>JBBPDJ010000019.1:3145562-3184325 GCA_037974625.1 Cucumis cinereus | reverse complement strand
GGAATGCTGAAATTGTGGCCTTATATAAAATTAAAAAAAAATTATGCAATGAAGGAAAATTTTAGAAAAAACAATTATGGATATGGTGAAATTGTGGCTTATATAAAATTTAAAGAAAAAAAATTATGCTATGAAGGTCGAGTGTTCAACACTCGGCCTTATATGAAATTTAAAAAAAAAATAAAAGAATTGCATGAAGGTCGAGTGTTGAACACTCGGCCTCCTATAAAAAAAAAAAAAAAAAGAATTTGGTCGAGTGTTGAACACTCGACCATAGAGAGAGACAAATTTACGGTATATCTCTAAATACTTTCAAACCTACCATATTTTGATAAAATGTTTCCAAAACTACAATAATCAACCAATTTTTTCGGTTCAAATTTTTGCTATCCATGATTTTTTAAAAAAAATTTAGTCTAATAATAATAACAATGATTACTTTGTATCATCTTCTTCCAAAAATGGATTAGTAATTGTTATGGATGTGATCACTCAATTAGTAAAATAAATTAGTTGTTTAGAGAGATAATTTAGGTACTCACACGTGCACATATTTACATAATTACTTAAAACATAAAATAATAAAGGTCATTTAAGATTATATGATCATTATTGTTTGGCATTCTTTATTATTATTATTATGTGCTAAAACTACAAATTATTTTTGTTTGTTAGTAGTATTTGTTAAAATTGTATAAAGTGGCTAGGAAAATACACTTTAAATATTTCAATAATAAAGAAATAGTTTAATGTTTGTTGGGAATTAGGATTAAGATTTCAAACAACCATCGTTGTTATTATTTTTCAACCCTAAGTGATTGTTTGTTTTAAGTGTTGAAAATTTTTTCGGCCAACTTTTGTACACGACTTCTCGTGACCGATGTCGGTCAATCTTCGATCACCACTTTCGATAACTACATTGAAAAACTTTCGGCCAACTTTCGTATACCATTATGTTGCTCCTCAAAATAACAGAACACTTTCTCTCCCGACTTGTATCGATTTTGTTGTTTGATTCTTGGTTCGTCGGTTGGTTTTGTCGTATGAAAATTAAAGCACCAAAATAAGTGAAAAGGGGAAGTAGAAAAAGCAAGAGAGATGAGGTGGATGAATGGAGTGGGGGTGAAAAAGGGGGAGAAAGAAAGGAGGAGATGAAACAAAGGGTGGTCGGGCCATGGAAGGCAAAGTTCCATTGTAGAGTATCTGCAAATTGAAAATGTAAAAAGAAAGAATTGAAAGGATTCTCTTCGTTTTCTTTCTTTAATCAAAGAAACGAAACCCAAGAAAAAGTAATACCAACAGGCAACACACACTCACTCACTTACTCACAACAACAACGAGTTGTAGTGGTAAAGATGACAATAATTGTAGCACAAAACCCCATGCAATTTGCAAATAAACCCTCCAAAGTCTAGAGCGTTGAGTTTACTTGAGATAGAAAGTCTGTGTTTGATTAAACCCTTATCCACAGATGAATTAGACATTAAATACAAACTGGATGAATTAAACTTATCAATCTTGAAATTAAATAAATAAATAACTAATTTCACAATTGAAATATCAAAAAAGCAAAGGAAAAGGGAAACGACCACTTTGGTCTCTAATGATCATAAAGTTGCTGTCCATTTAGAATGAATAAATATAGAAATAGAGAAAGGGAGGAGCAGGACGGAGTGTCGGGGCGGCGGGCGGCGGCGAGTGGGGGTGGCGCCGTACAGAAAGAAGTTGAGGTGATGTCATAAATTATAATGATGAAGAAAGATATTATATATAATAATGAGATGGGACAAGATGAGTTCTGATAGAGATAATAAGAAGGGTTATTGCTTGGGTTTGGATGTGGGATTTGATTGCTATGACTTTGTGATGATGCCCTTTCTTCATTTCCAATCAATCTTCTTCTGCCTTTCCCCTTTCTCTTCATTTCATTTATACCATTATCACATCATTACCATCTTTCCCAAATACATACATACATACATACATACATGCATGCATACACACAGTAAGTAAGTAGGTGGTGAATTTAATTAACATTTGCTCCATAAATTTTGCTACGTCAAAGATGTAGCTGAGAAAATTTAGGAGTTAATGAGTAGGATGAGTCATGTCTCGTTCTTGTTTTATCTTCGTGTTTGTAATGGAGTTGCTCACTATGTAACTTTTAGTTCGAAAGAATCTAGGGTTTTGGTTTCTCAAGTTGGGTTTTGGATGCGGTTTGTTGTTTTCTTTTTCCTCGAGGTTAGCTTTTATGAATATTCATTTTCAAGTAAATAAATAATTTAGAGATTTTTACTTCTTTCATTTAAATTTTTTGTTTTATTTTTAAAGGATAAAAATGACTATTTTTTGAAAGTTCGATAACTATAATGAACCAAAGTTAAAAGTATAATTAAGTATCAAAATGAATATTTTGAAAAACAGTTGGACTGAAAATGAATCAAGGTAAAATTTATAAATACCAAAATGAAGTAAAGCCAAAAGTTCAAGAACAAAAGTAATATCTAAATTTCATTTTTAATAATATGTGGAGTTGGAAGAATCGAATCACGATAGACTATCAAACATCCGACCCGAAGAAAAAGATACATCTATTGGGCCTTTATGGGCCTGTAATTGTAGATATTAGTGTATCATCATTGGGCCTCATCTTTTAAATCAAAGTTATCAATGGTTTATTGGGCTTCTTTGGATCCCAAGTACATTGAGAAATGATGAAGGATTGGGTTCTTTTCAACCATATCCAATATTTTTTAGAAAGATCAGTACAAATTACAATTAGCCTACTTTGTAATTAATATTTCATAAATGTCCTGAAATTTAATAATATTTCATGACTACATTGGGACAATATTTAGAACATTTTTAACCATATGATATTTTCTCATATTTTAATTTCATAAAATTTTTAAATAAAAAATATATCATTTTGAGATTTATAAATATTTTTTAAAAATATCATTAATTACACTCTCTTTCGTGAATTAATTTTTGAAATAGGTAATTCTTTTCTTATTAATATAATTTTCAAATTTTGACTTTGTTTTTTTATTTATTAAATTTGGTTTACAATTATTGAATGTAGAATATTTTCAATTAATGCATTCATTTTAGAAGTCTTCGTTTATTTTCTTTTATATTTCTATCTAAAATTTACCGCATCTACATTGAAATCTCAAGTACATATCAAATATACTGAAATATATTAAAAAAATATAAATATATTTCATATACATCATAGTTTATTTGTTGTGTGTACACATATATAATAGAAAATATAATTCTCATGTTAGTTATATGGTCTACCAATTATATGGTCAATCACTTATAAACATTATATCCGTTATATGTTTTAATTAGTTTATATATGTGAAAATCTAGCCATTTTTAGTCCCATTTAATAACAATTCTATTTTTAGTTTTTTATTTTTGAAATTTGGGATTGTCAATATATATGTATATATATATATATATATATATATAGATAGATATAAATATAGATATAGTTTTCAAAAACTAAGCTTACTTTTTTAAACATCGGCAAAGTCAATGACAAACATGAAAATATACGAGAGAAAGTAATGTTTATAAATTTAATTTTAAAAAACCGAAGGATGATCCTACAAGTTCTTCCTATATATCATCATTCCGAACAGATTAACTAAATACCAAAAAATATGCCTTCTATGTGCTGTGTAAGCATGTCTGTGAGAATGTAACCTATATACAATGCCCATCATCGCACAACTCAAATGGGAAACTTATTCTATAAGCCAAAGCCATAAATGGAGGCCATACACACAATCAAACTACAATCAAACGACACCGGCACCACACATGTCTATTTGATCAGAAGAAGCAGTGTAGCGACATACATTACCACCAAGCTAATCGTTGAGAGGGAGCCTCGCTTGAGAAACATTCCGCTAGCAGCTGTAGATCAAGATAGTTTGAATGAATGTACAGCAGCATATTTTCAATCAGTAAGAAGGAAACAGATGATAACAGCTAGTTGATTACTAAAAAACATCACACATTGGCAAAGCTTGTATCGTTTCTGATAGAAATGCTAGTAATTAGTTAGGTAGTTTGTTATGTACGTTGTTTTATCGGGGTGAAGAAGATAGACATTGATTCAGATGGTTTGGCACTTGAGCGATCTTAAGAAAGGGATAGTTCCAGTTCCTCAAATTACGTGGTTTATCTTGTAAGTTTCTATACTTTTATATTGCAATACATTGTGGTTTTGTTCTGGTGCCTATCAGTTTCTAGTTTGGTTTTTGACGTGGTTAAATCGACAGAGAAAATAGAAGATTTAACCAGTAAAGAGCTCGTCATTGAATTGACTAACCATTGTTGTTATTTGTAGTTGAAGTAGAAGTTGTAGAAGCAGGTGAGTTTGTTACTGGAATTCCCAGTTCCTTGCAATCCATTCCTATAGAGCCTTCAAATAGAAAACCAAACACAAATCAGAATAAGAAATCAGTAACATTAAAATCCTAAAAACTGATGATGTAAGCTTACAATCTTGGTAGCATGGAAAGGCAGTGATGTTGAGAAGATTATAGTAACCCTCCAAGCAATTACATTTGTATGTCAATGGTGACGTCTTGTTGCACAAACCGCCTCCACAGTCGACCCAACTACAAGCTATCAGCAACAAGAAAGACATTAAAAGCCAAGTAAATAAAGTTTCATATTCACCAAAAATAAAACATCAAAACGTGTATGGGCGATAGGATTGGTCATTACGATCAAGTATCGTTCCGTTAGTTCTTGGTTTGGTCTGTACACCCGGTGGAGGGGCTGAAGAGCACGAGTGAGTCAAGTTACCTGGCATCAACAGTAAGAGTCCAACCCCCATCAGCATCATTCAAAGCAGTGAAATGTTTAAACTCTTACTCCTATCAGATATATAAACATAATACAAGATCAAGACCCTTAGAACCTTCAAACATGATGAAGATATACATATCCAAATTTAAGTATCTCTATTGCTTATTCATTATACCTCATCTAAGTTAAATTCAACAAGATCTGAACTTGTTTTTCCATGGTGTATCACCTACACAGTTTGCCCTGTTTTCATCAAGCTTTCGAGTTTCGAAGACATCTTTCGTCTTAGCTGCAAACTTATCTTTAAGCATTGGATATACTCATAGAGTAACTTATGCTTGAGCTTTGTTAAAAAACTGCCTCATTTCAAAATTTTAGTTACAATGAATAGATGTGTTGGTGTTGCATTTAACAAAAATTTTTATCCAACCGTCAGAAAATACCAAGATTGAATTGAGAAGTTTAATATTAAAATTCAAATGTACAGTATTGACACAAAGGCTAAATCTACTTCTTATCAACCACCTGTGCGAGAATCTTTTGGTAAATACAATCTTAAAACATAAACAAGTCCAATTTGGCAGAATCAAACAGCTAAGAACAGCAGCAAGCTGATGTAATAAGTAACAACACCTGTAACTAAGAACACAGCTATTTTTTCACACAAAAGCTTCATAGATGATAGAAGAAAAAAGAAGAACTCTTACATTTGGGTATGATGCAGGGGAGAAACTTGAAGTGATTACCATCATCATCATCATCATCAAAAAGAGTCTGTTTCCATCCAGAATCACAATCACATTCAAACGAGAAACTCCCATTTCCAGGAGCTTTACAAGTTCCTTTTCCGCAGTTCACTTCTTTGCAAACATTTTCTGCCATTATCAACTCAAATCAAAACAAAAACCAAAAAACACCACCAACCCATTTCAGTAAAAGCCACAAAATAAAAATAAAAAGAAAAGGAAAAATAACCAACCCAAAATGGGGGAGAGAAGAGGAGACAACACGTCATTGAAATCATCAGCCTTAGCAGATTGAAAGATGTTTAGCAGAGCCAGAACAACAACAATGGAAGCCATAACCCTCCAACGATCACAAAACAGAGAAATGGCCATGTGGGTGCTTGAAAAAGCTTCGTGATATAGCCAAAACCCTACGCAATTAGGGGTTCTAGAGGACGGCGTAAGTAGTTGGAAGTTGAGGGCTTTTGCTTTTCTTCATCAGATTTAAGCCACAAATCGCTATGGGTTTACTCTGATCTAATCTTTATTAGACTTTAAGAGGGAATAAAGTTCAACGTTCATTAAATTTTTTGGCGAACCCCAAGAATGGAAGTCCATGATGTTTCATAAATGAACTTCCTTTACCGATTTTTCCATAGAAATGGACCGTTCCCACTTAATTTCTATCCATAAATATCCGTTTCTATTTAAGTTCTATGACAATGTCAATGCCTTTAAGCTCAAAACTCATGAAGTAATTAGAACGACAGAGACCACTTATGTAATGAAAACCAATAAAAAACCATTTGAAAAAAAAAAAACGCTACCTTGTAATGAAGTCAACAAAACATTTCTTAGCTTTGACTTATCCCAGCGGTCTGATTTGATTCCCAATATGGGTTCATGTTGGCGGGCCTAGCAAATTGCATCTCCATTTCTGTATCAGTGAATGAAGAAACTTTGAGAAAGAAGAAGAAGATGGAGAAACGTTTTGGTTTTTTCTAAATGGGTCTCTCTCTCAATTTAGTTTTCTCTCTCTTTTCGAAAACTCTTTCTCCTCCCAAAATTATAATATTAAATTTTCATGTATTTTTTTTTATTAATATTTTCATATTTTTACGGATTTGATATCATGACATACGAATCCATGATCTCTTTATATAAAGAAAAATCTATAAAACAAAAAAACAAATATCAAAATGTCACTAATTTTTATATTATTTTATCGATATTTCAATAAAAAAATTTCGAACAAACGAGGTATATCAAAGACTTGAACCTTCAACCTAAAGAAAAGAATTACATGCCAAATATTCTTGACCTTTCATAAACAATTCCAAATTGTTCTTCAACTAGGAATTCTTTTGAATTTCATACAAAAATTGAGATCTAAAATAACTCAGGCAGTAATATAAATTCATATCTCTACATTGTTTTAGGTCACCGTTACATCATTTCAAGATGCAATATTTGTATAAAAATCTAAAGAATTTATACTCTAAGGTTAGTTATAATAAACTTAATAAAGATTAACGGCAATAATATTTCAATTTTAACTCGACCTTTATTTTTTATACATATAATTTATCTAATATATAAAATACTTATAAAGGAAAGTTAAAAATTGAGGATAAAGTATGGCAAACAAAAAGAAAGCCTAAATCAAGTAGGAGTAAACTTTAATGATTATTTCACAACTAATTTGTTTTTTAGTTCTAAAGTTAATTAGATGGTTGATTAATTTAGCATGATTTTATGTTTGAAATTGACAAATTAGGATAGTGTCACATTATGGTTTTAGAGTATGGTTTTCACTTTTAATGTGTTGGGTAAAAATCCAAAAAAAAAAAAATGATATTTATTGGAAATAGACTTAACTTAAGGAACAAGGTATTAACATTTTTACCATTTTACAAATCCGACATGATCCTTAACCATTGCTACATTGTAACAAATTGTTTGCTAATTGCCAAAAGAAGTAGCCGACAAGGTTACCTCTTCAACTCTTCTTCCCTTTTAGATCTCAAGATTCTTTTTTTTTTCTTCCAAACTTTCATTTCTTTTTTTCATATTGTACTGATAAATCTGCATTTTTTGAAATAATTCAATGTTTTTTTAGCTAAAAATCGCCATTTTGTTTTCTTCAAATTGACAAACTGAATGTAACTCTATGGTCTGAAAAAGTGTTACGAAATCAACAATTAAACGATTTATATATAACTTTAGACTAAAAGAAATGTAACTCTATGTGCAGAGATGATATCTCTTTTTGTAATTGGAAAATATTATTCAAATGTAGAGGTTAGAGACACGTGAATTGAATATTAATAGTGCCATATACGATGATGATTTATTTATTATTTTAAGAAAGACCCAATTGAATGAACTTTAGAGAATGTTGAAAGGTAAGATTAAAATAATCCCAACCTCTACTATCATGAGAGAGAGAGAGAGAGAAGAAAGAACTGAGACAGAATGCAGAAAAGGAATCAAAGGATATATATATATATATATGAAGAAGTTAACATTCTTCAACCAACAAATCTTTCTTTCACATGCAAATGAAATCTTTGCATTATGGCCCCCATGAAGTGATGGCTGCATTTCAACTACCAATTATCAACAGACCTCTTTAAACCAATCATTTCAAGCTGGAAGACTACTGTAACATATACCATAGAATCAACCTTCACATAACATGTACATGTCACACTGTTCGAATATACTTAAGTTAGAAGATGAACAAAGTTTTGAATTCACTAGTTTAACTATTGGAAAATTCAATTACCACTCTCGAAGCTTTTGTCACCTCTTTATAAGGGCTTCATGTTGTTACCGTATCAGAATTATTGGTAGTTTGAGCCCAAATAACTCAATTTTCTCCCATGAACTATTTGAGTCAATGGATTATTAGTTGATCTAAAACTTGAGACAGTTAGTGGGTGCAGTTCCAAAAGAATATTCGAATGTGATTGTTAATAGAGTTGAAGTGACTAAATTCCGAGGTAATTAACAACTTAGGTCTAATTGGTCTTGTTTACAAAAACTGTGTTCGAGGCAGTCCTAAAGTACACGTTACCAGAAAGGGTAAGGGTCTAAAAACCAGACATTAAGCAGAAAAACCATTGAGAAAAGTGATTAAAGAATTATAAAGTGAAGTAAATGGAGAAAGAAGAAGAGAGGATGGAATTTGAGTGGTTGAGTTGAATTTAGGGTTTAGATTGGAAAGAAGTGAAGAAGAAGATAAGAAGAAGATAGAGAGAAATGGGAAAGGGAAATGGAGACAAAATCTAAAACAGTGTTTCCAAGAATAAAAACACTTCAACAATTGAACAACCCATGTGAGTGACAGAATAAAAATAAATTAAATTTTAAATTTAAAAAAAAAAAAGAAAAAAAGAAAAAAAAGAAAAAAAAAAAAAAAAACTACTTTAATATATCATGGCCATGGGTAGCATTTTCTGCCACATCACATTGTTCCATTTTCTACCAAACACTTTTGACTCTCTCTTTCAAGCTTGCTTCTTCAGAGGTCTTTGTATTTCAATGTCCTTTGCTTTGTTTAGGGATCTATGGCATCCAACAAAGCCTGAGCTGCACGTGCATGTACTCCCATAGGCATACCCTAAATGGACCCCACTAATTTCCCCCTCTTCTCGGTTCATTCATGTAGATCTTTGAATGTCTTGAATTTGATATTTGGTGCTTTCAAATGACTAATTATAACTTAAGCTCTATTTGTCAAATTTAAGTTCTTTATGATTTTTACGTTACGGTCGTCTTTGATCTATAACCTGAATTATTCTCTTTAATGATAAACCGCTCTCCTTCTTTCTGCCTTATATGTGGCTAAACACTGTTAGTGAACCAAGTAAATTTCGACGTTGATTTTTTATTGTTTTCGTTTTATTCTAACTATCTTTATTTGTCGATTTCATAACCGTACGAGTCCTAATTTGCATCTTGATTATCACCCTACACTGGTTGAGGTACCTAGATAATTAAAGAGAATTGATTAAGTTGATGAAATTGTGTTTAGATGGGCATTTCTCGAGATATAAATGGTTGGAATAAGAATGAAAAAATATTGATTTTGTGAATCCCAATTTCCCAAATTGGATCCAAAAAGGACAACTCTCACATGCTTAATATTCAATTTTTCACATTCTTTAACTTATGCTTCTTGCTTTTAGTTTTACCCCTTTCTTCCATGTGGTCAAATTGTACAACCCACAACACAAAGTCATGCATTAACTCTCCAACTGATGTTATAAGTACAATTTGAAAATGTTTAGATTCATTTATATACTAAGAACCCTCTTGTTCAATTTTCATCCATGAAGCTTTGCTTCTCTGTTTCTTTCCCCTCAAACATACACCAAATCCATGTCATCCCACTGTAAAATCAGAGGTTGAAGAAGCTAAAGAGACAATGAAATAGTAATATAATATAACGTTGTTTGGCAGAATTATGGGGAAAACAGAGTCTTTCTTCTTATTAAGGAGCTGTTCTTCATTTCAAGAGAGATCTATAAATGGTATTTGCTTCTATAATGCTTGACATTACTTGAGGGAGGAAATGGGAAAGACAAGCAAATGGCTGAGGAACTTTCTGACAGGGAAGAAGGACAAAGAAAAGGAAAAATGCCCAGGTAATCAGCATTTTTCTGAGTATCCAGCCACCCCGATATCGATCCGACACAATCCTAAAGAGAAAAAACGATGGAGTTTCCGAAGATCATCGGCTGCAACCGCCGTGGCGGTGTCGCCAAGAGACTCATTCCCATTTCCTCTTGAGATGGTGAGCACAACAATGCCTGTTTCACAGGCTGCAATGGATGTAGATTATGAGGCGAATAAGAAGCAAAGCTTGACCATGGCAACATCAAAAGCTGCAATGGATATGGATTATGAAGAGAAAAAGCAAGCAGTGGCCATGTTAGTGGCAAAAGCTGCTGCTGCTGATGCTGCTATGGCTGCTGCACAGGCTGCAGCTGCCGCGATCCGGCTACCTGAAGTAGCCTATGTGAAACCTACTGCATTTGAGGAGGCTGCAGCCATCAAGATTCAATCAATATTCCGGTCTTATTTGGTAAACTCTTCTTCTTGTTTTGTTCTAGATATGAAAATTGTGTTACCCTTTTACCAATCTCTTTGTTGATGATCATGTTGTAGGCAAGAAAAGCGCTCAGGGCATTGAGAGGATTAGTGAAGTTGCAAGCACTTGCTAGGGGTCATCTTGTCAGAAAACAGGCCAAAGCTACACTCCGGTGTATGCAAGCATTGATCACGGCACAGGCTCGAGCTCGTGCACAACGGATCAAGATGATTGAAGCGACAAATAATCTTTCGTATCAACGACAACTGTTTCTCGTTGAATCAGCTAATGAAGATCATTTTGGTTATGCCAATCATGTAACTATCATTCTTCTGCCTGATCTTTCCCTATTTTGGTTCTTAACTTTTGAAGCTTAACTAAGAAGTTGGTTGAAACATTAGTAAAGTAGAAACTTCAACAGATCAATTTCCAATGTTGTGATTGTAGGTTTCTGAGGATAATATTAAGATTGTGGAGATGGATCATGTAGAATACAAACGAGGCTCTGGGAACAGGACAAGCTATGAACATGTCTTTGCCACACATCATCCACACCATACCTCACAAGTGCCATCAGCTCTAACCGACATCGAAGCACGAGGTTGCAGCGGCCATTTCGAGGACTATTCCATCTGCACTATACAAAGCAGTCCTCAAGAATACAAGGCCAAGTCTAAGCCTGACCCCTCAAAAAGTAGCCCTATTGGTTTCTCCACACCAGAATGTATGCAATCTATTTCCTTTGAATATCCAATGTTCCCAAGTTACATGGCCAATACGGAATCTTCAAGAGCGAAAGCTCGGTCACAGAGTGCACCAAAGACAAGGCCTGAATCATTTGAGAGGCAGCCAAGCAGAAGGAAGGCATCAACTGAAGGAAAGAACATCCCGAAGGCCGTGCAAATACAGCGATCGGCTTCTCTCGTGGGTTGTGCCGCTCAAGACTTGCAGTATCCATGGTTGATGAGGCTTGACAAGTCCACAAGTTCTCTCAATAATAGTGAATGTGGTTCCACAAGTACAGTGCTCACAAGTACCAACTACAGATCTCTTGTTACATGTGAAGTAAGCATCCAACTTCCTTGAAATCCAAACTAATGAAAGCTCATGATTATGATCAACTCGGGTTGTTTTGTTTGATTGTATTTATTGGAATGTCTTGAAATAAACTCTCTAACTCTAGATGAACTAATCTGAATCATTCTCTCTAATTATAAATTGTTCTTCCTTTGTCCGTAGACGTAGTTAACAACACACTATTAGTGAATCACATAAATCTACGTGTCAGTTCTCTTTTGCTTGACGTTTTTTGTCCATCTTTGATAGTTGATTCTTAACCGTTTTGTTTCCTATGACTGCAGGGCAATGGAAACAGGTACTATTAAAGAAGTTCTACAGCAGCTAAATAGTAATAAGGGAATGTTAGGAAACACTTTCCATGATCCTTGATAACTTATTTAGTGTTACTGTAAAGAAACTTCAGCAATATGAGTTATGTCCTTCACATTTTGTAGTTCAAATTAACTTCATGTTTAGATGAATGTTTAAAGAAATGGGGAGTCTGCCATTATCAGTAATCACTCTATTATTGCAATGGTTCAAAGTTTAGAATCCAATGACAAAGAAATGAAAAATATTTGTAAGAACAGTTCTGGAAAATCACAACTTTTTTTAGTCTAAAATGTTGTGATTGTGAATTTCATCTCGAAAGACTTGCAAACACTTTTTAAATGCTATTTCGAAATTTTGCTTACAAAATTAGTTTGAACACATTCATTATTTTGATAATGTAATACTTGTGCATCCCAAACATCACCTATCTTTTTGCATCCCTTCTCTTTCCATTCATATCAAACAAAAAATATTAAAATATTTCAAAAAAGAGAAAGGGCAAAATTTGTCACATGACAAGTTATAATTGAACAATTTGATGAGATGCACAAAGATAGGTGATACACAGGATGTGACCTAAAGATAGGTGATACCCAAAATACTACCTAAGTATAGAAACTTGAATCATGGTTGTTTTATTATAGTTTCCATTGATGAAGGAAACCTATACCATTTTTGCTAATTAAAATAAAGAAACACGTAATAACAACGAGGTTAAATTACAAATTTGGTCTATAGTTATATTTATGTCTAATAGGTCATACACTTTAAAAATAATTTCTAATAAGTCCATGAACTTTTTGTTTATCGTTCAGTAGGTTTCTAAATTTTGAAAATACCAAATACGTCCCCTAACTTTTTTTTTTGTTGAATAAATTAACGAAACTATTAAAATTTTATTTTGCGTTAAATGGCTTTATAAATTTTTAAAATGTTGAATAGTTCGATGACCTATTAGAAAAAAATAAAATTCCATAAGAAGTTTTAATATTTTTTCAAGTCGGAACAAGGGTTGAAACAAACTCCCCTAAAAATTTACATACTAAACTTATAGTTTAACTGAACAATTAGGTTGGTACAAAATTTAACTGATTGGCAAGAAACATAGAATAGAGCTTCTCTAAAATTCAAAAATAGGTGCAAATCTTACCCATATTATTGCAATTTTGTCATACTTTCAAGGTTTTTTTTTATTAGGAATGCGGTTTTTCCAAATAGTATTCTCCCCTTTTATCTTGATAAGGGGCCTCGAGAGTATCATGTTGGATTTTGTTATTTGCTTTGTTTGGTCTCGTCTACAAAGAGAGAGAGAAAGAAAGAAAAATCGACAACGACAGAACATAGGCAAATATTGGGCCTTAACATGCCATGCCTTACCATCGCGTAGGGGTGTTAAAAAAATCTAATTACCTCGAAAACCAGATCAACCCAACCTAACTTACATGTTTGAGTTGGGTTAAGATCAAAAGAATGAGAATTTTATGGGTTGGATTAGTCCATGAGTTCACATAAGATAACCCCATCCAACCCGAAGTTATTATTAATTTAGGTCTTTTACTTATGATGTAATTATATATACATGTATTTATTTTAAATCTTATTTGTTTTCATAAGTTCTTTTGAATGATTTATTTTCCAACCATTTCTAAAAATAATTTCTAGCACCTTGGAAAACAAAATTTCATTATATAACGTTCTTAATCTTAATTCAATATCTTAAAATATCTTAAAATAATTAAATAAAGCTTTTACATATCAACATTTTACTTATTTTTAGAATATAATTTTCAATAAATGATCCTAGTAATCCAACCCAACTCAACTCATATTATATTTCATAGTTGGGTTGAGTTCATTTTTTAATAAGGGTTGTTAGGATTGATAAAATTTACAACCGAAGCATAAAGTTTGGTATAAAAGTGCTTTAACACAACCAACGAACACCCCTGCCGTCACCAAAGAAAGGGGCTGATCTTCATACTTTTGTTGATCAATAAGATGATACAGTTCAAAGAGAACAGCCATTGACAAACTGCAAACAATGTTCTAAAGAAACAGAACCACACCATGTATAACAAATGGGCAAGGATGATTTATCTTAAGCAAACAAAAAACAGCGATCCATTCCATTTTACAAACTACAAGACCAAAAAAAAACTGTCTTTCTTGAGATGTAAGTTTAACACAAAACCTGATGAAATCTAAGATAAGCTTAAAGGACTAAACCACTCAGCAACACTACAGAACAAGAAAGAAATCGTACAACAAAGTATCTCCATGGTCTGAAAAAACCAAATCATGTCTCACTTTTCAAACTTCCCAGATGTGTAGGCATGGTATGAATGTGAAATACTTGCAAAAACATTTTGAAAACGGCCTTCTAAACTCGGAGTACAGGAAGATGTATGGAGCTTTGTTGATATCACGCTCTTCGGAAAAAATGACGATATTATGAAAAGTTCAAACCTATTTCTGGCTGCGATTGGATCTAAGTGCTTAGCAGCTTTTCTTTAAATATGCGCGGTAGTAATTCATGGGCAGCGATATCCAGAACCTCAGGATCCCTGAAAATGATCAAAGTCAGAAAGTACAAAAGTAAGACATGGATATCGATCACCAAGGATACAGAAAGTATTGTTCAAAACTTAGCGTTCATATATAGTCCAAGGATGAGAAAATTTTACATTCCATTTGGAAATTGTAATATGAATGATATAATTATTATGAAAGTAAAAATGAACGTGATATTACTTGAAACTAAAAACAACTTAAGAATGGTTAAGAATTCATCTCTAACATTTCAATTTCTTGGAGATTCTTGCTAGGGTGTACGATATTCTAAATTTACATTTGATGTGAAATTCATGCTTGCTGGGATGATTCTGTTCCTTGATGGCAGTTTTGCATCGAATAATTGCAATTATATGCAGATAAAAACACTGAAGTGTAACAGGAGACAGAAAGAGAGAGAAAGAGACCGGCACAATGGTCGTCCCAGTTCACTAGAACTAGGAACAAACCATAGCTTTCTTAAGGAAGGGGTTTCGAGCTGCACAAAGAAACCATCATGCTGTCCATGCTTCCATTTCCTTGAACCTTGACCCTTCCAGACCTGCAAACAATACTTACTATTGAGAATTTTTTTCACAATTAAAGGTTAGAAATACCATTATGGGTAATTGTTAGGAATGCTAATAGGATGGTGATGGTGACGGTATATTATTAATTAGGCAAGGCGTTGATTAAATAGAGGGAGTGAGAGGGGTTGAAAGTGGACAAGAGTATAGTTGGTCTGGACTTGAGTGAGCTCAAGAGGGGACAGTTTTTATCTTTCAATATCATTTCAGTACTTTGGATTCTATCACTAAACAGTAAACACTGTTACTCGGGAGTCTTCTGGTTTGAACTAGAAATATAGCCTCTACTAAGGACAAGGAGTAATGGAGTGATAGGCAAGACCATAAACAAGATACGGTAGCATAGGCCGATAGATTAAAAGTAACACCATAAAAAGAAAAGGAAGAGATTAAAAGAGTTAAGGAAAAGATTAGAAGAGTTTTCAAGAATATTCGAATGTCAGAAAAGAATCCACCAAAGTTTTCTCAATGAAAATAAGTATATTTGTTCTATTAATTAATCTCGCACAATGACACAAAAAAATGGTGACAGAGTTGTTATTTGTGAAATATGAGCTGATACCATGGTCTAATTAACCAAGTAAATTAAGTGATTAATTAGAATATAGTTTATCATGATAACGGAAAAGTAGAGTTTTAAGGATATACCATGTTATGGCAATGTAGAAAGTTAGGAACAAAGGCATTCAACCTCACCTGTGGGTAAGATATTAAGCTTTTGGGAGTTACTAAGCATGCTGCTCGAGAGACTGAATCCTCGGCATATTTCCTCAAAAATTGAAAACAATCACTATGCGTGTGGGGTGATTCAAATGCCTACATAGCACAAAAGACAGGAGTAGTTGGTAATAGGATGGTTACAGTATTTCTTCTAGTAACCAAATAAACGATTTAGACTTAATATTAGAGTTTTGAGAACAGAAGGATTGAAAAGAGATAACTCTTTCATTAACTTAATTTAATCAAAGCAATAAATAGAACAAAAAGCAATACGTTCAACTATAAGTGAAATGCACAAGCAAATAGTAGACAGCTAACACCTTATCAATGTTTACGACTGGAGCATATTTTTCAGTATCCGTCTTTTCCTTATCGAGAAGATAATACACTTTAGCATCCACGTTAGAAGTTTCATGCCAGGATCTCACAGCAGCCTCCATAGTCTCAACAAGAAAAGAAAATATGTCTTTCCAGCATTCTTCAGAGCCATATTTTTCAGACTGCATGTAGAAAGAGAGTGATTCTAATGAACACTGGATGGAAACAAAACAAAACAAAACAGCTAGTTTCAGTGGCCAGTGGCCATCCTTGAAGGAAAAGGAATATCCCTCATTTGTCAGCAATTTCACCCCTGAAAACATGGAAACGTGGAAATTTGATAGCTTCATAACCTAGCAGATATTTGCAGAATATACTTTGAAAATGAGCATCAGTTACATGGATACAGCTCACCAGTTCAGATTTCAGCTTATCCAAATGTTTTGTCATATCTATATTTGATCTCTTTTTCTCCACTTCTTGAGCCCTCTTTTTATCTTTCACCAATTGTGAAACCCTTTTAATCTTTCTTGAGACTTCTGCACTTTGTGGATTATACTGCAAGGCTGTTTGAAATGCAGTCAAAGCCTACACATGAAACTTAGAACTATTAGAAGAATTCTACACTAATTAGCAAATATCATATATAGTCATCGAGAGGACCATCGCTACGAAAGAAGCAGGAAGGAAGCATGTGACATACATCATCGTATTTTTCCATGGCTTCCAATATGCATCCCTTTCTGAAATATCCCTGTGGCACATCAAAAGCCCAAAGTTAAACAACAGGAGCCGAAAAGGATCTGGCTCAAACAAACATGGAATGGATTTTGTTACCTTTTCCCACTGTGGGCTCAATTTAATTGTCATCTCAGCATCCGCAAGTGCTTTGTTAAGCTTAACTAGATGAAGAAATGCAGCAGCACGGTTGCTGAGAAACCAAAAGTACATCAGCACAATTTATACTTCCTACAAGCACATGGAGTAGTAGAAGTACGATAATTTCAAAACTATCCATTGTCTGATCTTCACAACATCAAGTTTTAGGATCTAACCAAAATCTTTCTAACATTCTGTACTGCCAGCTAAAGATCAAGATTAAGTAAATAACAAATGTAAACACCAGAAAAAACTTCGAATTAGTTGGAAGCAAGTTAAAAACTTCAGTTTGGTAGTGAGCCAGCCTCATAGCTAATGGTAGAATGTATTAAAGTGGGACCTAAATGGCAGTGTAATTGAGAGAGCGGAAGAAACTTCAAACCTTTCTAAATTTTCTTTGTAAGTTCAGTATGATTCCCACAGGTTATGAGTTTCTTGTCCAAATGAAAAAAAAAAGATGATTCAGATTGAACAGTGGATGCTGGCCTATGTTGCCAAACCACTATCCATAAGTGTGCAACTTTCTTCTTCTTAAAAATTGATCTACCTTGAATTGAATGGCTAATCTCTTCATGTCACATCCATGACTGTCCAAGTAAACTTGCATACACTTAAATTATTCACTGTGACGCTATCACCCAACCTTAAATCTTAGGGAGGTGGCTACCATGATTGTACCCTTGCTTAAAACCTTTTACTTTTACATTGACCCTCATAGTGCACTAGGCCAATTAATGGTATTTGTACTCAATACTCTAATCTTGTCAATTAGATACTTGGAGATCAACATTTGAGTTCTTAATTTAGATAACAACCTCAGATCAGAAGAAACATTGCATTCACATTCAATCCCAGTAGTCAGAATCAACAGAATAGTGCCAAAACAAAACCCCACATCAGAATAATATCCTGATTAATTATGCAAACTGTATCAAGCAAGCACAAAAAGAAAAGAGGGGAATATACCTATAAAGAGCATGATTTGAAGGGTCTAGTTTAATAGCTTGGGTGTAAAGTGCAGCAGCTTTGAGATAGTTCCCGGCTTTAAAAAACTCATTGCCCTTGTCTTTAAGCGACGGTTCCGGCACTCCCCCACTGTTACCGGTAGCTGATCCTGTCTCTGCTTCCGCCATTGTTACTCAGTGTTAAAATTTGCGTGCACTGAAATTGGTGGCGCAAACAGAAACTACACAAGAAGAAAGAGAAATCAGTCCACCAGACGGGCAGAATCCTTCGGCCGTCGTTTCCTTTCTTCCGAATCCGAAATTTCAAGTCTTTTTGTTTCGTGAACTGCACAAAGGGTAGAAGCTAATACGGAATGCTCCAAGATGAATAAAGCGGGGATTTTTGTTTTCGCAATTCTACTTTTTTTTTTTTTTAATATTTCAAATGTTTAACAAAAAGGGAAAAAGAAAATACAAGTTTTTCTTTGTTAGTATAACCCAAGGTTCCATACATCAATGTCCACGTAAATATTGAGTTTTTTATTTTATGAAAATATCGATGGATGGAATTTCAAACAAATTTATGGAGAATGATAAAAAAAATTATAATTAGTTAACGAAACTTTACAGCGGAATGAAAATTCTCAAGTGGTCACAGAGTTTAGGGTATAAAATTGTTTCAAGCTAAACACGTTAATTTTGGACTTTTTATGATTGAACCAACTTTCAATTCTTTTAAATATTTCTTAACTTTATCTTCATCCTCAAATCCCTCTCATATGTGATATACGTTTATTCATCTCCCCTTTTAAACTCGAGACGTTACATTTTTCTGTTTTCTCTCCAACAACTCCTTGAAAAAATGTGTTTCTTTTCTTAGTATAGGGTTACTATGCGTAGACGTATGAATGAATAGGAGTCCCAAACTAAACTAAGTGCTAACCAACACGAAATTTCATTATAAAATCACAACAACAAAAAAAACTATTTGCCATAATCATCTTTATTCTTCACTCTCTACAAATTGAATGCTTGGGAGCAAAATAGAGAGGGGAGAAATGTAAGTTGTATCAAAATCCCCTTGTCATGTCTTATTCGTTACTTAGAGTGTTTGTTTAGTATGAACTTTCTCGTAATACATGGAGATTGAGGAGAGAGAAAAGAAGGGAGGAGATGAAGAGGACGAGGAAGCAAAAAGAGAGAAGAGCAGGGTGGAAAATATTAAAAAAAAAGTATCTCTTGAGTTTAATTTTCTTTTATTATTTTTGTTTTTAAAAGTAGTCATATCATCGATATATTAAACATCATCGTCCTAGTCAACTTCGTTAAGTTACAACAAGTCTGTTATTTGAAGGACTAAAATTGAGCATTATAGAAATCTCATAGACAAAATGTTAGATTTTGTAACATATGAACCAACTTAAAACTAAACTCAAACTCTAGGGACCAAAAATGTATTTTACCCTAAAATTGACTACAATAATATCAAATATTGAAAATTAATTACAAAATTAAATGACATAAAATATTTATATATAAAATAATTGTAAATTTTTTATTATTATAAAATAGAGGGGATATAAAAATGAAAGAGACGTTAATGTAAATATCAAAATCTTAAAAATATTTTCAAATATAACAAAATAGCAAAATAACAATGTGGATTTTTTTTTCCTTTTGTTATATTTGTGAACAAGTTGGTTATTTTTGTTATATATGAAACTTGGAGGACCCCAATATGCAAAGATGATTGCATTAAACTAACACGGCATAATGATAGTAATAGAAAAATCATAACATAACACATAACATAACCATCTGAGCGAAAATAAGATGAATATTAAAGAACTCACATTAATCGAGTTTGTGGTGAAAATACAATAAATAATATTTAAATTAAAACATGTGGTTTATTGAAAATATTTTCTATGGTAAAATAGACTTTAATTCCCATAAGCTAACATAGCTAATTGAATAAAGAAGAAACAAAAACACAAAAAATCTAAATTTCAAAATTTCAATGGAAATATCAAAACATCGATGGAAATCTTGAACTTTTAAGAAATTGGAGAAAATCAAAATTTTCCTACAAATCGAAATTTTGAGCCTATAGAAATCTCGAGATTTTGATCAACATTTAAAACTATGGTATATGGTGTAACTATTAAAAAATGGAGATCCAACTTTTAACTTCTAAATGAAAAAGTTTAACTAAGCTCGCTTCATAAAAAAATACAATTTTGATCCCTAGTTTTACTTTAATTTCTATTTAATTCTTAAATTTTAGATCATACTTGTTTATTCAATTCCTAAGTTTCGGTCTATAAATTTAGCATGGTTGTAAAATAAAAAATGTAGCGGATTATCTAAATTAATTCATGTGCAGTTCAACATTTTAGTACTACACCCTAATTTGTTTCAATTCTGCCAAGCACACTCCTTCACAGAACAAAAGAAAAACGATATTTAGTTCATTCGTTTTTAAGACAAGCTTATGCACTATAGAACAAATTGTATTCAAAAGAGTAATCATTACAAACAAATTCGTCCTTCACAAGTTGTTTGCAATTACATCTAAGTCAAATGTTCATTTGAAGCACAAATCCCAATACAATTCTTAAGAGTTTGGAGATTGTTACACTTTACGAGTTCTGTTTGGAATTTGTGTTGGAGTCTCTTACTTTTGTTGTAAAAGTTTAAAAGAGTTTTCTGGTATTCTACAAGTCTTACGAACTTTAATATTCATATATTTAGGAGAGCAAGATTTAATTAATCTTCAAAGTTTCGATTTTCGGTCTCAAGGAAGTGAAACTTGATATTCAAAGCTACAGAGCTTCAAAGTCTTAAAAGCTCTGGATGGTATGTTATTTCATTCTTCCTCTTAAGACATTTCAACTGTGTAGCTTTCAAATTTTAATGCTTTGGTCTTCAAAACTTCAGAACTTTGGTTCTTTCTCTCCCAGTTAAATGCAATAAATTTGTTGTTGTGATTAGATTATTTGATTGAATGCACCTCAAATCTTTTTATTTCCCATTTGTTTCTTCAAATTTTAATTTGGAGGCATATATTAATTTTGAACTAGCCCAAAATTTATTAAAATGTGGGATGACTTGACCAAAAATTTTCATTTAACAATAAATAAATAAATTTAATTTAATTAGTGTAGCAAACTTAAAACTATTTCCAACCATTTAAACTAATTTAATTATTTTGTTCAAATCAATACATTTGAAGAAAAAAAAAGATGAGCAAAACCTAATTAACCCAATATCACACTAATAAAAATGAAAAAGGAAAAAAAAAAAAAAAAACCTAATTTCTTCGCGATTTTTTTGAATAAAAAAAAAAGAAAAAAAAAAGAAAAAACCGAGGACCTATTTAAAGAGAGCTTATTAGGGTTTTTGGGGACAGCCGTTTCTCTCTCGCTGGTTTATCATCCTCTGGAGCTGCTCCAAGCTTCTCAACAACTCCAACCATGGCTGTCGGGTACCCTTCGTCTCTCCCTTTCGTCTCCCCAATACTTCCCCTTTACTCTCTTCACTGATGCAACTCTTTTTTCTTCTACTTGCAGAAAAAACAAGAGGATTTCGAAGGGGAAGAAGGGTGGAAAGAAGAAGACGTAAGTATCTTGTTCCATTCCATTGAAACTTTCTATATCAGATCTGGGTGTCTTATATTCGGCTCTTGTTTATTTCAATTCTTCTATTTTAGCTAATAATGCTCAGTCGATGGATTTATTAATTTGGTTTTGTTACTTTGTGGGTTCTTTAGTGTCGACCCATTTGCAAAGAAGGATTGGTATGATATCAAGGCACCTTCTGTGTTCAATGTCAAGAACGTTGGAAAGACTCTTGTTACCCGTACTCAGGGTACCAAGGTAGATTCTTCTCTGTTATTGCTCCCTTCATTTGTAGTTTCTTTAGTTTTATTCGCTTATGCCATTGCTTTTTCTATATACTTTTGCTGTAGTTTGCTATCTTCTTATGCAAGACGCTCTCTTGTTTGTAGAGGGGTCACTGTGTTTTACTAAGATATCTTAGTGTATGTTTGGGAGTGATTTTGAAACTTTTATCTTGTTGAAAGTTTCTTCAGTATTTAATTTCACATTTTTAAAATGCAATTTTCTCATCATCAAAATTGATTTTAAATGATTAAAGACATGGCTTATAATGGTTTTTTAAATGTCAATTGATTTTAACCATGTCAAATTACTCTCAAACATGCCCTTAATGTTAGTAAGCCATTGACATTATTATATAGGCACAGAAAAGAAGAGTAGATCCAGCAAGGTAAAATTTAAGGCTAAAATATTAACTAGACTCAATTGGGTGTTTGCCTAATATTTTCACCGCTCAGCATGTTCTTGATTGACTACCTTAATTGCAAAAATGACATTGTTTGTTTAGCTGTTATTTGGTATCAAGACATTGATTTGGTTGTATTTGTTTTTAATAGCTCCATATGGATATGATGCTGTGTTAGTTAAAGTCATTCATTTTGTAGATTAGAAGATGCATTTGTTTTTCTATACACGGCCTTTGTTGGATTATACTTATTAATTTTTGATAGAAAGTCAGGTAAGTTTTCATCTTTGGAAATCGATGATAGTTTCTGAAATGTATGGTCTTTCTTGTAGATTGATATGGCAATTATTTGTCTTCGTGGTTTTGGTACTGTTGTTTCTTGTCTGTCTTTTGTAATGTAACTGATAATAATTGTTATTTCAACAGATTGCTTCTGAAGGGCTTAAACATAGAGTGTTTGAGGTATCACTGGCCGACCTTCAGGAAGATGAAGAGCACGCCTACAGAAAGATTAGATTGAGAGCTGAAGATGTTCAAGGAAGAAACGTTCTGACTAATTTCTGGGTATGGAATGGTTGGGTTGCCTTTCATATGTTTGGATGGATGTCACACGATTCAAATAGAAAAGTTTATTAGAATGAGAATGTTCCATTGAAAGTTTTTTTATAACTCACATGCATCTGCCTTCCATTGTTCTACAGGGAATGAATTTCACCACAGACAAATTAAGGTCATTGGTAAGGAAGTGGCATACGTTGATTGAAGCCCACGTGGATGTTAAGACCACAGATAATTACACTCTGAGGATGTTTTGCATTGGGTTTACTAAGAGACGTCCAAACCAAGTCAAAAGGACCTGCTATGCGCAATCAAGTCAGATCAGACAGGTGACTGCTTTTTTTTTTGTTTCTTCCTGATAAAAGTTTTTACTGATCAGAATTTCTATGTTGGATTTACTTTGAAGGATGTTATTGGATATAAAAGTTATGGATGGAATAAAAGCCTAGTGGACAACTATTTATCTTAAACAATGGCATGCATGGATTGATATTTTAAACAATGTTTTTGTTAGTGCGAGGACAATAGGCACCTTGAACATACAGTCTTGACTCTTGATGCCAATTTTATCATTCTGCTTCATTTTAACCTTTTTTAACACCAAATTAAATTTAGGATTGAAGTGTGTTTTCTTGAATTCAAAATATTGTTCACCCCATACTATTGGTACTTCAGGTTTTATTTTCTAAGTTAATTACATCAAGTACTTCATTTTGTGAATGTTATTTTACATTATCGTCTTATATTGGACAATTGGTATGCAAATCAAATACTATGCTCTTTGTATGTGTTAGTGTTTTTTTCCCTCTAGAAAAGTGTTTATGTGCGTCTTGCCTGATTTTGAAGGACATGGGAACGAGATTGAGATTATTGACTTTGTGTATTCCTGGCAATCTGTTACTGTTTGTAAACATATGTTTGTTATTACAGATACGTCGCAAGATGAGGGAGATAATGGTCAACCAAGCAACATCATGTGATCTGAAGGAGTTGGTCCGTAAGTTCATTCCTGAATCAATTGGAAAGGAAATTGAGAAGGCTACATCTAGCATATACCCTTTACAGAATGTTTTCATCCGAAAGGTCAAGATCTTGAAAGCTCCCAAGTTTGATCTTGGAAAGTTGATGGAGGTATATAACTTTTTTTACATGCTTGTTAACCTCCCATTTCGACCTCCATAATTTGAAAATTCATTATCGAATCTGCTCGTCATCTTTTTTCTTGTTCAAATTATAGTAATATCATGTTCATTATGATGGCCGATCAACCTTTTTGCTTTTCTATCTATAGGTTCATGGTGATTATTCGGAAGATGTTGGCGTCAAGGTAGACAGGCCTGCCGAAGAAGCTGTTGAGGGTGCTACCGAAGTCGTCGGTGCTTGAAAAATGGAATCATGAATCAACTTTCCTATATTTACGAATGAAACTGTGGCTTTTTAATTTTTTTAAAATTTTCTTTTTTTAGTTAGTCTTGTTATGTTTCTGTCAAGTTGAGAAATCAGAGATATTCAGCGATTTTGACTATGAAAATACTTGCTTCTTTTTAGTTATGCATTGTTCCTTGGAATCATTTGAAAACACTTACTATAAGCCTCTCATCTTGTTTTATTAACTAGAAAACTTTCGATATTAAGTCATTTTGAAATGTCTTTAATACAATTATGAAGGTTGTGTACTTAAGTGTTCAATCATATATAAAATTGATTTTTGCTCAGGAGTGGTCAACTGGTTTTGAATAAGTATACCAGGCTTTATTTCATATGTTTTGAATAAGTACACCCAACACGCGTGTAGTAATTTAGATGGATAGGTGTGAAGACCCAAATGAAATTTGACTTAAAGGTAGGTTTTTGGTTTTTTGCTTGTGGTCATTCTGTTGGGAAATTATCAAAGTTTCACCTCTTCTTTTCTGTTTTTCTTTCGATTGACGAAGATGGAGAAATAGGACCTCCAGTCCTCGGTCATGCTCCTCCATTTTGTTTCTTGCTCTCTTTTGGTCCTTGTTTTTGCTTCTCACCTTTTGAGTCGAGATGGTGTCAGTGATGAGTATGAAGTGGGATTGAGGAGTAATCGATCACACACCCTTGGTCTTTTTGGTAATTTCAGTTGGTTAGTCGAAGATCAAAGTACTTCATCTTCGCAGGGGTGGATCCAATTACCTGTAAGAAAACTCCTCTCAAATTCTCTATTCATTTTCAAATGTGAGTAGGCATATTGTGCCATTCTAATTTTAACTAATAGAGTTATTATTGCAAGCATTGGGGAAGTTTCACCTTTGTACTTGGTTTATCCTCATAATTCTTCCTATTTTTATATATTTTAGAATTTGATGTAATTTTTAAAACATTATGTAAGATTTGAGAAAGGTTACATATAATCTCGATCTTTGTCCTAATAGAAATTCCACTAAAAAATCCAAAATAATCTTATATTTGATAAAAGGAAAAGAAGAATTTTTGTAACAAGATTTACTAGTTCACAAAACGAAAATATTTGAGAGTTATTTTTTATAATTTTCATTCCATTTCTTTTTGAGGTTTCTATAACCATAAGAGCCAAGTTCAAATTCTGTCCAACACAAATGAATCATAGTGTCCAAAATTTGCAATTTTATCAAATCTGTGGGAAATGTTTATCTTGAGCCGTAATCTTGTTGGACCCTTTTAGTCATTCAACTTTCTTGGATTGCTTTGACACTATTGGAAATAACAAGGCAAATATGAACAAAGCAAAATGCCTTACATTTTCTTAGAGATTAGGCTGATGTACAGTAAGTCATTACACACATCAGGTTTCTCAACTCTACGTTGAAAATGGACTATTGTAGGGATCAAAAACTTATGCCTTACATTTCTATGAGGTTGGAGGTTTCGAATCTACACATACTTAAAAAGCAGAACTTCCCAATTTCTATCGGGATGGATCAGACTGACCAGCCGTCCATCCTACAGTGTCAAATGGAAGTAGAATATAAGAGTATTCCAGTTGATGAGTCGGGCTCGCCCTCAGTTATTTCTGTACCGAACGTTCCAACATTTCAAGATCATTCTTCAACCCTTGTTCTCATATTCTCTGCCGAATTAGCTCTAGCTGAAAAAACAAAGGACTAATATCAATATTACAGGGGCATATTTGGAATGACTTTTGGAGTATGTTTAAGCATTTAGAAAATCATTCTAACCTGTCTTTATGTTTGGTTCCATTTTTTGAGAATGCCGGTACTACCCCGAATGTCGAGAATTTCAAAGAGGGGCGACATAGACAGTATTCATTTACCTGTTATTTGGCTGGCATTTTAAGTGA
Source organism: Cucumis cinereus (assembly GCA_037974625.1). Taxonomy (NCBI): domain Eukaryota; kingdom Viridiplantae; phylum Streptophyta; class Magnoliopsida; order Cucurbitales; family Cucurbitaceae; genus Cucumis; species Cucumis cinereus. The sequence goes on along the minus strand of JBBPDJ010000019.1, from coordinate 3,158,109 downwards.
TGGTATATTTCAGCCCAAAATAAAATCATCATCATAATCATCCACCAATCAATTACCTGTTATTTGTTTTATTTATCTGTTAGTTCCATTCTGACAAACTAAGAAAGAAAGATGATCAATGTACAAACCATACTGTACCTGAGAAATATATGGAGTTCTCATTATTTGAGATCATCATCTGTTGGAGAACACTGTGGCTCTGTAATCCAACCCAATTCCAACAATTATAGCATCAGACAAGAAGAATAAGGATAAGTAAGAAAGAGAAGTAACTCAAAAGAAAACCAGCATTTGAAGGAAACACTGACCATGAAAGATTTTTTAGAACTGTTTGAAGTTCGCTTCACCACCATGGCTGCAATTTGGTAAAGAGCTTTCAAAGCATATGGACCGGATTGACTGATGATTCAGAATTTCCTGCCACTAGTGAATAAAAGAATTGCTATTCCAAATTCAAATTGAGATATAAATTCACCATCCCAAAAATAATAATCCTGTTACATGCTATGTTTTCATACATTATGTCCATTGCCTATATCAGCTTAGAGGAAGATTCGTTGCTTCTGTAGTCGGTTTATGGTGAAGAGGAAGTACTTTCATTGTTTCATGTAAAAAAATGAAATTAGATAAACTGAAACCTCTTACAATATTAGATCTTGTAGTAGTGAAAGATCAGATGAGACAGAGAGAGAGAGAGAGAGAGAGAGAGAGAGAGAGAGAGCTTACATAAACACCAGTGCCAGCAATTACAATCTTTCAGTAAAAGCTAAGTTCAGTATATCCATGAGAGAACGGTAAAAGCTCCTCCACATCAATCTTGGAACTAGAACTCATGTTTTTCTTTAACTGGCCTTGGTTTGACTCTACCTCAGCACAAAATATCCCATAAACAGGTCTATGATCGGAAAACCGGGATTCACCCCGAACATATGATAACTGGTGGAGACCTTGTCCATACCACAATATCCGATCACACCTTTGAACAAAAAAATTAACAGAGATATATAAGAACTCTGGGAGGAGTTGTTCAAGGTGCACTAAGATTGCTTGAGAGTTGTTCTTACCAGGCAGGAGTCCTACGTTTCTCCTTCCAGTACATACCGTCCCCGGAGTATTGGTCTGAATTATTTGAGTATTTGTAAGTGGGTGGAAAATATATATTGCCTTCATTCCATCCAACAAACACTCGACCGTAATTCTGCTCATTACGTAACTGCTAAGAAGGGTATGATGTAAATAAAAAGTTGCATCACTAATGATATCAGGAAAGAACAAAAAAACAGATCGCGAAACTACTCATTACAGGAATAATTATAAACGTGCCTGATCATTCTCAAGCAATACTCTCCAATTTTGCATCTCAACAAGTGCCTTGGCGGAGCGGTGAGATAGAGCGATTCGATAATTTAAATCTCCGAACCAGATAACTCGACTGGAAGATCAACTCATAGTTAAAATACTTATAGGCAGTGTTGGTAGACAGATAAAGAACATAAAATTGAATGAATGCACCGAATATAGGCGTGCATGGTTCATGACTTTTAACTTATACAAGCAAAATTACTACAACGATACTAAAACATGAATAAATCACTTGGAAATGAACTGGCCTAAAACGAGTTACACATGCGATTGCCTCAAATTGTTCACATATATTTAAAGGTTTTTGTCTATTCCATTTTAAATTCTCAGCTTCATCTAATTGCAAGGAATAATGGAATAACTGAACACTGGAGAGTAAGGATCTAACTCATGCTCAAGGATTGTTTTGGGTGACTTCTGATGAGGCAAACCTCGATCACACCGAAACCGGGTCTTCTTCAGGATCTCCATCACATCAGAATTCCTTCTTAACTCATCACCCTGTTTCTGTCCTGAGGTTAAGTGACTACAGATGAAGCAAAAACTTGTTTGATGAAAAGACAAACTGACTGAAATTGATCCCTGTAGTAAAACATGGAGAATACACCAAGTTACTCAATAACAAGCTTATTTTATACTTCTTGGGGAGCCACAAGAAGATACAAATTACATTACAGTAACTACTAAAATTTGTACCTTATTTCCTAGGTAGCCCATCAATCCTCGACCAACACAAGATACTTTCATGTTCCGTATGCTATCCTTCAATTCACTCCTGACCCATATAGTGAGAAAAATGCCAACCATTTGTTTATTAGAAACCAAGCAATACCGTGAACGTCCCAACATCTTGTGTTCATCTTCCTTGGATGTGGATCCATTATACAACGGTGGTGAGAATGAAGTTTCATTCGTGAAATCCCCATGGCATCCATCATCTTCGGACGATCCCCATTTGGAATAGTCACTTAGCCTTGAGTCATTGCTTTGCCTACAATAATCACTTTGCCTAGTATAGTTGCTTAGCCTGTGTCCCCATCTGAAACTGGATTCATAGTCACTAGGCCGGTGGTCAAAGATCACATGATTAGAGACACTAAATCTTCTATCAAGTTGAGGCAGTGCAGTTGACTGGTCGTTAGATTGTCTTCCGCTATTCATTGTATGAAAAGATCGACGACGAGAGTAAGATGAGTTCTTGAGCCTCAACGATTCCTCAAAATCATCATTTAATTCTATAAATGGCTCAGGGATCGGAGATGGCATGTAGCACACTTTATCTCCACTTGTTCCAGGAAGATTGTTTAGCGTCTTCCGAATGAGGGTTAGCCATTTCCTTGCAGGGCCGCTGTCCTCTGCGCCCAACACATTACCAGCATTCAGTGGTACTATCTCTTGAAATCTGAAAGACAAGGTAGAGGTAGATAAAATTTAAGTTTCATTTCTTTAAAATCGTAGGGGTGTCTCAGCCTAGTATACGTGCATCATAAATCATGACCTCGCAATCAACTAAAAACTTGGCAAAAAACGCACAGTTAGATGTATTGAATCAACTCATACCCAAGTACATAAATGTCTGCAGGGGCTGAGGTATGAAGCCAATCTTCTAAACTTAGATTACTAGGAGGGGATCTGCCACCAACATTCCATGTAGCAACAAAAATGCTGCTCCCGAAACAAACATAGAAGTTTGAGTAGTTAAATTATAGATCAACAAAACGAGCAATACAAAACTTGTTCTTTAAAAGGAAAACATCTTATACACCTATAATTCTGAACATCTATACAAGGATCGTCGATATTCATATGTCCATGCTGGCTATGCTCTATGCTCCTACTACATTTATCTGTGGAGAGAGACAGAGAAAAAGATTCAAGAATTCCGAAAGCGAATTGATTTAAAAACAAAACGACAGATTGGCATAATCAAACTGTTTTGCTTTTCATATCAATGTAATTTTCTTTCACTAAATGCTAGTCCTATACTCAACATCACCTTCTGGACAAGCAAGACACTGTTAGCACATGAACCTTGTACTGAATCAGCTTCTAACACCAATAACCCATTACTACAAATAGTAAATATCCCAATTCCTTATTTGGTTGCTGAAAGATTCACATATAATGGGAATCAAGAGAAACAAGAAACCATCAAGGGACGTAGCAGTGTAATTGTACGTTTGGATTTGAGATTCAACAAAGCTACCAAGTCAAGATACGGGATTATAGTGAACTTTAGAACAAGAGGAGAAAAATCTCTACCAGCTAACAAAACGACAAAAGAAGGTGATGAGATTCACCTTCATAAACGCCATGATCTGTCTGATAATCTCCACTTCCACTTTTGCACTTGATATTGAACCATTTAGTAACCATCTTCTTGGACCATGAAAGCTGCAACAAACAGTTAAGAAGAAACAAAAATCAATTTCTCATCAGGGAACAGACTTGTTTCGAATAGAAGAAAGTGAAACACCTTGCTTTTCTTTGAATTCTCATCGCTCATTGTTTCTCTGATTCTTCATGCAGCTTCCTCTGTTATCTTTTAGAACTATCTCTAGGTTAATAAGTTGTGGTCAGAAGAAAAAGAAAGAGAAAGAGAGAGAACCCCAAGTGGGATTTCCCTTCCCCAAATGGCAGGTGAGCTTTGAAGTTCAATGCAATGACATGCAATCCAACCAAGTTTCCCTGTTTACTACTCATTTGTCTCCCAAATCACCAAAACAAACTAAGTTAAAAAAAAAAAAAAAAAAAGTCCAACAGAAGAACAAAATGAAACATTCATTTTCTCAAACAGAAAAGGGAGAAAGAAAGTGAAAACAAACTTGATAAACATAAGAAGCAATAATGACCCAGATTCTGAATCAGGAGAAAACAATGCTGTAAAAAAAAAGAGAGAAGGAAAAGAAAGAGGAATAAGCTGATTTATCAGACTTCTTTTCACTTCATCTCAAAAGGGCCTCTCCCAAATAACCCACCAAGTACAAAGTTGAACAGTGTAGACTGCAGAAAGAGGGAGAGAAAATGGCTCAAGTCTTAAAGAGAGGAAAATAGTAGGGACCTCTTTGCTCATAACCAGAGAAAGGAAAAGAAATGAGAAAATTTCAACCTCAGTGGTCCATTGAAGGCGAGTTTGCATCAATCTCCGCCTTCTTCTTCTCATTATGGTCCACCAAAACCAGTTGCAAAAAGCACAAACCTGAAGCTTTCGCTTGAATATGGGGTACCCACTCAACGATTCCAAACCACATTGACAGATCATTCTTTTATCTCTCAAGTTTTTTACCTTCCCCAAATGGGGATGTCTCCAATTTTACTTCTTTCTGTAAGATTCATCCCCTTCATCTCAACAGTGCTATCTAATCAACAAGAAACACTTTTGAAATGCTTCACGACTAATACTCGAAAAACCCCCAAATTCTTCTGAAAACTGTAGTTTTTTAGGAGATCAAATGGAAGAAAGAGCGATGAATAATAGAAAAAGCTGCCTTTACACCTCAGAACCCATCAATGTTTTTTGAGTATTTAGTAACCTCGAACCTTGGATTTACGTCACTGATATTCAATTAAGCATGATTATGGTAATTAAGAAGGAAAAAAACAAAGGGGTTTGGAAAAAGTTGCAATTTTTTTAATGAGAGAGAGAAAGGAAAGAAGTGGGTTTGATTGATTCACTGTTGTTGGTATGCATATCATAAAAAGAAAGGCTGTCCCTTTCCTTATGGGTTTATTCCTAAAGCTCATAATTATTGAGCCTTATCAATGGTCAATTCAGTTAGAGCAAACTTGAAAATCTGACGACAAAATTTAGTGAGCTGATGGTGGAACATTCCAATGCTGGGGCACCATATTAAATATATACTCATCAACTCATCAACCAATATTCATATGGACATCCTTTCTCTTCATGCTCATCTGCTTTTCACATTTGCATTTATTTCAACTAGTGCTCTACTCAATCAACCAAGAAATATTCTAACTTATAGTCTTATCTAAAACACACTATTAATGACTTGATCAGTTAGATTATCCTCACGAAGTTAAACAGAAGTTGTCGAGTTTGATTTTCGTTCAAGAAACTCAATTACAGTTGTTGTTTCAAAGTCCAAACATAATCTCTCTAAACTTAGACTTTAAAACTTCCACTTAAAACTCTCTGGTTCAATGAACTTCAAAACCACACCTCAATCTCTCTCTCTCTCGAAAGAGCTAACGTGACAAACATACCGCCATAAAAAATATTGCACGCCATTATGAAATGAAACTATATAAAGCAAATACAAGCAAAAAGAGGATTTTACTAGTAACCAAATACATAGATAGAATATCATTTCAAAAGTTTTCAACTTTTCAAAGTGGTTCTGACTTTGAATATTGGACACTCACCTTCAATTGTGTAATGAATGGATCTCTATTGTTTTCATATCAAGGGAGGTTGTCTAATCAACAAACACAAAATGATATGATTTTTTCTTTTTAAAAAAATGGAATGACATCAGTTCCTTCTGTTTTCTTTCATAACTTGTTTGAAAGTATTGAAAGAGTTATTTGAATGCAGAACAAAGAACAAAAAAAAAAAAAAAAAAAAAGTGAAGGTTGAACAGCAGTTAAAATAAAACCATGTTGAGTGAATAATCCCATCAAGTAAAGAGGAGTTGGGCCATATATTGACAACTAAAGAAGAATTGACCTCACTGTTCCTTCTTTTTTGCTTTCAAAATTAAATTCGCCATTGACTGTTTTATGATGCCACATTTCCATGAAAATCTGAATTGTAATCATGCTTTTGTCCTAGACATTCAATATCTAAAGAAGTGTTTGATATATCTATTATACAAAGTGGTTAAATGTAAATAATTGGTTACAACTTTATCTCATGGAGCAAACCGATGCCTATTGCACTCTCAGAGAAGAACAAACTTAGGTCCGTGAACGTTACAATTTTTACTACTTGGCTAAGTAATAACGAAATCGTCACATCTTGGATCATCAATTTCATATCAAAATATATCGCAATTAGTCTCCACATGATATCATCCAACAAAAAGACTACAACTTAAAATTTAAGAGTTTTGACTCAAGTAGTCATATTCCTCAGACTTTCTCATTTACATACAAATTTTATGCATGTCGTAAGTATGTAGACTTTCCATTCTTATAATTTTCATTCCAAATATGACCACTCATAAATGATCGTTGCGTAGATCCTTAAGGAAATAACATTGCATTGTTTAGGAAGATATATTCATATTTCTTGGAGAATCTGGTTACTACATGCAATCAAATTTTTTTTTTTTTTTGGGTACTTGTTTGATGCAATACATGATAAAACAGAAGATTCAAACTTTGATGGAAGCCTCTTGGATCTACCAATAAGACAAACAGACTTGGCTATCAAACGATATTTGTTATGAAACCCAAAAACATTAGCTCTAATATCCTTTTTTAGAGAATCTAAATCCAAATCCTAAGGATGTAATTAGGCACTCAAAAGTGGGAGCTACACAACATTGGTATATCTTCATCCCCACACTACACTAAGAATGAACTGCTTGCTTTTGTCTTCAAGCATTACAAGCTTCTTTTTTGCCATTCTAGTTTTAGGACTTCCATTTGTTGGTTTGCAATGGAAACCATCAATCACTACCAGTTTCAAAATTATTGCATGATCTTGAAAAGGCTTGTGAAAACTTCAGCGTTTATCAAAGACATGGGCATCTGTGAAAGAAAAAAGAGAAATACTTAGGACTCTGGAAATCTTGATTGTTTAGGATAAAATATCAAATCATCTCATAATTATCTAACAACGGTATCTGGAAAACAACTGATATACATATCGTACATACCAAAGCTTGTAAATAGAGGGGAAAGAGCTCAAAAGGTTTTAGAAGAAAGCGCTTTTGCTATGCCTCTGATTGTGTTTGGAGTGGTTCTGCAACACCCACCAAATAGAGAGGCTCCAGCTTCCTTCCACTTTCTTACATATGATACAAAATCTTCCCCTATCATTCCATCAGATTTCTGCAATCATTAACACAACTGACTGAATTTTTCAAAGGATAAACAGAACTAAAAGAGAGAGTGTATATCGGTACGAAGGAACAAAATCGCGAAATCGCGAAGTTCCTTTACATAAGTCACTTAGAAAAACAGTACAAAACTCACCAACCACCGTTTGGTCACACCATCATAAGTCTCTCCACTGTTTGGATAAATTACAATTGGTTTGTTAGTGACCTGCCAATTATATAAACCAGATTTTACTTAGATTATGAACACATCTGAAGGTTTCTTTCCATGTAATTCCTGTTTATATCCACTAATTCTATCACATGAAATTTAGCGGAAGCCTTTTGCAGTGAAGAAAAGTGGCTATGGCTTAGTATTTTCCTCTTTTTAGGAGCATAAATACATCTCCAAATCCTCAAATTTATTTTGATGAAATATGTGGGCAAAATTTTATTTGAACTTCATTGAGACAGATAAGATAATGAGAATGTTGAGTCATAAAAGTATATAAGCAGAATTTACCTCCCGAATCAATGAGATTAGTCCATGAATATGTCTGGGAGGAGTACAGTTGATTCCAACAGCAACAACTTGCTTTGAAGCATCTGCAATGGAGGCACAGTCAGATATAGAATCCCCACTAACCACATTGATTCCATCCTTGGAGTTGAAAGAAAACCAAGCAGGAATTTCGATTCCCTCTTCATCAAGAAGCTCAGCATATGCCTGAAAATTACACACAAGCAGCACAAAGAAGTTAAACTCGGAACCCTGAACACCAACAATGACAACTAGTTTTCGACAACATTTTCTTACTTGCGCTTCCAACTTGTTTGGAATAGTCTCAAACGCGATTAAGTCAGCACCTGCATTAGCCAGAATTTGCACTCTTCTTCTGTGGAAATCTTTCAGTGTTTCTAGAGTAACTGAATCACCATACTCCCCGCTGTAAAACGGCACAACATGACACAACAGTACAACCATAGTTAGATACATATACTTGTACAAAACAGAAAAAGGGAACAGGTTTAGGCTAAAACCATTTTCTCCTGGAAAAATTTGTCATATGGTAAAACTCAAAGTTAAGAGTCTGTTGGAATGACTTCCTAAGTGTGAAGAGTTTGCTCACCTATACTCAGACCCATCAGCCAAATAAGCCCCGTAACTGCCAATCGAAGCGGCTACCAGAATCGGCCTCCTCGATCCCGCTCCAGTTTCAGTGAAATCCCAAGAATCCTTGGTACATCGTTCAAGGTAGATGTCACGTGCTTCAATTGCAATTTGAACACTTTTTCTTAGCAAATCTTCACTCTCATCTCTAGAAAATCCTTTAGCCTCAAAACCCTGAACTGTTGCCTGCATATAATGTACAATGAAATCAAATCATTGGTTTCTTACAGCTGCTTGAATATATGATATTAAATGATTAAATAAAACAACTTAACGTTTTGGATCTAGAGTAACAAAGATTGAATCTTATGAACAAGACTAATATTCAAGTACAGTTGTAGCAACAATTTGAACAATTTACAAGGAGCTAGAAAAAAGTTTTATTAGAAAAGTGAAAATTAGAACCTGATAAGATGCTGTGGAAATGATATTGGCGCCAGCATCAAGATAATCTAAATGAACCTGTCGTAAGTTAAACAGATTAGCTGATGATATAGAAATATTTCTATACTAAATACTTTCAAAATAAAGCAAATGAAATTTCTCAAAATAAATAAATATATCAAGAATGAATTTCTTAAACTAGACTCTAACTGAAAAATCTTGTTGCATCTTCAATTTCTCAAAATAATTTAGTACACAAGTCACTCAGAGTTCGTTTGAAGATCGTAAACATTTTACATCTTATATATTTGTAGATATTTATTTAGATTTTGGAAAATAGAAAACAAGAAATTTGGTTTTTGTTGGTTTCAAAACTTCTACGAAACGAAAATCAAGAAACAAAAACTGCTTTTACATGAAACCAACAATAGAAACATCATCAAATGTACTCTTAAGGAGAAGTTCGGTTAGCGATAAAAGCAAAAAGTTGAGTTGAGTTGATAACTATTGCAAGGGAGGGAGTTAATTGAGAAGTTGATGCGAATAACGAGGTGATAAACTTTTTAATCATCTGTGAATCAAATGAACCCAACGAACCAACTCACTTAAATTATCCAAGTCGTCAAACAACAACAACCCCTTACCATTAATGTCAAAAGCACATGGATCTGAACCCGTAAAAATTAGAAAGTACGCATAACATAAATTTCTATTGAATTTCAATTATATAGAAGATTAAGATCGTTGTAACATAACTATCCAATTCAACTCAAAATATATCATTCACAAGATCACGTGAATTCATGTGTGGTAACTCATTTTTAAATGTCATGTTAATTTTAATTAAAGAGTTTTATTGGAAAAAGTTCAAAGTTTGAATTGAGATGTACTTGTAATTAATAAGAATGAAAATAATAAATAAATAAAAGGTTTAGAGTTTGTTTATTTTAGATTCTATACTTTAGAGTTTGTTCAATTTTAGTAGTTCGGTTTTTAATAAATCTTAATTTAGTCACTACGGTTAGTTTATTCATTATCTTTTTTAGTATTTTTTTTATAAATTCTAAAAATATATTCGCATATTGTTTCTTGATATGAAACTTATTATGATGATTTAATTCGTTTCAATAATAAATGGGATTAATTTAAGATTTAAATTGTAAGAGGACTATAATAGAACATAATTTCAAGGTGTATTGAACCAAAATGGAATTTTAACATAAATAAATAATTTCAAGAGGTGGCGGCGCACACAACACGAACAAGAGCGACTGCTAGCTGACCTGAGCCCTATTCTCATATTGGGCCTGCCACAACCAATCCATTCTCCGGCCCAAAACGAACTATGACAACAAAGAGGCTCTTACTAGGAAAAATAATTAAAATAGATTTACCAAAAATGAACAAATTAAATTAAAATTTACATCCTCAAACTTTACAAAAAAAAATATAAAAAAAAAAAATTGAAGGAAACAATTGCTTAAATATATATATATTTTTTAAAATTTAAAATTTTGCTATAGTTTATAGATATTTTGATTCAAAACATCACGCTAAAATATTAGATGTAATAGATCTCTATATATAAGCTTTTAAAAAGTGGACAGACTAGACAGGAGGTGAGGTTAGATAAGAATAAAATTGAAATTTTAATAATCCCTAAGCAATATATAAATAAAAAAGAAATGGATAAGATTTGATCTAAACCAAGTTTTTATGGAAAAAGAAAAAAAGGTACCCGTCGGACAAGTTGAGGGGAAGTGACGAGGCATTTAGCGCTCCAAAGAGGATCGTTAAGATCGGCACCGAGACGCTCCAGTTCAGTCGCAAACCCGCCGTCTAAAACGCCGTAACCGCCGCACTCTTGCAAAAAATCGGCAAGGTTAAGGTAGGTGGTGGCCGTTTTTGCCATTTGTTTCCCCATGATTTCGGCCGATACAGGTGCTGCCTTGTTAAATGCTCTGATTCGGAGTGTCCTGCACAGATGGCATTGAAATGCACCTTTTCTCGAATCATTTTATATAGGGAGATCTATAGATGAAATTACTGAAATACCCTTAATATGTCTTTATTATTTCTTTGGGTTCTCCACTACTCTTTGCTACATGTGGTTCAATCGATTAACCCGACAACTCATATATATTATTACCATGTTTATTTGAAATTTGTAATAGATATCAGGGGCGATTTTGATATTTAACATTTAAGTTTTTATGATTTTTTTTAATTATTATTGTGTTTTATAGATAAATTTAAATATTTTAGATTAATAATAATAAAAAAAAAAATCCGACAACCCAACCTAATCTTGTTTGGTTCATTCGAAATGGGTCTGAAAAATTTTCCCAACTTAAACCTAACCCAGCTCAATGTGCACCCTTATTCCTTTTCATTCGTGTGATTTAATTTTTAAAAAACAACTTTTAATATTGTTTTTGCGTTGTGGATAGATGGAAGCGCGTAGTAAAAGAAATATGACATGACACATTTTCTTAAAAGAAGAATCAATAGGGTAAACTGATGGGACGGGTTTGGACTTTGCAAAATGAAAATTATCATAAAATTACAATAACTTCATCTTGCTTCAATAACTATTATTTTGTACTTTTTAATTGGTTATAATTAACTTTATTTCAAAACATTCATTTGATACAAGATTCAGTATTTTACATTCATCATTTTTTTTTGTTATGGTATTGATTATTTTCTTCTCAAACTAAAACAATTTAAAATTTAAACACATATTATTATAACTCAAATTAAAATAATCTGGACCATAAATACAAACTATTATAATTCAACTATTATAAGTTAAAGACTATAATAACCAACTTCTAACCTCAAACACCCCATTAAAATTTAGGAATTTTAATGTTCCTAAATTTTGCATTAGAGTTCAACACTTTTGCAACTTTGGGCTAAAAACAACCCCTTCAAGCTCCAAACATTTCCCTATCTTGAAATCCTCTTCTAATGTTCAAATAATAATAATAAAAATAGAAAATATATTTACGGAAAAAGTTTAATGGTAACAAAAAAAAAAGTATGATAATTACTCACTCTAACAAAATTTTGAGGTAATTCATTTTATGAGTGCCAATCAACAACTGCCACTTGTAGTTAAATAAACATATACACCTCTACTTTCATTTAATTTCGTGGACAACTATAAAGTAGCCACGTGTCTTAGCCTAACAACTTATTCTACAAATCTAATTATTTTTTAAAAAAGATTATACTATTTTATTTTTATTTTTATTTTTAATGTCATTTTCTTGCAACATAGGACTCCATTGTCTTATGAAAAGCGTGTGGAATTATATATAAGATAAGGTTACTTTTGTGTATATAAGATAACCATACTTTTTTTATTATTATTATTATTTTATTATGTATACAATAATGTATAAGGTCGCAAATGCATCCACATCAATTTTATATAAAATAATTTCATAACTTCAATATTATTTGTTTTTCTTAATGATAGATACACATCTCTCCCTAACAAAAACTATGATTTCCAGAATCTTCTTTTTTCGATAAAACAAGTATGGCCATAAAATGGCTTTCAGTCTTTTTCATTGGAAATCTTGCCTGTCTGAAGGCTCGAGAAAACTCCTCT
>JBBPDJ010000019.1:3108912-3126370 GCA_037974625.1 Cucumis cinereus | reverse complement strand
TATATATATATATATAAAATGTATGGTACATTATTATAAAATTAAATTAAATAAATTTGTCTTTAACATAAATAATATTCATAGATAAATTAAATAATTGTTTTTTGCGGATAACTACAACTAGCTTTATGATTTATAGATATTTAGCATAATATTTGTAGCTTAAGGTACAAGAATAAGCTATTTACATTGTCACATTTTTCTTGAACATCAACTACATCACGTTAAGTAGAACACGAGCGACAATCCAATTTCTATCCTTAGTCGTAGTGGACCAAATATTATATAATTTATTAAATTTGTCTTTACCTACTAGCTTAAGCTTTTGAGTTGAATTTAGGATTTAAGACTAAAGCTAAACCACGAGAAAACCCCTTTGAGTCCGTGAGTTTGCTGAAGCAGTTCCATTCCTAGAGACATGAAAGACCTTAGACTAAGCAAAACCAACTTGAAGGCTTCAAATTTGTTCAAACTCGATCCTTACATTGGAAAAATCAAAGGAACTCAGACTCCTTATCTGTGTTTTTTTCCCTCAAAATATCGTTGATATTTAAATATTGTTCGATATATCCGTAAATCAGATTGGCTCTATACCGAAACCTTATTTTTCAATAAATTGTAAAGGATTGATGCAAAACTTACCATTAATTAATTAATTAATTATACGGATCAAAGCAACAAACAAAAGAACAACATCAAGAGCCAACGTAGTGGAAAACTATTTTGGGTAGGGAGAACGCGGAGGATAGAATACATCTACTCAATATTCAACACCTTTTCGCAAGAGAATGTGCTAAAAGTTGTGTTTTCGAAAGGTGTGAATAACAAACACATCTCTAAGATCACGAGCCCTAAACAAAGTGTCCAGACAGGACACCTCTAAAATGTGTAAGCTCATTTTATTTAAGAGATCAAACACCTTGAAACAGTCATATTACACAATAATTTTTTCAAGGTTAGCCAATGAGACCAGCAAGCCCCCATTAATGGTCATGATTTCTAGATACTTATTCTCAAAGCATCATGGGATCAATTGCAGATCAACGAGGCAGAGACCGAGGTGACCATAAAGCACCCAACCCAATCCAACCCACCCATTTGGCGATCAAAGATTCCAACCCTAATCAATAATCTTAATTTTTGAGGATATGTATAAAATCTTGAACAAAACTACTAGTAAGCATCGAGAGAAATGGGGTAAGAAAAAACACGTGAGAGAGTAAATAGGGGATGGAGTTGGTGGACATCATGATTTGGGACTCCACCTTTTTATCTTCATTCTTGAGAAGGGAATGTGGGAGTTAAAATAAAAATAAATAAATGTTGGTGGGTCACGTGATGCGTGGCCTTAGAGTTTAAGGGCCCTTACCCTTAATTAATAGGGATACATACCCTACACGTGCCGTCTCTCCCCCTGCTTATTATTTATTTATTTATTTAAGTTTAGGATAAGTTATTGGGTTTCAAATCTGACGCCCGCCAAAACCTTGTACTTTCTTTTTTCTTTCAATTTTTTAATTGCTTATTATAATATCAATTTACTACTTTTTCTTTCTAAAAAGGGAACAGTTTTCATTCCCTTTTCCAATTTTGTTCAACTAACTTTTTCTTACTTTCTCCTCCTTTTCTTTTACTAAATTTTCTAATTTTATCGTGATAGAAATTACTTCTAAGAGTCAAGCAGTTACAGATAATGATAGTTGTAATGGTAACTATAGCGATAACGGTAATGGTTACGGTGTAATTCTTAAGCGTAATCAGATTTAGCATCATTAGCTCATCAGTTCGATTGCATTATTTCATTACAATTTTGGATGTGGGTCTCATGTGTCGGTGTAATTGCATAACATGCCAAAAGTAACCAAATGGACCCTCTTTTTTATTTCTATCGATATGTTATGTTTTCAACGAGGTAAATGTGACCTTACGTTTGTTTTCTTTATTTAAATATCGTAAATAACAAAACTTCTAAAAATATTTACAAATATAGCAAAATTTTAAAATTTATTAATGATAGATACTGATAAACTTCTATCAATGTTTTTCAGTGATAAATTCTGAAATTTTACTATAACTTATAAATATTTTAATTCATTTTGCTAATTACTTGTCGTTTTGAAAACATAAACTTTATGAAATTTACATAAAAAGGAAACGCAAGAGAAATGATGATTAGTAAGAGTTATATAATAATAAATATTATACTAAACTCATACAAATGCAAATTAGATGATTGTTGATTTTTCTTTTTAATTAAGTATACTAGCCTCTCTTTGTAGTTTGTATCAAAATGAATTATTTGTAGGAATATTCGTTGGATTTGGAAGATAATTGAAATAACATTCTTAATTTTAATCGTCGTGTCCCCATTTCATTTTTAATTATTGTTAAATTATTTAGACTATATTTGAAGTATATATATATATTTATGTCATAAATGATTAGTTTAATTGTCTAAGATTTAGAAACGTAAACATGAATTAATTGGAGATGATGATGAAGCTTATTTGTAGTTAAAGCATGAATTAGGTGTAATCATTTAGAAATAATATCCCAAATTAATTGGAAATGCAAATAATTAAAATTTCAGTTACACTACAAGTTTGACAATCACAATCATAACTGACAACTAAATCCCCCAATTCCTTTTTCCCAATTACCAATTTCGTGCCCCAAAGTCTCCCCATGTGGGAGGTTTTAACTTTTTTTTTTAAAAATATTTTTTAAATTAATTTTAAAAATTAATTTTAATTTAATAAAAATTAATTTTAATTATGCAAAGTGGGAGGTTTTATTTTAAACATAGTCAATTTTGACCCAAAAAGAAAGTAGGTAGCAGTTTTTAGATACCAACATAACTGACTTTGTTCTACCAACCTGCAAAAGCAAATCTTTGACAATATTATTACACCATTTTTCTTTTTAAATAATAATAATAATACAAATATTTTGGTTAAAATCTTGTTTTCATCCCTACTTTCAATTTTAATTCTTACATCTTCACTAAAATCTTAATTTTAGGTTATGTTTACCAAACCGTAATAAAAGTTGATGTAATCGTAATGAAATTTCGTTATGAACCATGTAATGAGTTTAAATAGTTGGATTGTTTTTTTTTACCATTACCTCTATCTTTGAGGGTCAAGCAATATTAATAAAATTTATTCAATTTTTGGTATAAAGTTTATTATTATTATCTATGAAACACATATACTTTAAAGTGTGCAGACAGTATCATCTTCGCCAATCTATATTAGCAGTTTAATACATAAAAATGGAATAGCTTTGGAATTGAAAATTTAAACTCTACACACTTTAAAGTTTATTCACCATATGACATATAACATGTATTAGTAACCATCATATACGTGTCTATTTAATATAGAATTAGATTTACTTAACATACAATAAGATATTATAGGAGTCTATATGATCACTTTTTTTTTTTTGGTTTAGTAGGTTTGTGAATTTGAACAAAAGGTAAAAAACTTATAGTTGATCCAATTTGTTAAAACTTTTATGTAAGGACTATTTACGATAGCCTTATAAAAAGTAATAGAGACTAAATTGTAATTTTGAGACTGAATTCGTATTTAACCTTTGAGGGAGCGTTTGAGACAAGAACTATGTAAATACTAATTAAAAGTTCCTAATTAACTAGAGCAAACGATATTTCAAAACCTCAAACCTTTATTTGGTATAGTTTACATCTCAAACACATACTATTATAACGAACTTATTGGTATTATTGTTTTTTTTTAAGTAAAAGAAAAAGGTTGGTTCCGGGAAAACTAAAAAGAGAAGGAGAAGGCGTTAGCTTTATGGAAAGTGAGAGAGAAGAAGAGTTTTTGATTTTGCCATTTGGGCTTTACTTACTTACTTACTTACAGTCCACTCCTTCAAATCTCTACCTTACCATCTCTCTCTTATTTTTCCCGCTCTCTCTCTCTCCCTCTCTTCAATTTCCCCATCTTCTTCAACCTCTTTCTTCCCCACTCATACTCATATTATTATGACCAAACCTCTGCTTCTCTGATTTCATTCAACAATGGAGGATTCCACTCCCAAGAACAAACCCACCAAACTTCCTCCCAATCTCTCCAAGTTTGAGGTCTACTTCTCACTCACCCCCTTTTTTTTTTTCCTTCTTCTTCTTCTTCTTCTATCAATTCCCGTTTATTCTCTGTTTCTTTTGAGTTTGTTTCTCAATTATTGGCTTCTTTTTTATGGGTCTCTCTTGTATACTTTCAAATGTGGGTTGTAATTTCTCCCCCTCTTTTGATGTTTCTCAAATTGGGGTTTTTATTTCTGGGTTTCTTTTAATAATTTGAGATGTGGGTATTCTCTGTTTTGAATTTCTCAATTTATGGGTTTCTTTCTCCTGTAATTTCAAATATGGGTTTCCTCTATTTTTCTTAATTCCATCCATCTGTTTAAATTTGTCTAAATTGTGTTGATTTCAAATGCAGGATTCACCAGTTTTCAACTTCATAAACAGTCTATCACCCATAAAGCCAGTTAAATCCATTCACATTACTCAAACATTCAACTCCATTTCTTTCCCTTCCCTTCCAGTTTTCACTTCCCCACCACAACACCATTTCAGTCCTCTCAAGTCCCCAAAAAGGTAAAACACTTCCATTTAATTCCCACTTTTAATTAATTAAATTATCCTCATCCGTTTTACTGTATCATTAATTTATTATTATGATTATTATTATTATTATTTTGTTTACAGGCCGAATTTTTCGAACCCCTCGAGATCCCCGCCTCCAGTTTCTAAAAATGAAGACGGAGCGGTTATTATAATGGATCGGTTACTGGAGATTTTCGTGCCCGAAATTCCGACGTCTTCAACTCCGGTAATTTCGCCACCGGAAACGGTTCATTCCGATGCTGGTGAGATTGTGATATTTCGTTGTCCGATTAGCTCTGAAGCCATGGAGGAAGAAGATGAGGCGTTGTTTCAAAACGACCGCGTTTTGGATACAATAGAGGAGAACAAGGTAAATTTATTTAGTTAAATTATGTTTTTTTTTTTTTTTTTGTGTGTGAAAAATTTGAATTGTTTTATGTGTTATGTCCCACTGCTTTGCATGCTGTTGAGTTTCAGAGATCATTTGACAATGTTTTTTGATTCAATTCAAACATACTTTTTGGTTTTTTCTATGAACTTGTCTCTCGGTTTTCCCCCCCCCCCCCCCCCCCCTTTAAATGATTTATTTTCACTACTTTCATGGTTATTCAAAATAAGAAAAAAAGAAAAAGAAAAAGGTTGAGTTAAAGTATTTTCAAATTTACAGAAAATAAAAAAGCCTAATTTTTACAAAAATAAATAATAGAGTAAGATAATTTGTAGGATTTTTTTTTTATAATTTATAATTTTTAATGTTTTTGGAAAATGATTAAATAAATAAGAAATTGATTGAAATTGTAGGTGTTATTTTGATGGTAATTAAAGTGATTTAATGAGGGCACATTTTTGTGCGTTACATAATCGATTGTGTTGACTAAATGGTAAAGAAGAACATAATGTAAATGGTCATTTGCTTTAACCTAATGTTTCAAAAAAAAAAAAAAAACCCAAATGTTTTTGTTTTTCTTACTTTTTTTTAAAACAAAATTAAATCAATACATAACAATGTTATGACAACTAAGTTTTGATTTTGTTTTTATTTTAAATTTTGTGACAAATGATCAATCTAATTGAGAATTATTTGTTCCTAGTTGTCAAATATTGAAAGGTAAACATTTTGAAGCATTTGATCCAAATTAGTAGAGTTATTAAGTATGGGTTAATGTGTTGGAGCTATTATCTTCGTGTTTCACGTATCGAGTTAACTGTAATAAGTAGATTAAGATGAGAAGATTGAGTTTTTTGTTTAATAAGTGTAGATAGAAGGAAAGAACGAGTTTGTTAGTAAACATAAAAAGTAAAAATAAAATTGTAAGATAAAATTACTTGATAAATATGTAACTTCAATAGCGTTTACTATTGAAATTGAGTTGTTATATAGTGGAAAGAGGGTTAACCCATATTTTTTTTTTTTTTTGCGAAAAGAAATTCTTTTATAAAATTTCACGGGTATAAATTTTATACATCCATAGTAAAGAGAGAAATAGCCCATTTTCGACAAATTAGATATAAAAAAACCATAAAGCTTGAATCTTCTAGTTATTGTTGCAATGTATTCAAATTTCTTTTTTAAAAAATTTTGTTATATTTGTAAATATACTAACACATGCTTCTATTATTTATAATTGATGTTTATTTTTATAGACAATAATTTATAACAATTTTGTAAAAGGAAAAAGAAAAATAATAAAAGAACCAATTATCATTAATCATTATTGAAAAAAATTAAAAAAGAAAAAGAAAGAGGAGAGAGTTTAGTATTTTGGTTATAAATAGCTAACGGAAATTGTTTTTTTTTTTTTTCTTTTTACTGTGAAGCCTCTCTCTTACCTACATAGCGGGAACATGCGGAGGCGATGCTTAGATTTCGAAATGGCGGGAAACCCCAATACGGCGCCGGCGGCGACGGTGGATGCGAGGACTGGCGACGCTTCAGTCCCCGGTTCTTCTTCTTCTTTTTCTTCTTCTTCTTCATTGCGACGCACTCTGCCTGGTATCGGTTTGCACTTGAATGCTCTTGCAGCGACTTTGAAGCACTCCGATTCAGACAAACTGTGTTCCGATAGCCAGCCTAGTCTTCCCAGCTCCTCAGCTCCCATTTTTGCCTCAAATTCCACTCGAGATCAACCCTTGTTGGCTTCATCCACTCCTGAAAGTGAAAACCCTCCTCAAGAATCTGCGAATCTGACTGGAGAAGAACTCAATCAGATCAACCCTAAAAAGAATTGGTACGTGTTTAATGTATTCTATCCGATGATTGTTGTTCATTCTGAGTATTCGGATTGAATTCATTTTGGATGTTTATTTAGCTAATGATTTGTGAATGGATTTGTAGGAAATTGATGGAAAATGCTGGAATTGGGGCGTGTAAACGTTGTAACTGTAAGAAATCTAGGTGCCTGAAGCTGTAAGTAGCAGTGTCTATCTTCTATATTACTATCTATCGATTGAAGTTAGGGAATCTCTGTTTGTTTTAGGTCTTGCGAGTATGGTCTAGTAGTTCGAGTTTATATTGAACCATGTCTTACTAATCTTGTGTTGATAACACGAAATTCTTAATTTAACTAGTAATTCTCTTCAGATATTGTGAATGCTTTGCTGCTGGCGTGTACTGCATTGAACCGTGTTCATGTCAAGACTGCTTCAACAAACCGATACATGAAGCAATAGTTCTTGAGACTCGCATACAGATTGAATCTCGCAATCCACTTGCATTTGCTCCTAAAGTGATCATGAACTGTGATTCGGTTTCTGAACTTGGGGTTAGATAATATGTGCCTTAAATGTTCCCAATTTGTTAAAGGATTTGTCTGCACCGTGTCTTGCAGTTTGATATTGATTAGTTGTCTTGCAGGATGATTCAAACAAAACTCCCGCTTCTGCACGACATAAACGAGGATGCAACTGTAAGAAATCAGGTTGCTTGAAAAAATACTGCGAATGTTATCAGGTGATTTGATTACTCCCTTTTCTGAAGTTCTTCTGTGGTGTGTTGTGTTGCACTTGCACATCATGTCTGAACTGATCTTGGTGCTTTTCTTCTTTAAAAAAGGGTGGCGTTGGATGCTCCATCAACTGCAGATGTGAAGGTTGTAAAAACGCATTTGGAAGGAAAGATGGTGAGTTTGATTATACCTAGCCGTCCTTAATTCCTGTCAACCATCTAATTCTGCTTGCTGAATCTTTTTCAACCATTCTCTCATGGGATAGATGTGATGTTTCATTATACCTTGCTGAATCTTTTTTTAGCCAAAAACACCTACCCATCATAAGTATGACATTTGGGTTTGACATGAAATGCTTTTGGGAACAATCGAGAGCACCTTAAATTGCTTGGTTTGTGAGAAGAGAACAACACTCTAATCTGCTTCCAATTGTAGGCTACTTTTTTATCCAGGTGCTTGAAGTACTCGTAGTGTTGTGTTCTTTGTTTCTAAAAGCGATTCAAGAAGAGTTTTCAAAGAAGTGTGAAAGCAAATATTTATATGATTTGTTGAAACATAGATTACCTGTTAATTTGAGACCCTCTTCTTTCGATTAATTTAGTTTGGCTACATACTTCCTCATCAAGACAGTACTCAGCAGTCAATACTTTTTCTTATTGAACAACATCATTATTTGGCGTTCTTGATTCTTTACATATGCCTATCTCATTGGATTGCAGAATCAGCTCTAATAGGAACAGAAATCGAACAAGAGGAAGAAGGCAGAGAACATTGCCAAAAAACTATAGATGTACAGAGCGATGAAGATTCGCAGAACCCAAGCAATGTTGCTCCGTCCACACCACTAGGACCATGCAGGTAAGCCATCGATATATTTATTAATATGACTACGGTTAAAGTTAGTAAGATTCTTATCATCAATGAACATGTTGCTGTTTCAGATCATTGATTCCATTTCCATTCCAATTGAAGAGGAGACTTCCATCTTTCCTCAACGACGAGTCGTCCTCTAGATTGAGCGTTCGATTCAAACTCGAGAACCACGGCATCACTCAAACAGAGCCCAAGTTTGAGAAAACACCCTGTGAGGATGTGATGCCAGAAACACTTAGTAATGGTTGCCCTTCTATCACAGGTGTTAAGAGTGTTTCTCCCAACAGTAAGAGGGTTACCCTACCCCCACCACAGGGCGAGTTCAGGCCGCTGCCCTCGACTAGAATCGGTCGGAAACTGATACTCCAGTCCATACCCTCTTTCCCTTCTCTCACTAATCAAAACTCACGAATAAATGGACCCAGTGACCTGTAAAGTCTGCCCCATATCCTGTCTTCTTCTCAGCCATTAAGAACACCTCAACCTAGTGCATTTGGAGATGAATTGGACTTGGCTATAGGTGGTTGGTTCCCATTTTTCCCTGAATCTGTCATCAAGTTTAGGCCTAATGTTAATGGATAGTTTTTCTTTTCGAAGTTTACTTTTTCTGACAAAGTTGTTAGAAACAATTCAATTTTGAACTTGTGTAGTGAAGCCCCAGTTCATTGGTTTAGGTTAAATATTCAAGATTTGATTATCTCTATACTACTTGTATCCTTGCTCCCAAAAAATAAAAATCTCTTATTTTCTCGATAAAAGTAAGTAAATCGTGTTTCTTATGGTTGCGATCAAACTATTTATGTGTGGTTGCGACGTTTGTATGTTTCAATTTTGTTTTCAGGTTCGCATCTCATGCTTCTTGTATTTGGGACACCATGAATGAAAAAACATATTTTTCTCTGATTGTGTTTAAAGATGGTTAAGGTAGCAAGTTTGCAGCTCTTCAATGTAGTTACTTTCACTGTTATTTTTGCTAAATTACAAAACATACACTTTATTTTTGTTCTGTTTTTATTTTTTATTATTAAAAAAAGTTGTAATTTTTGACCTGATCAATTAAGATCTGAGACGGGTGGGTTATGGAAACCATGTTTGTGTTTAGATCTTAATAATTTTTATTTTAAATTATCACTACACTCAGTCTCAATTTTTACTTCAAAGGTAATTTTAACAACTCAGTCTCAATTTTTACTTCAAAGGTAATTTTAACTTTTATAAAACAAATGTAGCCCACTATTTACCACTAAATTGAAAAAAGCTTTTCCAATATATACTTGTTTAGGCTAAATGACCACTTCTATATGTATAATTATAATTTCATGTTAAAAAACGACCATGTTTGATGCATGCTAAAACCTTTCCAAGTGTGAGATAATGTGAATAACTAGAAATGTGAAATAATACGAATAACGAGTTAACAAATCTTTTCAATTATTGGTAAAATAAACGGTCGGTGGCTTTTCTTTATCTTTATGAGCAAAACTTACGTGCTTGCTGGGCTGTTTCTATCTTTTGCAGCCCAGCCACATGTCACAATCCTATTGGTTTTAGATTATATTTATTTATTGAAATAATAAATACATTTAAACTTTCCATTTTTCAAGATTTTTTTAACCTCTTCCCATTTTCTCTTTCTTTTTTTTTTGTCTTGCCGTTTCTCCTCTTTTTTTTAAATAATTTTTTTTCATTTCCATTTCTATTTCTTTTTATTTTAAATAAACTAATTTTCTTATTCTTTTTCTCTTTTTCAATTATGTGTTTTTAAGGACTTCATGACATTCTCGTCGACACTTTCTTAGTTTTTTTTTCTTTTTCTGCAGGAAAACATTATAGTTAATAATTTAGATTTGTAAAATATATATATATATATAATATGACTTTATATGTATAATTGATAATATTAAAGTATAAAATAATTGAAAAAATACACAATTGAATAAGAGAAGAAAATATGAAAAATTGGAGGAGCAAGTCAAACACATTGAAAATTTTATTAAGGAAAAAATATGACAAAGTTTTATTTTGGAAAAAAAAGTATAAACGGTAAATTTTATTTAAGGAAAAAGAAAAGAGAATGGCAAAGTGAAGGAGAAAAAGAAGGAAAGAGAGAAGATGTGAAGAAGTAAAAAAAATGCTTTGAAAAACTTAAAGTTTCAAAAATTAAAAAATTAATAAAAAAGCAATATTTATTATTATTTTTATTTCAATAAATAAATATATCTTAAAACAAATAGGATTATGACAGTAAAAATGGAAACAGCCTAGGAAGTACCTAAGTTTTGCTCTTTCTTTATTCACCCAAATTGAGGGTCTCTAAGAATAACTTTAAAGAGTTTGACCTTTATTAGCATCATAAACATTTCTAATAAGTTTATTGGTTTTGGGTCATCCATTACTAAAGTGGGTTGGGCTTAGAGGCCCAATCCACCTCCAAATGTAACCACTCCACTCCATTCCTCTCATGAACAAATGCAATTTCTCTACTTTCCAATACAATTTTCACAAAATCCCTACTGTTCTTGCAAATTTTACAAGATGACGTTGCCGGTGCCACTTTGTTAGAACATACCATCTGTAAAACCAATCTTATTTACAGAAATTGAGAAGGATTTGTTAAAGTCGTGAATTCTAAGCAACAAGATTATGGAATGTGTTTTTGGGTAATGGTTTCGCCATTGTTGCCGCTGACGACGACAAGATTATGATTCTCGACTCTCGCAAGCTCGTCGCTGCTAGTGTCAAGCGTGGTGACAGGTTCATTTACATAAGCTTTTACAGATGATTTCGTTTTCTCGAGAAATTTGAGGGTTCTGATTGTTTTTATTTTGTTTCTGTCATCCTTGGGTTCAGTTCATCGAGTACATCCATAAGAATGTGGCCTTGTATCATTTTCGAAATGGGATCCCATTGACAACTGCTGCTGCTAATTTTACTCGTGCCGAACTTGCCACCCCATTGAGAAACGTAAATAATTAGTTTGTTGTTTTTCATGATTTGAAATGTTTGTTCCTCCTTAAATTATGTTCCTTGTGGGTATTTGGAAGTCCAACTTGTTCCTCCTTCAAATAATATCAATATGATTTAAGAACTATTGCAATGATACTTTTGAATTGTTTTTGAAAGTTTCAATCTATTTTTTCAACTTTTAAAATTATATTTTTTAACAAAGTTGAAAGTTCAAGGGTATCATGTATAATTTGGATTTTTTTTCTTTTTGAAAAGAGTATAATAAGATGTAAGAACCAAACCGCCCGGCTCAAAATTTTTATTATAATTCAAACCGAACCGATATAAACCTCCCACCAAACGGGCCCAAGGTTCCATTCGCACTCGTACCACTCTCTCAGTCGTCGTGCCGTCAGTCTCTCCTCGCCACCGTTCGCGCCGCCGCCGTTCTCTCTCTCACTCTCAGTCGCCGGTTGCCGCTCGCTGTCGAACCTGCGTTTCTCCGGATCTCAACTAACCCACTTGTCTTAGGTTCGTCTTCATCTTTCTCTAAGCTATTGATTGATTTTTGTTGTTATTTTTTTCTTTTTATGATTGTGGATTCTGCGTTTTTATTGGGTTGTGGATTCTTGGTTTAAAATGGGGAAGCCAACTGTAAATTAGAATGAAATTGGAGGAGGAAAACAGAATCCATTGAAGAAGATCAATGAGCAGCAACAACCGAACTGACGAAAAAGAGAAGAAGCATTTAGCCTTTAGAGGGTGGTTGTGGTTTCCATTTGTTTGCATATGAAGATAAGAAAATGCTCATTTTCCCCGATAATTGAATAACTGTGTTTGATTTTGGATGGGTTTAATGAGAAGTGGGCAAACTTTTCTCGGTTCTATTGGTTGCTTTGGTAATTGTTTTATTGAACTCATAATAAATGTTTTGTATCAAGCTAATATGATTTGGAACTCTTCTTCCTTGACGAATGAGATAATGGACATATATAATGGGATTTATAAAATTACTATGCAACTCTCGGTAAGTCCACATAACATGTTTGGTTAAATGCTTCTGGAGATTTTGGGTCTGTTTACTAGAAAATTAAAATTCTCATGCATTTCATAACTTACGTCCTGATTTAATTCCTAATGCAATGATATGGTTTGATGACACGACTCGAAATTACCTTTGAATACTTGTGGATTGTCGAATTTCATGGCTATACTGAAATTTAAATTGCTATTCTACCGTTTTGATTGCTTTCTCTTTTGGTATTTTATATGTATTCTCTCATTTCCAAAACACTTGATTGGAAATCCTTTTTCACCAGTTCTACTTAAAGTTTATGCACGGGTAGAATTGCATCATTTTTTCTGCTTTGCTGGTGATTTGACCAATGAAACGTTAGGTATCCAAGTTCCTGCACATAAAAAAACACAAAAACACCTGAGACCCAAACACCACCAAAACATGGGATATCGGTCTCCCTGTTTAATACTATTATATATCAACAAGGTTCTCAAGAGTTCGCGATCAATAAAGCAAACAGCACAAGAACAAAGCAACAAAAAAATAAAGAAGATAGCAAGGAAACAAAGAAACCGATTGGCTATTCGAGAGAGCCGCCTCCTTCCAAGTGAGCTCTCACTCCCCAAAAACATACCCCTCCTCCAAACTGAAGCCCCACCCTACAAAAACCCCTTCCGTTGGTCCCCCAACGTACAATATTCTTCAGCTGGACCCCTCCACACTTTCTGCTCGTGTTATTCCTTTCTTACCCTTCTTCCTTTCATACACTTTCATAATAGGAGGCCTCACATAACCTAGCCACGTGGCATTTGTTGAAGAATTCCAATTCACTGATTGAATAATACAAGTCTCTGGGATCTGTTTGGAATTTTGTACTCGGTATATATCATCGATGTTCTATGTTGTGGTGAAGTGTATAAACTCATAAACTGAATGATGAACTGCAGTTTGCTGGATTAGCTTGTGCAGATATTGGCAGCAGTAGCTTTGGTATTTGCATTTCATTTAAATGGGTTGGAAGGCTGCTGAAAAGCTTATTAGGCACTGGAAAGTTCTTAGAGGAGATAATGTAAGGGTAACATTTTGAAGATAAATATCTTATTTTCTCCTAATGCTGGTCTAGGTTTCCTAATGAAACTCATGATTGTTTGCATTTTTAACAGGTGATGATCATTAGAGGCAAGGATAAAGGAGAAACTGGTGTAATTAAGCGTGTTGTTCGCTCGCAAAATCGTGTTATTGTTGAGGGAAAAAATCTGGTAGGAAAATGGTTGCCAAATTGAACAATTAAAGGTTTACATTTGAGCTTTCTCATGTTTAGCTATTGTGCTTGGGCCCTTTCTGGTATATGTTTGATCATATAGGCAGTTGAGTTGTTCCTATGACTGTTTTGTTGGCTTTGATTTAACATAAAGTTCTTTTCCTCTCTCCTCATATCCTCTGTGTATGAGTGCTTGATACCGTATGGATACTTTTTTATGGTTCAACAGTTGTTTATGAGTCCTGTGTTTGGATGGTTCTCTCAGCTGATTTTGATGCTCATCATTTTTATGATTTCAGCAGTTGAACCTTTCAGTTTTTTTAGCTGTCATTCACCTTTCCATGCTTTATACAGGTGAAAAAACACATTAAACAAGGACAAGGTCATGAAGGTGGAATCTTTACAGTTGAAGCTCCCCTCCATGTATCAAATGTCCAAGTTGTTGATCCAGTAACAGGGTTGGGATCTATCCTCGATTGTTATTCGGTTTTGATGTTTTTCCTGGAACTAGAACTTGACACACATTGTTCTTTTGCAGGAAGCCTTGTAAGGTTGGTATTAGATATCTTGAAGATGGTTCTAAAGTACGAGTTTCAAGAGGATTGGGAGCCTCTGGATCTATAATTCCGCGTCCGGAGATCTTAAAGATAAGGACTACTGCAAGACCTACAGTTGGTACTGATCTAAAGCCAATCAACGTTCTTAATTAATATTTATCTTCTTTGCTTTTCTTTATAGCTATATATATTTTCTTCTTGTTATTTGCTAAATTATTCTGCTCTAAAGTGCTTCTTTGGCATTCCTTTTAAGTTTGGTGTTTCTTTAGTAATTCCATGTTTTTTACTTGTTTGTGTCATTCCATGTGTATGCTCTTATTAAGTTTTCTCCATCGATGAGATTTCTTGTTTCTCTATTAGATTAAGTTGTATTACGTTGTCGTTTTTCTTTGTCCTCTTTCTTTCTCGGCCTGGTAGAATATAAATAGAGTCCTATACAACTATTGTAAATGGGTTGAAATTAGTGCAACAGTGAAGAGTTCTTTGTATTCTTTAATACAAAACTCTTGGTACAAGAGCTCAAAACAGGGAGCTAATACAGCCTCTTCTTTATCTACTTCGACCAATGTGCCTAGACCCACGAATTCTTTGCTCCAAGAGAAGCAACAAAAGTTCCTAAGGCTACTCGTGGTATAGTCCTATTCCTTTCTTATATCAGCCATTTTTTTAATATTAAACTCAATGATAGAGAAACCTATCTTCATTGACAAAACCAACTATGGAATATCATCATTGTATTGGCCTTCAAGAAGGGTATGTTGGTCGAAGCAACCTGTTGTACTCTCCATTACCTTGGTGAAAACAGACTTTTAACAAGTTGAAATTCATGTCATGTTATAGACACAATCCAGTGGTAACAAGATGATTGTATTCCTTCTCTAATAGATAAAATGACATTTAGAATAGGTAAGTATGGAGATTGTAGCTTCGTCTGCAATGCATTAGCCACCTTGTCCAACAATACCTTGGAGGCACAACCTTAGGGAGAACCTCAGAATGTGAAACTTATAGATCAGAAAGTTTGTGATAGAGCTATTGTGAAAGTACATGGTATGAGAAGGGGGAGAGACGCCGCTGTTGAGACTGAGCTGTGAGTGAGAGAGATTCTGTTATGATATTTAGAGCCATTTAGTTATTCGTTAGAGGGGCTGTGAGGGAAGTTGTAAATATGGTCAAGTACCATACTGTGAAAAGAGCAGGGTGTCTTTGATCATTTTGAGTTATCTTTAATTAGGAAAGAACAGGGGGCTTTCGTTTGGTTCTGTTTCTTTATCTGAACATAAACAGGAGGTTCTATCAGTTGCTGTTAGTTTGGCTAGATCAGTCAACAACATCAGATGGACTTTTAATTGGGGGGATAGGGGCAGAATATAATGCTTTTATAGTTGCATTAGATACAAGAGGAGAATCTTTTTCATTTGATGATGACATCTAAAGAATGTTGCTACGATTTGAGCAAAACTGAATTAAAAATGAAAAAGAAAACTCAGTGAGTGCAATTGCTCGGTTCAAGCCAACATGGCTCAACTTTTTTATATAGATATATATATTTTATTGCTGACTGTATTAATTAAGTTGTAATATATAATTCTTTGTATTGCTTAGCTAGGCTATTTTTGTCCTCTTTCTTTCACAGTATAGCAGGTACTGTGAATAGAATGCTATACAGATTCTGTAAATGGGTTGAAATTAATTCGACAGTGAAAACTTGTCTCCTTTGAAACAAAAGTTGATTCCATACATCAGTTATAGTTCAAGTAGCTACTTCTCTTTCAAATATTTCACATTTAGCACTGTTATTCTCTATATTCTTGACAAACAAGCCAGAGTACGTGAATGGGCTCAATTTCTATGATGGCCAATGTTCCTTTGATGAAACATAGACTTAACGCATAATTCTACCTTTTATGTATCTCAATCACTCCAATATAGACACTTTGGTCAGAAGAAATCCATACTCTAGGTCTGGTTCATGTAAGCTTTACACAACCCCCAATAAAAGTACTTTGTTGAAGTGTGAAGACTGAAGCATAACACAGACCAATTTATGAAGCACTTAGTTAATAGTGAGGAGGACTTGATGAAAAAATGAACTAAATAATTGAAAGGTTCAATCTTCAGTGAAGAATTTGAATAAAAGTATTGGAAATTATGCCATCTCGTATGCACTGTTAACTAGTTGAAGCATAAATGTGAACTAGCTTGGGCACTCTTGCATGATATGGAATTCGATATAGTTGTTTAAATTTACCCATGGAGTTCTTCCTCAAGTAATCTAACCAGTAAATTGCCAACACTAGTAGAATAATCGGGAATCTCAAGTAACTTGCCAAGGGCTTCTTCTGCTTAACAACCAGAATATTGAAACCTTAGAATAAACTCACTATTTCTGCACCTTTTGATTTGATCATATTTGTTGATTTGCTGCAGCTGGTCCCAAGGATACTCCAATGGATGTGGTGCTGGAGAAAACTTATGATGCTAAAACAGGGAAGGGCATGCCTGAACTTTAAAGGTTACTTCTCTTTAATTCAGAAGACATGGTTGTACTAGGTTGGAAAATAATTAAGGATCCGAGGATTTCATTCCCCCGTTTATCATTCTACAATTATTTTAGATTAATATTTTGTAAGGTATCCCTTGCTACTTTTTGTATTGGTATTGATACGAAAGAGTTGTCCTGAGGC
The DNA here is from genome assembly GCA_037974625.1 of Cucumis cinereus. NCBI lineage: Eukaryota > Viridiplantae > Streptophyta > Magnoliopsida > Cucurbitales > Cucurbitaceae > Cucumis > Cucumis cinereus. Next base: position 3,109,447 of record JBBPDJ010000019.1, on the reverse strand, counting down.
TAGAATATCCTTTGAGTACGAGAGCTTAACCTCTCATTTTTGGAGACTACTTACTAATTACCAGTAGCATGTCCTAACTAAGCAACGACTTATTCTATATATAGACTGTCCAAACCTCACTCCCACGCAAACTTGGTGGCCCCATCTTCCCTATTCATAACTAACATCCACTATGGACTTACCCGTTTAAACGTGTTCAAGGAAAGGTTAAAAAGGGAGGGTGGAAAAGATTATGGAGCAGTGGAATCAAGCACAAGAACCACATAAGGTAACACTTTTAACCATAACATCTTTGCTCTTTTGCTTATGAATAAAACATGAGTCTCAGATTCAGTCGTCCTACCACAGCACATACATCTGTCATCATCACAAACTCTCCTTTTCTGTAAATTTTGTTTGGTTGATAGAATGCAATCGAAAGCTTTCCAAATAAAAATCTTTAATTTTGGGATATCAGCCGTTGCCAACATAAACCATAGCTACCTTCTTTTAAAGAGCTCCAAATCCTTCCTTTTCATGTAATTCTCTACTTTAT
>JBBPDJ010000019.1:3071686-3091429 GCA_037974625.1 Cucumis cinereus | reverse complement strand
GCACACTTGACCATGCTGAGTGTTCCGTGTTTAGTTGATGTGGAAGCAGTGAAAGAGGAAGTGATGAAAGATGAGAAGTTGTTGAGGGAGTGGATCAACATTATGGAAGACCCGGAGTATATTTCAAAGTTTTCAATCCACAATGACAACTTGTTGTACAATGGCAGATTAGTATTGTCAAGAAACTCAAGGTTAATTCCAGTCATATTACAACTCTACCATGATTCGGTGTTGGGTGGGCATTCCGAGTTCCTCCGTACCTATAAGCGCAAGGAGAGTTATACTGGGAAGGGATGAAAGGTGATACGAAGAAGTATGTTGAACAGTGCATGGTATGCCAAAAAAATAAGACAGATGCGACCTCCCCTGCTGGTCTCCTGCAACCATTACCAATTCCAAACCAGGTATGGGACGACATATCCATGGACTTTATCAAAGGGTTACCAAGATCAAACAAGTCCGACTCCATACTGGTTGTGGTCGATCGTCTCAGCAAATATGGTCATTTCTTACCCTTGAAACACCCCTACTCGGCTAAGGATGTGGCTGATGAGTTCATTAAAGGAGTTGTCAAGCTTCACGGATTTCCCCAATCCATAGTCTCCGACCGCGACAAGATATTTCTCAGCCACTTCTGAACAGAATTGTTTAAAATTTAGGGTACTACACTCAAAAGAAGCACAGCCTACCATCCTCAAATGGATGGTCAAACAGAGATTGTCAACAAGAGTGTGGAAACATACCTACGCTGTTTTTGTAATGAAAAACCAAAACAGTGGGCGGACTGGTTGCATTGGGCGGAGTTCTGGTATAACACAACGTATCATGGCTCTATTCGGATGACCCCCTATCAAGCGTTATATGGAAGACCACCACCACCATTGTTATCTTATAACAACCAGAGAACATCCAATGCTGCCTTAGATCAGCAATTTACAGAGAGGGACACAATGCTCAACATACTGAAGGAACATTTAGTCCTCGCCCAGAATAGAATGAAGAAATATGCTGACAGACACCGGAAAGAAATCTCCTTCGAGGTAGCGGACCTGGTTTATTTAAAAATACGACCATATCGTCAAATATCAGTGGCCAAGAAGAGGAATGAGAAACTGTCTCCCAAGTTTTTTGGGCCATATCGTGTATTGGAACGTATTGGTAACGTCGCATACAGACTGGAACTACCCGAGGAGGCGACCATTCACCCTGTCTTCCATGTATCGCAGCTTAAGAAATTTGTGGGTAATGAGAATATTGTACAAATGTGACCCCCAATCCTATCCGATAATTTTGAGTGGCTGGCAGAACCACTGGACATTCTGGGATACCGAAAACAACTTCATTCAGGTTTAGGCGAAGTATTGGTGAGTTGAAAAAACTTACCCGAACACGAAGCGACGTGGATGCTGGCAACCGATTTCCAACAGCAATTTCCATCCTTCAACCTTGAGGACAAGGTTCACGTGACCCCAGGAGGTGATGTGAGGGCATCGATACTCATCAAGTACGCTAGGAAGGGTAAAAGGATTAGTGGAGCAGTCGGTAGTGGAACAAGTAGTGGGGAATCAAGTTAGTTATGGGGGGGCCCACTAGAAGTACGGAATTGTGAGTCTATATATAGAATAAGTAGTATTGGGTAGGGAAACTTTTTGGCAAGACGTTAGTCTTTTGGGAGGGGGAGAATACTCTCTGCTCAGTATTGTAAGCCTTCGGGCAATTATCTTATTATCAATAGCAATATCGTAAGGGATACCTTACAAAATGTTGAAATACTATAGTCAATATAATGCGGTATTAAAAAAAAGTGGCATGCTAGAATCAAATTGATCGGAAGATTAGAGGAAGGCGTAGGAAGATAGACAAAGATGATGAAAGGGACTCAAATGTGAAAATTATGTATAGTCGCCATTTATTGTAATTTTACATTTCTTAGATTAGGGTTTCTTACTTGCCTATACATATTATATATATGTATGTATTTTCAGTCTGAGTAAAAAATACGATCATTATATTCTCTAGAAGTACAAAGTACACTCTTCGTGTATCTAAAAGGAGGACAAATGTATCCAATATTTTAAAAGAACAAAAAAACAGATATGCCAAATCGTATATTTGATATGTATCTAGAAAGTATATATTTGTATCAATATCGGATAAGTATTAATTTAATACTCATTCTCTATCTCACATGTAGGTCTGTATGTGCTACATAGATGAAACCTTTCTCTATCTACTAGACAATTTAATAGTTTTATATAATATTCAATAAAATGTATCCTTTCTAAATCATGATTGTAGAGTCATGGATTAAGAGATTAAGCTGAAGGGAACAAAGTCTAGGCCAAGGTTGTCTGTACTGAACCCTATAGAACCTAGCCAAAGAAAAGGACATGGAAGAGCAAAGCATATATTTTTATATGTGTATAAATATATTGTTATTTGTGATTTAGTTATAGAACTAGCAAACTAAAGAACATAATTAGCTATATTTAAGAAAAAGGACTATATAACCCACCCTAATACAATTATATACAGAAGAAATATTAATCCAACTGCAACCACAGACAAGGAAGATATTTGCTAAGTTTAATGTTCCTTTTTAATATCAGAACAGGTTGACTTTATTGTTAAGTTTTCAACATTCGAATCTTCCATCTTTTGATCAATGATATATGCGCAAGTCAATTGAGTTCTATTCAAGTTGGCAAAAGAATTGTGTTGACATCCTGCTCCACTCATCTCAATCTTTTAAAGACGAAAAAAAACAAGAACTCGAGCAAATGAGTAAATTTTCTTCATTCCTTTAATTTCCAATCGACGGTTGCGTTTCTCACTAACGCCATTAAAGGGGACAAGGAAAACATCAAGTCATCATTAATTACATTCATTACCCATCTGGAGAAATTCGTAATCTAACTACATACCATCATCTTCTGAACTGGAAGAATAAAAAAAATTCACATGATTGACAAAACCAGTACGCAGCAAAGTGAATTACACGATGAGCAACCCTATCACAATCATGCAGGCAGAACAAAAAGAAAACATACCCCAACCGGCTTGTCGATGCACAAATTTCATCAACTGCAGTTAAGTAGTACAGAAACAAAACTTTTCATTAAAGCAATATATTGATATGACACAAGATATCCACCCAACTAAAAAAAACATAAATGCAAATCACTGTACAATTATATGAGAGAATGTTTGCTTATTCACTTGGATAAAGTCTCATGATATTATTATTATTATTGCATGCAAAGCTGAAAAAGTTGTAATTTTCTGACTCCATGTAAATGACATATCTTATAATTAATTAAGTTATAGCAACAACATTCAATTTACAGGTATACTTTTTGAACAGCTTATGAAAGTCAGAAGTTACATGTAAATATATGGTGAGCTATTTAATGCATTCTTAGGCCCCACACGCAAAGTAAAAGTGTATATATTCTTGAAATATAAAGTTTGTAAAAATGGTTAGTCAAAGTCCCTTTTGGCTTTTAATACTCTCTCTTACGAGACTGTTGCAGGTAAATCTTACAAGTTTAGTTGCGTTAAGAAATCGATAAATAAAGAAAATAGAAAACATAAAGCAATAGAGATGTATTAGCTATGTCCGTGATCAAAGAGAGAACAATTCGTGAATTACAAAGATTCGAACCAAGAATTAGAATCTGAATTCGACATTTGATGCCATAATCTGAATTCGACATTCTCTTGCAACCTGGCAACGTTATCCTTACTCGTCTTGGACTGCTTATAAGAGAGAAAAACTATTATCTCCAGAAACCAACACGAGTCATTTCAGCATGCTTTGTTTTCTCACTCTCAAGCATCCTAGAAAAGTTTCTAGTAGGCCACATAACATAGGATTGTTTCAACTAGGCACGCTTAACTCTAGAGTTCCTACAATTGAGACACTAAAACGAAAGGTGCACCTTGTAAGTATATGTAGTAATTACTTTCAATTCTTTCAATCATTTTTAATCATATTTTCATATCCTCAAGATCCATCTCATTTGAATGTGATTTCAGTTCATTCATGTCTCTCCTCTAAACTCGGAGCATTATAGAGAGTTTATATCGCTCACTTATCTAAACACTCTAGGTCAAAATCGTAAATAACTTAAATATGACAAATATATAAATTCAAAGATAAATGTAATTAAGATCATTATTCACAACACTATAACTTTTTCAAGAAGTTTTAGATACAAGGGGAAAAAACCTTAAAAAACAGCATTTAATCAAGTGGTCCTTTAGTGAAAAAAAAAAAAATAATAATAATACATAAAACAGCTTCCCAACTGCTTACTGTTTTTCTGATGTTTCATTTTTCTGCTATGATGATAACGTGGAGAGAACTCACATTAAATATGCTATCTTTATAAGAAAATAGAGAGAAAAAGAAAGGCCCTTTTGAAATGATCACTGATAATGGTACTATGGAGGAGTAAATGTGAGAATAAGATTAGACAGAGGAAGAAGAAATGCAGTGGGGTCACCCTTATGGCTTTTTGGCCAATACAAACCATTTAAGATTGAGCTCTCCCAACTTTCAAAAGGGTAACTTTCTTAGGCTGTTTTGGTGAAAAACAGATTGGAAGAAGCCAGGTTTTATTTGTGTATTTATGTTTTTACTGCAGTGAGAGTTTTTAATGTTCCTCAACTAAATAGCAGTGGCAGTTGTGACCAATTAGGGACCTGCCATTGTCTTAAAAATCTGTTGTTGGGTTTGCAATTTTTTTCTTCTTTTCTTACGTATAGGGAAACAACGAAAACCAACCTAATCCAGAACAACTTCCTTAGATAAGACAAAGGAAACCCACCAAGCCAAACAAGAGGCCCGTTGAACAACCGCTTCTTTCATACTAGAAGAAAAATTGTTAGATATTATATTAAATTTGCATTCACTCATCAGTTTAAGTTTTTTGATCAATTGATGATTTAAGAAGATATCAAAGCAGGTTGCTATAGGATGTCCTGAGTTCAAACCCTTGTGTTGTTTCCTCCTCCATTTAAGTTGGACCTTCTTCGTATTTCACCCACGAAAGTATAGACAAAATCCCAATAACTAGACAATGGTCTGCACCGTTGCAAATTTTCATGAATTTTCTTCTTCATAATAGTAATTTTTCATGACGGTTGAGTTTAAACTCCTTCCAAATACATGTGAAAGGAAGGGAATCTAAAAATTAACGCTGTACTAAGATATTGGTTTTTAGATGAAAGTTGTGTTCTTTCTTTTACTTTTTTGTTCATGTACTGAATGCTCCATGAATTCTCAACCTTACATGCCTCAACTAGTTTGAAACTCCATGATTTGAAAGCAAAAGCAGTTTGAATTTAGCATGAAAAAGTGAAAGTTCAGCAATCCTAGCCATTTGCTATGCCTAGTAAAAGAAATGAAAAGTGTGAGACAAAATATCAGTAATTTTCAGCAAAAAACCAAGACCCACATGAATGGATATAGAGCCCTTTTCTTTCTTCCCCACTTGCAATTGAAATTTGATGTCATATGTGTACAAATTCCTTTTTCTATTCTACAGAATAATATAATATTTAAATGACAAAAGAAAACAGGAAAAAAGTGGCCTAATTTTGTGAAGCCCTTTTTCTATTCTCATTTATTTATTTCCTTTCATTTCAAGGGACTGCAAATGATTTAGACATGAAGGACTTGTCCCCTCTCTCCCCCCTTCATTTGTCCTGAATATATGCACATGAAAGGAACAAAAGGAAAAAGATTAGACAAAAGCACACCTCTAAATGGAGATGGTGATCAAATGAAAGAAAATAAAGCAAAAAAAAGCTACATATTTTTTTTTCGAGAAAAGCAGTAATTTTCAACGAAGCCACCGACTCGGGCATATGATACAATCAACTATACCAACTACTCATTTATGGCATTCGAGCAGTTGATATCAAGGAGATGGTATTACTGGATTTAAGGTACGGTTTGGAACTCAGCCAAAAAAGTTGACAAAGCATCAGAATATTTAAGGACTGATGATTAACAATTTCTCTTACCTTTGCTACTGATATCGTGTTTGGCCAATCAGAAAGAACCGTTGATAAAAAGCAGGTCGAGAAGATAAACTTGAGTTTTGTCTGAAATATGGATTAACAAAATGCAATGAGAAAACGGGAAAGAAACCGACATGGGTTTGTAAAGGAAGTTGAGCCACAACAATAAAATGAGAATGAATGTTCACCAACCTTTTTTTACGAATTTTAGGTATAAGAAACCTTCATAACTATGTAGACAAAGGAGCCTTTTGGCAGTGCCCACCTGCAGAATGTGGACCAAAGCTAACAGATGAGAAGAAGATTAGTTCAAAAGATCTCACAACTAAAACTTTAATGAGAAACATGGCTAGAAAATGGGCATAGCCGCATATCCAAACTACACATTCTATTATTAAAAGTTAATGGCACCAAGCCTGTACATTAGTTGTCGAACACGCGAGGATTTCTATTTATCTCAAAAAAGGGACCGGTGGCCACCATGGTCTGCAATATTCATCATCTATTATTAAGACTATTTAGATCATAAGGGATAATAAACTAGGTCCTTGTCATCACTCATCATTTCTTTCTAGTAGACAAAAAAATATGATATTCTAGTAAACTTTATGATCTCATCCTTTTGATTTGATGAAACAGAGGTTTGAAATCTCAAGGCCATTGTATTTTGTAGACAAACATTTCCCAAGGATAATGTATGAACATAAACTTTGGTGTAAACTAAAATTGCTACAAAGTAATGTAAGTTAGAGGTTTTCAGACATATACCTTATAGCAAAGCTTTGGATCCTTTGGTAAACTGCCTTTACTTTTGAAATTTCGTGGGAAGATTCGCCGTAAGAAATTAAGTCCCGAATAACCATTCATGTTTTGGCAATAACTCTTCAGCTTCAATCTTTGAACTGGAATAACTCAGACCCTTCTTAATCCAGTTAGGAGTTAGGGACTCAACTTCAGCCAAAAACACACTGCAAACTGGTCTATGGTCTGAGAATCTCGATTCACCACGAACATAAGACAATTGATTCAGACCCCTACCGTACCACAATATTCGATCACACCTTCAATTAAAAAGAAATAATCATAAGTGATGCAATCAAGGGAAATGCTAATATATAATTCTCTGTTATTACATAGCAATTGCTCCTCTAGGGATAGAGAAATTACCAAGCAGGAGTCCTTCGCTTTTCTTTCGGATACCGGGCATCTCCTGAGTATCTATCTGAGTTGTAAGAATATTTGTAAGTTGGAGGAAAGCAGATTTTTCCTTCTTTCCACCCTTCAAAAACGCGCCCACATCTTCGTTCTATCCTCAGCTGATAATAACATGAACCATCATGTTCTCAGTTTCATTAGCTCTTAGATAAAACTACTCTAAGTAATTCTTGAACTTTGAGAGAGTAACAACCAACAAATCTATGCTAACTTGCCTGGTCATTCTCCAACAGTGCTCTCCAGTTATGCATCTCGACAAGAGCCTTAGCAGATCGGTAAGACAGGGAAATCCTATAATTCAAATCGCCCAGCCAGATAATCCGACTGAACCAAGAAGGTCATCGTTGAAGTTTGATTCAATCGTACAAAGAAACAGAAAACCTTTGTAGTAAATGAAGGATAATCTTACTCATGCTCTAGAACAGTTTGAGGGGAATGCTCATCTTCCATGCCATTAACTCTTGGGAACCTAGTTTTCCTCAGAATCTCCATAACGTCAGCATTCCTCCTAAGCTCATCACCCTCCTTCTGCCCGGACGATAAGTGACTACAAATGAAGCAGAAGCTTGTTTGGTGCAATGACATACTGATTGAGATTGCTCCCTACAACACCAAAGATAAATGATGTACTTTTAACAAGTTCACAAGAAGTTCTTAAATCTGAAAAAAGTACAAAAAGATTAGTCCTACCTTATTTCCAAGATAACCCATCAATCCTCTGCCTACACACGACACTCTCAAATTGCGAACATCGTCTCTCATATCGCTCTTCACCCACACAGTAAGAAATATACCAACCATTTGTTTACTGGCAACTAAACAATACCTCGATCGTCCAAGTTGCCTATCTCCATCGTCTATGGAGAAGGAGCCACAGCGGGAAATAGGTGAATAGTGGGAGACAAATGGCGAATCCCCCAGTCCATTTTCTTCATCAGATGAACCACACCTGCAAGTAGGGTCATAATCACTTGGTCTATGCCCACACATAACCTGATCAAAATCGCTAAATCGTCGATCAAATTGAGCCTTTTGTGTTGCAATGTTACTATCCATTCGCATACTTCTATTAGTAGACTGAAATGATCGTCGATGGAAATACGACAAAGCCTTGTGCTTTGTTGATCCATCAAAATCCGTATCCATATTGATGAATGAATCAGGGAATGGTGAAGATGATTGATAACCATTGCCAGGGAGAGCATTTAGAGTCTTTCTAATAAGAGCAAGCCATTTCTTAGCTGGGCCATTGTCTTCTGTTCCCAACACATTGCCAGCATTCAGAGGAACAATCTCCTGAAAACTGGGAACCAAAACAAACAAACAAAAAAACTTTTAAATCTTTCATACAAACTTCAAGTCTAAGAAAAAGATTTCGATTCCAAGCAGTAAGACGCACCCAAGAACGTATAGATCTGCAGGCGTAGAGCTCGGAAGCCAATCATCAAGACTTAAATGATTTGGAGGAGATTTTCCAGCAACATTCCAAGTAGCTACAAAGATTCTATTCATTTAAACAGAAAGAAGAGAGACAAAGAAGGAATTAAAGACATAGTCCAAAGAATTCATTGCCTGGAAACAACAAAATAGAGCATACATACCTGTAATTGTTCACATCATTGGTCTGTTGAGAGTTAAATTCAAAACTATAGTTCCTCTTGCTTGATCCCTCTGGAAATTTATCACATAAATTAAAAAGGGAAGGGAAAAAAAGTATTAACTTTATTTGAAATAATGATGGATGAGGTCTTGATTCTAAACCTGTTTGGCTTTTCTTGACGGCGCATGACTCCTCTGGATAGCTGTTCCCCCAGTTTTCATGTCCACCTGAAAAGAAATACAATAAAGTTTTTTTTTTTTTTTAAAAAAAAAAAAAACTCCATTACTGTTCATTCATCAACCCTCATTTTCAAATATCAACAAGATGAGAAGATTCATAAGAAAAGGAGTTTCTGTTCAATGGATTTCAAGCAAACCCCATTTCAATTAACAAAAATCATCTTTCGAAAAGATGAATTCCCCACCGTAAACGCTATCGTCAGCTTCAAAATCTTCTGATTTGCTCTTGATATTAAGCCACTTCTTGAGTAATGTCTTGGTCCATGAAAGCTTGAAGGAAAAAAAGAAAAAAAAAGGTTCAATAATTACAAACAAAACCCAGAAAAAAAAAAATAGAGACAGAGAGAATTCAAAAGAAACCTTGCTTTTCTTAGAATTTCCATCTCTCATTGCTTCCACTGATTCATGAAACTATTTCTTAAGCTCTTAAGAAACGAAATCAAACAAATAACAAGAATTGAAACAAAACCAAAATGGCAGCATTCAATTCATGGTTTGTTTAAAAGTTCCCTGAATTCAAAGAATGAAAAAGGTAACAAAGAATCCCAATCCCCTGTTTTCATTAACAGAGAAAGAGAAAAACAAATGGAAAGAAGAAGGAAAATCCCAGTGTAGAGTGAAATGTAGTGTGTTCCACCTTCACATCCTAATCAAGGAGTAAAGAACAGAGCTGAGAAAGAGTTTGAAATACTATTTGTATTTGAAAAGAAACTCCATTGTTTTTTTCCTTGTTCTTCTCTCTCTTTGCTGTGAGTTTGTGTGGGAATTTGTGGGTATTTCGAGAAAGCAAAATAAACCCAAAATCCAAGAAGGAAGAAAGAGCATTTGTTGTTTGTAATTGGTGACCCACTAAAAACTAACAGTGAATAGAACCCCCCCTCTCTGCTTTTTCTTCTTCACTCTAGAATGAATGGTCAGAAAAGTTAGGTTTGAACTTTGATGTAGGAAAATTTACAAAACCAGAGTACGGAGTACTATCATATATCATGAAAATCAAACTCAAAGAGAGTGAAAGAAGGAGAAAATTGAATTTGGATTTGGTTAATTAAGGGAGGTAATATGGGATTAAGGAAATAGGTGTGAAGAGAAATCCACATAAATGAATTTCTTCCATATTCAACTTTTGACAGTAATCAAATCACAAAACTTGGCTTTCCCTCACCCTTTTCCCCCCTGCCCTTCTCACCTGTTCTCTATTATTTTGTCAAACTATAAATTATTGTCTCTTCATTTCTTTTCTATATATATATATTAGGAATTTTGTTTTAAATGACCATGAAAATATTTATAAATATGTCACAATTTTATTTTCTATTATTTAGTAGATCGTGATAGACTTACATAGACATTAATCATGATAGACTCAGATAGTCATGAATATGTGTTTTAACATGAATATATGTTTATTTTGGTCTATCATAGAGAGAAACAAATTGCAAAAATTTGTAAATACTTTTTACAGTTTTATTATATTTGAAAACAATCCTATGTATTATACACATACAATTATAGTAAAAGGTGTAACTGAGGTTTAAATGTTAAAATGCGGATTGAAATTTGAGATATGGAGCAAATATTGAAGCCATTAAAAAATGTTTGAAATGTTATAAAATAAAAATATAATTAGGTTAATAAGTGTTTACCCTCTAAAAACGTGTTCAAATGTCTATTTTTTTCTTTTCTTTTTTATATTTGTGATTGTTTGAGTCAGGTTACGCACAACTCCCACTAATCTCACAGAACAATTTGTCTGGCCCTACAAATGTTTAGATATCTATCAGTTACGTTAGTCCATTTTGTTGCATATTTTTTTATGTTACTAAAAATGTTTACTAAATCTCACATGTTGGAGGAATTTAAAGAGTGATAGTTTGTTGGATATTTTGGGTTTGGAGTCAATTGGAAATCAAAATCAACAATTGGTTTAATAAAATAGGACAAAACAAATTGTTCAATCTTTAATTGAATTGTTTCTATGGTGATTTGGTTTTCTATTTTGGACCAATTGAGCATTTTATTTCTTATTTTTTCCAAATTTATTTTGTGGGTTTTGTTTTGAATTGGGTAACTTTATATCAAATTAAAAATTGGTATATTTCTTGTTTGAAGATTAAGATTGGGAATTTATATTTCTTTTCTTCCAAATAATAATAATAATTTTTTTTTGAAAAATTACGATAAATGACATAATTACTAAAAATATTTATAAAATATAACAAAGTTTCAGATGCTATCACTGATAGATAACCATTGCTAGATATTAGTGTTTATGAATGTCACTAAGGGATTGTTTGGAGCGCTGAGTTGAGAGAGGATGTATGAAGTTCATATATCTAGAGAGTGTATGTGCATGTGTTTGGGGTACAAAGTTGTTTTGTCAGAGTTTATATGTCTATGTTTGGGGTACATAATTGAGTTGATATGTCATGAGTATCTAGTGCAATTTTTTGAATTTTAAATAATATGTTTTTTTATTGTTTTTAAATTTGTCTTCAATCATTATACCTATTTTTGTTTGAATAAACTATGGATGGCATTTTTTTCTTTTTATTTTTCTTTACTTTTGATAATGACAACAATTAACACACTACATTTTTTGCACTAACAGAGATAATAAAATGTAAAACAAAAGAGATATCAAAACTTTTGATTTATAATTTTTCTCCATGAATTTCATCATCTTCTTTTTCTTTTTCCTTTTCTTCCTATTTTTCCTCTATCATGATTTCATTTAACCAAATCTTTCCCATCATCTTAGCTGACAATGAAATTGTTCACACGAAGTTTTCGGAGAAACGTGTCTCGAGGAGTTAAACTTGCACAAATGTAGGTTTGATGCGAGTGTGGTTCAATCTCTAAAACTTTCTCCTCTATTTCTCCCTCGATTGAATGTGTATGCTTGATGTAGTTCGACTTCAGAGACTAAGGAGTCTTTTGATCATTGGAAGAATTCTTCCTAAGCTCTATGAAGTCTAAAATTTTTTGAACCCTTCAAATGAAAAGAACTCTATTCATATAGTTCGCTGGTGAGCTTTGTAGGCTTGAGCTTGATTGATCCATAGACTTGAGTCTTATTTAGCATTTGCGCTAATTGAGCCTATTTTCTAGGCTCCATTGAACTTAGCGCAAATAATAAGATCAAATTGAACCAAATTATTTTATTCAATCCAATGGTTCTGATGAAAACACTTGACATCATTGAGATTAGTCGATTTACATCTTCAATTTCAATTTGGAATACATGTCAACTTTAATTAGTCTCAAATTAAACTGTTTATAATTTCATCATTAATTTGGTCAATGACGTGATAGTTTGTGATTGATCCAAAATTTCTCATTCAACATGAATGCCACCATATTTCTTCAACAATTCCTTATTCAATTATTCCAAATTATTAACACTCATTTGATATGTGAATTCAATTAAATTAAAAATATAATAGTGTGTGTGTATATATCACCGTGATCACAAAAAACCAATTTCATGCATACAAAAAAATATTGTTCTTTAAAATAGTTTAGTTGGTTAGTCCTACCAAGTGAGCACAAACAATATATCGTCGTTGATTGTGTGAAGTTATTGAAAAGTAATCGATCTTCTGAATGTTTATGGCAAGTAAGTCTATAAGGACGACCTGACCACTCTTAGACAACTTTTCAATATCAAGTTACTATAAAAGACTATTATTAAACATTATAAACTAACAATTTCAATTTTGTATTTAAAACAACTTTTATCAACCAAAGTTCTTTTTTTTATATAGTATATTATTGGTGGAGTTTATGATTGGAAATGAACAACAAAGTTGGTAGTTGGAGTTAGTTGCTTAAGACGTCGTCGAAGTTGCTAGCCAAATGTGATTGTTGATGAAGTTGATCGTTAGAGGTGGTCTTTGTCGTTCTTGGTTGTCTAAGGTGAATGTTGGTATTGATTGTTAGAGGCGTGGTTGTCATTAAAGTTGGTAATCAAAAGTGATTTTCATTGAAGTTTATCGTAGAGGTAGTTATTGGAGCTCAAAATTGAAGAGAGTTATCAAAGTTGATTATCAAAAGTGATTTTCGTCAAAGTTTGTAGTCCTAAAAATATATTAAAAATTATGTAAGATAAACATTGAATAAACAAAAAACTAATTAGTCCGAAAGTCCTAAGAACCTAAGTACTTTTTATGATAGCCACTTTTTTCACAATCTTTAAAGTAGCTTTTTTGCTATTACAAGTGTTTCAACTCATCAAGCCCTAATTGACTTGAGTATTATTGGAGTTTAATATAAATTAAGCTTTTCCAACTCATCAATTACTTAACTTGAGGATTAGAGTTGCTTTTGATAGAATAAAAGTCATTGAACTTTCTTGATATTCTCTTAGCCATTTTACTAAGTCAACTGAAATCAAAACATATTAACACATCTCCAATACTATGAATTTAATATTAATAATCTAATGCATGGCTAGTACACCAATTAAAGTAGAAGATTTAAATCATCGATTTCGTGGTTATTAGTACATTTCGTTGCTGGTTGAATTAATTTCATGGTTCAGTACATTTCGTTGCCGGTTGAGTTAAACTCTTTCTCAACTAATTAATTTTTAATTATTACATTCATATATACATTGCTAGTACACCATCTCTTTATTGTAATTCAATAATTTTGAAGAAAAAGATTCTTCTTGCATTGACCCTAACCCACATTCAATATAGCTCACCCAAAAAAAAAAAAAAAAAGGTACATTCCAAATTATTTCAAATTTAAAGCAAATGGAAAGTTTGGTATATTTTATTCAAACTTATTACTAATTATTTTTCAATCAATAAATTTATTACTGCACATTTCATTTAAAGCTTCAAAATTCAAAGTAGGATATCCCTAGCTATGAACTTCATCCATCATAATAATAATAGACAACTATTTTTTTAAAAAGAAAAAAAAATACAATACTTGTGAAATGAAGATTTAAATTTTAATCTTAAAAAAATTAATTAATGCTAAATTAAAGAGAGAAAAAAATTATCCATCGATATGTACATAGATGGGGACAACAACTAAAGATACATTAATCTCGATCTCAAGTTACATCGTAAAAAGACATCTTTTTGGAATGTTTTAAACATCGATATACTACACGAAACATCTAAATTAACCATTTTGAAGAAAACTAAGTTTAACATTTTAAAAACAAGATCTCCTCAAATCCTTCACCTGTGTATCTCTTTATTTGTTAATAAAACCAAGCAGATGTGAGCCACACCCATATCCCCATGCCATGTTGAAGCTTTGGTTTGAAAGAACCAAGAGTTTTGTGGCAAATAGCTAGAAGCAATGTATCACCATCAAATTAGGGTTTGTGTTTTTGTTTCTTTCATCAAACTATTTCATGCATTGGATTAGGAAAGATGGGGTTTTGAGAAGCACCCACATTGGTTAAAGCCACACCCTTTTGCATTTTTTAAAACTTAGATTTAGGATCTTGTTGGGGGAATTTAGGGTTTCCCCATACCCCAAGGGATTGCCTAGGGTTTCTAATTAAGTTTTAGTGACCCACCTAATGAAGCCACAATTCAAGGCTTATTTCTATTACTTCAAAACTGGCTTTTTCTCTCTTTAATTATTTCTTTTATATTTACTACACAAATAATGTTTCATGTGGTAAACCCTTTGTTTGCTTCCTTCTAGACTAGTTCTATGGTCAATTCAACCAAGTTTGATTGATGAGCATCCACTACAATGTATACCTATGGTAGGGAAGATTTGAAACTTTAACCTCAAGAGAGGTAGTACATGTCAGTCCTTACTCTTGAAAGAAATTCGTGTATATCATTGGCCTTCTCGAACCTAAATAATATAAAATATTCAATATTTTTCTTTCTAAAGTTTTCAAATATAAAGAATTTTTTTAGGATAGACAATCCAAATATCTATATACGATTTTATCGTAAGTAAAAGAAAACTAAAATTAACAATAACCCATAGGTAGGTTTTGGTTATTTTAGATGAATCCAATAATCAAATTCAGCACATATAAGTTTCAAATGAATCGAATAACCCAATTCAAATTGTACAAATTGGATTTGGTTTATGATGGAGCTCTTTGGATAATCTAATCATGGATCTTCAAACACCCCTCTAGCACTTGAATTAATTAACTATATTATAAATTTTTTCTTCATCTCTAATATTATTTTCTTCCTCTTCTTTTCACGATACGCAGAGTATTGATATGGAATCAAACTTCTTACTTTAATAATCAATAGTTTAAACTTTATGTCGATTAAATTATGTTATTTCTATTATTTGCTCGATAATTACATATGTACTTGTAGATGCTCGAATTTAAAGAAAAGTGATCTAAAAAGAGATAGGAGGGAAAACAAAATCCCCATCGAGATCTTGAATTCCAATGGACCCCAAATAATTAAATGCATACAAAATTGAATCCATCATATTTCCAAGAAAGAGATATTACCTTGTTCAAATATTACTACATACAAACACCATAATCATGATCATACCTATGCATATGTATATAGAATTTAGCTGTTAAGATGGTGACTCCAACTTAATTTTTTTTAGATTCAACTAAATGAATATATAACGAGTTCAAATCAATCTAGACGACATTTTAGGTTGCTTCTATCTTTGTTCAACTTTCGTTTGTGCACAATATATATACAATCTCTGTGTATTAGATTGATCTTGTATTCAATCTATATATATATATATATATATATATATATTGGATTTAGTTTTTGTGATTTATGTTCTAAAAATAAAGTATATAAATAAAATAACATTAAACAAAGGCTACGTAGTAATAACTCAATATTGATCATCTATAAACATCAATCCTAACATAACTAAGTAAATAAAAACACTAATTATCATCTCAAAGATTAATGGTTCCATTCTCAATTCACAACTATGGATTGTTAGGAATGTCTTCTCTTTTTCTTTCTGTTTCGAGTGGTATCAACGGTTTATATAATTGTGACATTTCATTTTTTGTAATTTAATTCTTTGAGAGAGAGAGAGAGAGAGATAGGGTGGTCCAAACCAAATGAAAGAGAGAGAAGTCATGGAATTATGATATTTGACTAGTACTTTGAGTAAGGAGAAGATATATCTTAATCTCAACTTTTAATAACACTCCATGATTAAATAATATTGTCATTTTCCAATTTTATTTATTTATTTATTATGTTTCATCTCTACTAAGTTAATTTGTCATTAATGTTAAAAGATGGCAGTTTCCTACTGTTAGGAAGTTGAATCAACAGTTGGTCATTGCTCTTGTCCTTCCCTCTGCTAAATATATGAGTCTTTTACCCTCCTATCTGATGTAGGCAAAACTGTGGAACCACTTAAACTCTTTGTGCATCAAATTCTCTCCCTCTTGCTCTATCAATCTGATTTATTCTCTCTTCAAATGGACACAAGATCTTAATTCATGGCTTCTCATTAACTCACTAACTCCATTCCTTTTTCTGCTTATTTTATGACAGATATAATCTCTCTATGATTTTCCATTGATTTCCATTCAACAACACAATAAATTATAGACAGAATCTTTAGAAACTACTAAATTAATATACCAACCATCCCTATTCTTATATGCAAGATAATGGAATTTGATGACTCATGTGTAAGTAAGATATATATATATATATATATATATATTTCAAATGGTTGAATGAATCAATCATTTGATCTGATGTACAATTTAAACATTATCCATTGGTTCCAAGTTGGGAGAGACCAATCTCTTCTAATAACTGTGAATTTTTTAGATTAATGTAGCAAGTTAGGAATTTGATAACTGCATATTTGCTTGTCTTCCTATAGCTTAGTAATTACTAGAGACAAGCTAAGGGTTAATTAGTAAGCTAATCTTTCCTTTCTTTTAAGTAGACTTGATTAATTAAACTCTTTTCTGATCTTTCTTCGTCTCGTTTCAATAAACTGTGAAATGAATCCTGATTGTTCTATTAGATAGTGGATCTCATAAGGTGGATATGGAAATAAAATGGATCGATGTCTTATGAATCAATCGTGCTTCATAAGTTTGATTTATGTATAGAAATATTTTGGCTCTGAGAAGAAGAGCATTGACTTTCTATCTATATGGATTGGTCTTTTCACTCCTATGCGGATTTTTTATTGCATAGCAATGTCAGTTGGGATTCATAGAACCAAAAGGAGTAGAAGCATTCAGAAACATCCTAACTACCTTGGCCACAGGTCGATCCTATTGCATACACCTATGATGGGCCCACTAACCAAAGTGATGATTTCGTTCGTCCAAAGTCTTAGAAAGTCTTCCTACTTCTCCATTGTTCCAATTAGAACCAAAAAATGAGAAAGAAAGTAGGATCAGAATTGAATCATGACTATATAAGCTATTACGATATTAAGATTCGATATAGACGAAATTGTGGAAACAGACCTTTTATCTCAAGAAGCTCCACAGGAATTGTCTGAAGTTGAAAACCTTACGTTGACTGACGCTTTCTTTCTATACGCAAGTCTTCCATTCTAGTTCCAGAAGAGAAGAAGAGAAAGAATCAAAGCATTTAGTCTTTCCAAGCTAAGTGTCAAGGGCGTAGAAAGGTTTATACGAATAAGATAAACAAAAATTCAATGGATGGAAAAAAGGTCTCTACCAGGGTTCAATGTCACATTATATTCAATGTTATCGATTAAACACAAAGTTTAAAATGTCGGTATTGATAGAAATTCTAAGATCTTAATTTTACAGAAAAATGTCGATTGTGAGAAATATTTATGAAAAAGTTATACAAAATAAAAAATAAATAAATTTAAATACATAAAAATAAGGGTTGATCATGGAATAATCGATACATCTACATGGCTTGATGTCGAATTCGTGGAAGCATGAAAATAAATTTAATACTATGGTTATACATAAAATCGAAGTGTTATTTAATTGAAGTTAGCGGAACAACTCTGAGAGTAGGCTTCTTATTTTATTATATTATATTTATTTTTCCAATAAGAGTGGCCGAGTAGGCCTAATTAAAAAGGAAGATAAATTGATACCCTTTGTTTTTCATGGTTTTTCTCCATTTTAGCCCATCAAATCATGAGGAATTTGTTAAATCGTAGCCATCAACAAGGTTAGAGCCAGCTCGACCTCTGTGTTTCATAGCCACCTGACCCTAGCTTGAATGACATTAAGAAAAATACTGTTTTTTTTCTTCATTATTTTATTTTCTAGGTCACAAAATTATGACAACAATTGAATTTGGCATTAGAAATGAGGTTCAATGCATATAAATCAGTATCAAAAAGTGCAAACTAGGTCTGGGTTATCTTTCAAGTCTAATTTAGCTTTCACCAAATAAAAGAATTACCTATCATAAATCTTAATCAATCATCCAATCATTGTTTACAAACAAAAATGGATACCCTATATTCAGAATTATTCGACTATTGTAATGTTTAGTATTCATGTAAGTATGTTAATCAACAAGGCCATGTTTATCCTAGGTAAAAGACAATCCATCAATGCCAATGTAAAAAAGTAACTTCATTTAATTACATTTGTTGTTATTTACTCGCGCTCCATAATCAAAATCTATTATCAAATCATGCAATCTAATTGACAAATGGAAGGTATCCAATCTAATTACAGTAAAAAAAATACATGGGACCCACAACCTTTACCTTTGTTGTTATGTAATAGTTCGGAAACTATGGATGTGCCACATTTATTGTTAACTTTACCATTACCTTGAGGATCAAATAATAATGGTAATAATAACTGTAACAATTTAAAATGTAACATATTCATAATTCTAGGTAAACTCTTGGCAAACATTAACAAAAACAATCCATTTATATTTACAATTTAGACCTTTTACGATTCATCCATCATTGAATCTCATTCCAATTACACTAGTTTTCATTACAATTCGGTAAACGTGGCCTAATTTATCCACATGAATTCAACTCATTCAAACTTTGATCAGCCAAACCAAAATAGTTTGAGTAAAACTGATCAAGTTTTCAGGGAGGTTGAATTTGTTTGGCATCCGTATTTCTAAAAGCAGAGGAATCGGTTCAAAAAGAGGAAAAAGAAAAAGTCAGTATAGACATAGCAGTTGCATATATGGGAAACTTCCACTATTTTGAGCTTTATGCACAAAATATATCAAACAGTAATCTTTCACAACACCAATAAGAAAATGCTATTTGTTCAGAGAATTAGCTCAAAGAATAGCTAAGGAATGAGAGAGCATCAAAGAAAGCCAAGCATATTCATTCATAGGTTGCAATAGAACAGTAGAAGCCATAGTGAAATAAAATCTCAGTGACACAGAATTATGAATTGACTTTGGTCAAAAGTGGAGTGATTTTGGGGTATGCAGTAACAGAGGATTCAACTTTGCAGTTTGAACTTACCTTTAATCAGTGTTCATAAGCCATTCTTTCCAATCAATATTGACTTGTTTGTTTCTAATTTTGACTTTCTATTGTTCATCCTGTACCCATCCTGTTTGGAACAAGAACTCCCTACTACCCATATCTTTCTCTCAAAATGATCTTTCACTTAAAAAGAATCAACTTTGGTTGGGGGGGGGGGGGGGGGGGGGGGGGGGGGGGGGGGGGGGGGGGGGGGGGGGGGGGGGGGGGGGGGGGGGG
>JBBPDJ010000019.1:3033781-3071586 GCA_037974625.1 Cucumis cinereus | reverse complement strand
AAAGGAGCTTTCCCTTAAAAAAAACCAACCCCCCCCTAACCCCCCCCCCCCCCCCCCCCTAAAGAAAAAAGCTAGAAAAAAACAAACCTAGACCTTTAGGTAAAGACCCATACATCTATCAATCATGTTTTATAAATAAACATCTACATTGCTACTAGACGTAATGGATGGGTAAAATTTGTTTCAGCTACGGTATGGGTTGATATCTTATAATAATATATGCAGCTTCAAATGTTTTACTCAGAACTCACAATCCAACCATCTATTTTATCAGAAAAAGAAAATAATCAATTGGAGGTTCCTCATTGAACATTACCAATTCTCATCAAACTAAACAGTAAACAGAATCAGTAGTAGCAACTTAGTTTCAATATTATTATATAATCATTTCAAAGGCCGAGCTGTTGAACAAAATTATGTACAGTAAAGAACAAAAAGTGGAATCTTTTCAGCATTTCAGAAAGGAAAAAAAAGGGAAACCACAAGACTAGAGATAGCATTTTAAAGCCATTGGAATCTACAGCTAAGTGGGTATAGGGGAGAGGTCATAACACTTTAAAGCCAACCTCATAGAATCCAACCAATGCAGAATTTCAGCATTTGGGTCGTCTTCCACCACAACATCTGACACTGTAATCTGCACCATTCCCCTATAGCTGCTCAATTTCCCTCGAACTCTAACAACAATCCCAACCCTAATTTGGGCTGCGAAATGGGTCGCCATATCTCCCATAATTCGAACGTCTGGGTGATGGCGTGAAGCAAAATAAGAGGATGTGAGATGATTTAGCCACAGGATACAACCAACACAGGCAGTACCATCGTCAACGGAGAATTTGAGAAACCTGTTAGGTTTCAGGTCACGGAAGACCACAACACCAACGATCTCTGTACAGGAAACGGCATAGCCTTTGCGAGAGAAAGAAACTGAATTAAAAGAGGAATTTTGGTTGAGGGAATTTAGGTCGAAACCAAGAAGCTTGATATGGGTTTGGTAGAGGGAGAACGAGAAACGTTGCCGTTGGTTCATCGGAAACCTAATGTGTATTTTCTCCGGTTGTGGTTGAGTTAAATTTGTAGCCCATTGGGCTTTTTTATTGGGCTTTTTTTGTAGATCAATGAGAGCCCAATTGCAGCCCATAGATGCCATTAAGAAGATTGAGAAAGGGCTACGATTTGATAGGAGACAAGGGAAGGAAGGGGTAAAGAAGAGACATCTGACAAAAGAAGTCAATGTCTGTGGGGACCACCTCTTACTTTACTCTATTCCTAAGTCCTAACAGCATCATGACAATTTATAAGGATTTCTTTTTTCTTTTTTTATTTTTTGTTATCATTTGGCTACATTACAAAAAAAAAAAGTTTGAGTAATTGGCTTCAATCTTATGTTTGACTGTTCATCAAAAATTTTCTTAAATGTAGAAGTGTTGATCTGAAATGGGTGCGGTGGTGAACTGAAACGACGTGACGATTTTCTAAATTGTAATTTTTATTTTATGTTCTTGCCACAATGTTACACATGACCCAATTTTTATCCTATGATTTTGATAATATGTTCATATTTTTTATTTATAATGTTTTGTGTTATACTGTTTTTAATATTGAATTTTTATTTGATAGAAACGTCTGTAAAAGAAATCATGAGGACACAAATGAAGAACATGACAACTCAATTCGTGAAATGGAGATAAACGAGGAACGTGATCGAATTACATATCTTTTTATGTTTAGTTGATATTATATTGTCCGAGAAAAATTGTTGATCTTATTTTTATTTTGTTGTTGGAGATCAAAAAAAAAAATAACTAATTGATAGTTTTAACTTCAATAATTTCAAGTATCGAAAAAAAAATTAATAATTCCAAGATAACATGCGATTAGTTTCAGAATATGTGTTTCTTTATGAAATCAGTTCATAACGTGTAATTTGACTTAAGTATAAACATTTTTAGTATAAAACAAACCAAACAAAGTTAATTTTGCATATAAACACTTATAAAGAAATCTAACCAAACATGTAAGTGTTTAGATTTTAAACTCATTTTATAAAATGTTTTTTAAAAAATGACATTTTTTCATAGATGTTGTAGAAGTTGGTGTTAAAATATAATGAGATTTTTTTGCATAAATAAATCGGTAAACTAATTAAAGACTCAATTTTTTTTTTTTACAAAATACAAAGTATACATCATAAACTAATAAAAATTGACATCTAATTTTGATTTTTTCTCAATTAGGGACTAAATTGCTACTAAGTCGAGAGTAGAAAGACTATATCGTTAAAAACTAAAGTTGATAGACTAAATTGTTTTGAAGTTATCGTGTTCTAAAATATAAATATATAAAATTTTTTAATCCAAAATAAATTAATAACAGTAACAAATAATTGAACATAATTTTAACTATTAATTAACATTTTAAAACAAATAAATAATAATAATAAAAATACACACACCCTAAAAAAACAAAAACAAAAACAAAAAAGACATTCTATACTTCCAAACCCCAATATTTGGGGAAGACAACTCAACCTATCATTATTTTGTTTTGAGTACATAGGACAGATGTACTAAAAAAAAGTTTCCCCCAAGACATGGGAAGAGTGGCTAGTGGATGACCAACCAAATAAAAATAATACATAAATAAATAAAGGTTAGAATTTAATTTTAGTTTTTTTATTAGTATTTTCACTGTAAATTTTAAAAATATATTCACAATAATGTGTTTTGTTACATGAAAATTATTGCGATTATTTTATTAATTTCAATAAAAATTAACATTGATAGACTGAATTTAAGATTTACTAATAGTATAAATACTAAAATTGGACAATTGAAAGTACAAGAACTAAAATTGAATAAATTTCAAAGTAAGTGGACCAAATGATATTTAGTATAAAATAAATAATAAAATCAAAAGAATTTTGCATGGATAACCTAAATATCATATGGTTATTCTGCTTTCTAAAATGATGAAAGATGACAGTCTGCTATTGTTCGAACATATTAAGAGTGTGAATTATCAATATTGCCCCTCGTGTACTAGGTGCAGGTGCAGAACAACAAGTGAAAATGAGAGAGTGAGGAGAATTGTAAAGGGTGAGTGTGGATGTGAGAGTACAATGAGTGTAAGAGTCGGGAAGAAAATGGGAGCGCGAGAAAGTGAAGAAGGAAGAGCCCTAACTTGTGAAATCACTATTTGGATAAGTTTATGTGAGCACATACAACTGCAAGAGAAGGATCGGAGGAGGTCGTGAACGTGAGAACGGGTGAGGGAGGCAAAGGTCTAGCATGTGAGAGCACTATTGTATGGATGACCTCAATTTTACACTTTCACTAAAATCACGAGAGAGCACTCTCGACAATTAGCACACTCTAAGTGCATTCTGATATTAATAACGGAGATAGCAAATGGCATTAACAATCTAAAAATATGTCATCTATACAAATAAAATTAAGAAAATTAATGTAGGTATTGATAACATAGATTATCGCATTAATAACAATTTTTGAAGAGACCGTTTAGCCCACCAACTTCTTAACCTCGTGATAAACAACTCAATTTTAATAATACACTATTGAATTTTGCATTCATCGAATAACTTCATTTTCTATTTTCACATTTTTGGAATAACCTCTTTCTTTACCTTTCCCATTCATGTAAGAACTTCATTTTCCATCTTCCTCTACTTTTCTCATTTATCAAATAACTTTATTTTTCCCTCATTCTCTACTATTTACATTTATCAGGTAACTCAATCTTACAACTCTATAGCCTAAACACAAACTTTCTAACTCCAACATATTAACTCTACTTAGTAGATCGAACGAATTATAGACACGTAGAGACACAAGAAAGGAACATAGAAACCGATAAATCATCAAACAAAGCACAATCTACCATGGAGGGTGGTCTTTGGGGCATATCCTAAAAAAATGAAATCTTTTGAGTGTGCAAAGCAAAGTTTCATAGGATAAAAACATAGTAATAGGTTATTTTATGCGATATATTTAAATTAGACAAGTTTATCAATAAATTGGCAAATGAATTAAAGATGATGAGGATATAGAGAAAAATATTTATGATGAATAGGATGGGCGTGAGCTATTTATGTTAGACATTAATGCCTTGACTAAGCAATGAATGCTTGGTAGTATATATATATATGGTGCCAAGATGAACACATGAGTAGCACTCTATAGATTAACGTGACCAAGCTAGTTTCATATAATATTAAAATTCAATTCATTATATGATTTTATATAGATCAAATTGAGCCACGTGCATGAGTATTGATGGTCAACAATCTTATGGCACACCAAATTTACATGTCTTCTTCTCCACAAATTCTTGCTTTTTCAAAATGTTTAATTAATAATCAATAACTTAATTGAATTAATGTTACCATTATCATCTTTTCTTTTTCCTTTTTATGAATGGTGGGTGAAAAGTTGCATTCAAATTTTTTCCTCCACAACAATTAGTATCTTCTGGTGAGAATTTGTTAAAATAGTTACTTTTGTTTTTGTCCTTTCGTGCGAGATTCGAATATAATTTTAACTTCTTTTGTGTCGTGCATTCAAAATATTCCACTTCCTTTTGCTATCTCTATAAGATGAATATCATTCTATTTAGCGTTATTTCTCTTAATTAAGATCGAGAGGTCAATTAGATTAAACTTCAATTCAATTTCAAGACATGGAACTTAAGAAACCCAAAAACCAAAAAGAAGCTTCTAAAATAAACACTTCAAAGTAAAAACTCGGTTCGATTCGGTTTTAACAAACGGTTCGATTTATGCGGTTTCAATGTCCACCCCTAAAAACACATAAATCATGAATGCATATACCATAAAAATAAGTCTACATCAAAGAATTGAAACTCATGATCATGAACATAAAACTAAACTGAAATTCGAAAATGCATGGCTTGAGGGACGGTCTGAGGTGGTGCAGTGGTGACGAGTAGGATGTACAACATGCATGGTTTGAGGTTGTGACGACGACGAATGAGTTGGTTGTGATGACGATGGACGAGCAGAGTGCGTGGCAATGACGAACCATCTGAGTGCACGACGATGTATGATTTGAGGAAGATAGATGGCCTGAAGGAAGGAAGGGATTCGGGAAATTTTAGGGGTGGGCAGGGTAAAAAAAGGAAGGCTAGGTTTCTTTTTAAATTTTAATCACACATTTTTTTTATTTTATTTAAAAAATAATTAAATTGATTTAATGACCTAACTTAAATGTCATAAAATCGCGAGAATTAAAAAGTGTCATTAAATACTTAATTAAGTTCGAAAATTTGCATTTTTCCCACCTTAAGATCCTTCACTTTAAATGGGAAAAAAAATGGTATGCATGTGCTTTTCTTCAAATAGGGCTTATAACTTGTTAAGTACTTCACTAGTTGTATCAAGAGTATTAATAATTTGTTTGGTACAAACTTTAAAAACAAAATTTTGAAAAGTTAAAAATTCAATAAACTCATAATTGTATTTCAAATATATTTTTAGATTATATTGGTATTTCATATTCACAAATTTAAACAAATTGCTTGAAAGGATTTTAGTAATATGATTATAAATCATAAAACTAAATTTGGTTAATGTGGATACTGAATGCAAAATTTTGGACCCAATTATGAATTGTCATGTCATTTGTTAAATTGGTAACAAAATTACAAATAATTGAATTTGGAACCAATTAAAAGTCCGCATGTGTCCCAAATTGAAAATAAAGACATAAATTGTCAAATCCGATGATGCCAAATGTTTTCATCATCACTGTTGGATCAAATTAATTATTTTGGTCTAATTAAATATTATTATTTAGGCTAAAGTTCAATTGGATCCGAAAATAAGCTTAATTTAGCTCAAATGCTAAATAATGCTCAAATCCAACTAATGGTGTCCAGTGACCATGTCCATGAATCAACCAAACTCAAGTTCACAAAGTCCACCTGAGAACTCTATAAATAAAAGATTTATATTCATTTGTGGGGTTTAGGAAATTGTACTCCATAAAGTCTAGAGAGAATTCTCAAAACAACAAGAAGACTCTGTAACTCCTGAAAACTGAACTACTCCTTAAAGCTCAAGTTATGTGGATATACAAATATTCTTCTAAGACTTCAACTTCAAAAACATCATGCGCTCCACTTTCTCAAATCAGGTGTAGCATTCAACCGAGAGAGAATCATATAATCAAATTCTAGAGATTGAATCACATCACACCACATCAAATCAACACATACACAATTTCAACTCCACGAAATACGTTTTTTCAAAAATCTCACGCGAATAGTGGATATTGGATTAGAAATAAAATATTATTAATTAATTTATGCTTTATTTTAAAGCTTTTATATAATTATAATCTGAAAAATTATTGTAAATGACAAATTAAACTACTGAAAATATTTATAAAATATAACAAAATTTTAGCATCTATCAATGATAAACAAGTGTGATAAACCCTGATAGAAGTGTCTAAATATCTTCATCGATAAATTATATCGTATTTTATAAATATTTTGATTCATTTTGTTGTATTTATAAACAACCCTTATAATTTTATACTTTCATAAAAATTAACCTTATATCGTAAAATTTATTTTAAATTTAGTTTCACGTAAAGCATAAAAGAATTTTGTTCCTAAAATGTGTTCTTTAGTTCACAAAATCTTAAAAAAGCTTTCACGAAAACATAACCTATATTTTTCATCTGCAATATTCACTCAATTAAGTGAATTTGAGCACATAAAATATAATTTGAATTATGTACCAAACAATTCCTAAAATTTTGCTGATAAACCGACATTTATACATGCCTATGAGTTTGTCATTGACCATAAGGATGCATGATATTGACATTTTTATCATAGAAAAATTGAGAAAACATAACAAATATATCAACAAAATATCATCAATGTGGACATAATATTACTCCCAAGAAATTTTGTATAGTTCCAATCAAATACAACGGTTAGTTTACTAATTTAACTCATACGAGTATTAAATTTAAAGGTATAAATTGATATTTACCGTAATTATTTAAAAAAAATGAAAAGGAGTGTAGTTATAATTTAAGAAGAACAATGAAATTGAAAAGGAAAAGTTGGAACAATATAATTAATAGTAATTGCATTTTTGGAGATGATAAAAATAGAGTGAGTGAATGTTGGGTTTAGGGTTTATAATGAATAATGAGAATGTGGGTGGTAGAGTTGTAAATATGTGTAAGCTAACATGTTTGTGGGTCAAATGATTATGTTGTCTATTGTCAAACAACCTACACTCACTTACTCCCTCTCTAACATATGTATGTTTCTATTTCTTGATTTTTCTTTTTTCTTTTTTCTTTTTTTTTCACTATTTTATTACACTTTATAACAAACAAACCTAAGCATGCCTACACACACATGTATGTGTATATATATATATATATGCTTCTCATCATTTTCACTTTTTTGTTTTCTTTTTTAGAAGAGTAAGCCAAAAGTAATTTCAACATGAAAGTCATATACATCTCGTGGTTAGAAAAATTATCGTACAAACAATGAGATCTAGTCTCATCTGTTTGTTGATGGATTATATGGTTTGCCCACATTATTTTGAGGATGTCGAATGTGTGGAAAATTGTATCTCGTGAGCCTTCAAAAGATAAAATCTCTTCCACCTGTTAGGTTTTTTGGCAAAATATTATAAGTGTAGCTGTCCGACATAAAAATGGTTTAGGAAAGTCATGAGTTTTTCCTACGTTGAAAGAGTTATCATGAGTTTTCCTACGTTAAAAAGGTTTGGAAAGTCATAAGCTATAAAAAAAAAGCCTATGCCTTTGGTTTTTTAACTGTCTCGGTTAGAAACAATTTAAGTTTTAGTGTGCTAACTCTGATAAAATTTCTTTTGTATTCTCTAGTTGGAGAGTAGGAAAAAATGTAAGTGGCCAAGCTTGAGATAGTGTTTTTGTAATTGGGGTCGAGAGAGAGAAAAAATTATTCTTTGTGATTGTAGCAATTTTTCACACAGCGAATTTCTTTCTTGTCCGTGGTTTTTTTTCAAGTTGGGAGTTTTTCATGTACATTCTTGTGTTTTCTGTTTTTATTGTTACTTAATTATTTTTCTGCTTATTTCCTGTGGTAGAAGTGTATGAGGTTTTTTCCAACACCACCCACATATTATTTCACTTCTACGTAATAATTATTTGTAATAATCATTTCTATAGAAGATCGAGAAATAATTTTATGTTTCTTACTTCTTCACGAAATAAGATAATCACCACGAAAAATGCAAAATCTAGTTGTTGACTTGCGATCAGTCTGATCACTAGCCCAATCAACATCAGAGTAAGCATACAATAATAAATAACACTCTATAAATATATTCTGCTTCATAAGAGCTCTCATTTCTTAAATAACAATATGTATGAATTGTAATATTCATACATTATAATATATATATATATATTCGGGTTGGGTTGGATCGATCCAAATTTTAAAAATGTAACTCAAACTCAACCCAACAAAAAAGAAACATAAATGAATTCAACCTAATCCAACTCAAAATTAAAACTAACCAGACACAACTTGTACAATTTTAATTGATTAATCCGAGTTGTTCGAGTTATCGGATTAGTAAAACCCCTACTAAAAATGATGTTATATATTATAATATAACACCTTATGTTCCTTTTTGGTTTTAACAAACTTTGAAATGATTCCATACACTCATGCCATGCCATGCTAGTAAAGATGATATATTTATTTATTATATTATAGATTGAGACAAGATTTGGTGATATAAATACCACGATATGGCCTCTGTCCATTTCCGTATACTATTAATGCTCAAATCATTATTCTACATATTTTCTATTTTTTAAAAACTTAATATTATTTTATGAATTTTCTTATTTTTTTTATTTAATCCCATCACACAATTATTAAACATTTTTATTCAAAAAAAAAAAAAAAAAAGCTCATTCTAAACATTTTTACTAATGTTCAATTTGAAAATATATATATATATAAATACTAATATGGTAAATTATAAATATTAATTTCCTTTACTAATTCTTCAATTAATGGATATAAAATCATAGAACAAAATAAGGCAACTTTAATATATTCATTTTTAAATAATTTTTCTCGCTAAAATTATGGAGACTAAAATCATGAAAATTACTAATAAAGTCAAACTCTTAAGAACCCAATCAAAATTTTCATCTTTTTTTGGAGCCAATCGATTAAACGGCTAAAAATCACTAAAATCTTAATTCTATACTCTCTCCCTATCACACGTGGAAAAGAAAATTAATACTTTGTTTTAGCACAATAATTAAAATCGGTATAAATCTCGTAATTATTAATACATTTAAATATTAGTTGAACTAAACTCGGATGAAAATCAATACTACCTAACAACTTGGGCCACTGTAATTTTTTTTTTTTCATTTTGATATTTGAGTTTTTAGAAAAATTTATCATTTTTGTCTCTTAAAAATAATTAAAAAATGAATACATCAAAATAATCACTTTTTAAAAGTAGATCAAATGAACAATTTGAAAGAAAAGAATTTAAAAAAAAAAACTATTTACACTAGATAGAAAAAAAACTATTAAAAGACAAAAATTAATTATACTTAATTTGTTTCATGAATTATAAATATTTTATAATTTCTTTTTTAAAAAAATATTTGAAGTTTGGAAGAGAGTAATTATTCTAGTTGTAACGTATTAAACCATTGCACCCCCACAATCAAATGTCAAACTATTCCCAAAATCATCCCTTTTTTTCTCTCTCTCTCTCTCTGTTCAACAAATAAAAATGGAGTAAATCTGAAGGAATTGATGATTTTTTAAATATGACAAAAAATAATAAAAATCAATTCTTTACTTTCTTTAAAGTATTAAAAGTAGACAGCTTGCTTCTCTCTCTATCTCATGTTAATTTTTCTCCCTTTTTTTTTTTTTTTTTTTTTTTTTTTTTTTTCTCTTCTCCTTAACGGTGGTATTTTTCTTTCATCTTTGAACATAAACAGTTTGTAAAAGCTGAAAATATTAGCACTAGACTGCCTAAAAAGCAAGAAAAAGGAGAGAGAGAAGAACATAAAACAACATTGAAGACAGGCACTGAGTTAAACCAGTAAACATGGTGGAATTGAAGCTAAAGCTAAAGCAACAGTAACTATTCCACGATAAAAAAACAACCCTTCTTCTTCTTCTTTTTTTGTTTGAGAAGAAAAAGAATCTCTTTGGTAAGTTCTTTGATTCTTTCATATTTTTTTTTTATGTAGCACCATTATAATGTATACCCTCTTGAATTTTCATTCCTTGTTTCTTGTTTTGTGTGAAAATTTTGGTGTTAATCATTCAGGTTTGCACAAACCACTGAGTTGGAGAAGATTAATGGACATAACTCATCATGTTCATTAGGTAGTGCTTATCGTTCTCTGTTTTCTTTCACCTTCAAGATTTCTCCTAAACTGAGTATGCAAAAATCTAACTTTTGGGGTTTCATTTCTTTTTTAAATAACTTGCTTCAGATAACAAGAAAGCCAGAGAGAATGGCTTGATGGTTCACATTTTCAAGATTTTGGGTCAAAATTGCCATCTGGGTTGAATCCAACCATGGAAACCCCCTTAGCTTCAGATTCAAAACGCTCTTATTCATGGTGGTGGGATAGCCACATTAGCCCAAAGACTTCTAAATGGCTTCAAGAAAGTCTTTCAGGTACCCTTTTCTTGTTTCTAGTAGTGCAATTTTCTGTCTTTTTTTTTTTTTTTTGGGTCCTATGGCCTTTGTTTTTGGCAGTTTGGCTCTATTTATGAGTACTTATTTCAATTACTCTATGTTTTTAACAGATATGGATGAAAAAATCAAGCAGATGATCAAGGTTATTGAAGAAGATGCAGATTCCTTTGCAAAGAGGGCTGAGATGTATTACAAGAAGCGTCCAGAGCTTATGAAACTGGTCGAAGAGTTTTATCGAGCGTACCGTGCGTTGGCTGAAAGATATGATCATGCAACCGTGGTGATTCACCAGGCTCATCGTACAATGGCAGAAGCTTTTCCTAATCATATATCCATTGGTAATCCTGATGATGGTTCTGTTGGTTCTGCTTCTGATGTCAACTTTCGTACACCTGAGAAATTGTCCCATGTTTGCACCTCGTTTGATTTTGACGCCATGGAACGAGATGCTTTCAACTCACCTACATTTCATGCTGGCATTGGGGATAAAAACCAAGCTTCCAGCAAAGGCTCCAATTTGATGACAAGGGAGAAATGGTTGAAGCATCTTAATGAGTTGTTTAATTCAGGAGCAACTAAGAACCTTTCAAATTCTGAAGATCGGACGTCAAGAAAAGGTCTCAATTTTCATGATCTCGATCTGAAAGAAAAGAAAATACAAAATGATGGGATCCATGATCTTAAGAATCAAGTATATGTTGAGTCTGAAAGGGTGGACAGAGCTGAGACTGAAATTATATCCTTAAAGAATTCCCTTGCTAAATTAGAAGCTGAAAAGGAAGTAGGTTTGGTTCAGTATAACAACAGTTTACAGCGGTTGTCTAAATTAGAGTCCGAAGTCTCTCGAACGCAAGAAGATTCGAGGGGTTTGAACGAAAGAGCTGGTAAGGCAGAGACTGAGGTCCTGATATTGAAAGAGTCTCTTGCAAAGCTAGAGACTGAAAGAGGAACAAGTCTTTTAAGATACCAGCAATGTTTAGATAAGTTATCTAGTTTACAAGACAGCATCTTGTGTGTTCAAAAGAATGTCGAAAATACCGAGAGAGCAAGTAAAGCTGAAACTGAAGTTGAAAGACTTAAATGGGAAATTTCAAGAGTTGAATCTCAAAGAGAAGCTGCTCTAACCCAATACAGAGAGTCTTCTGATATAATTGTAAACTTAGAGGAAAGAGTAGTTCATGCAGAAGAGGATGCTAGAAGGTACAAGGTGCAATCTGATGAAGCTCAAATTGAAGTTCTAACTATTAGGGAAGCGCTTGCACAATTAGTCGAAGAAACAAAAGCTGCTGGTCTCAAACATCATTTATGTACAGAGAAGATTGCTGGTTTGGAACATCAAATCTCTAATGCACAAGAGGAGCTAGAAAGGCTACAAGATGAAAAGGATAATGGGGTTGCAAAGTTGAAGGGTGCTGAAGAAAGGTGCCTTCATTTACAAAGGTCAAATCAAATTCTTCAATCTGAGATGGAGTCTATCGTGCAGAAGATTGGCTCACAAAGTGTAGAATTAATTGAGAAGCAGAAGGAGTTAGGAAGGCTTTGGACTTCCATACAGGATGAGCGTTTGCGATACGTAGAGAACAACAATGCTTTCAGAACATTGCAAGAACTGCATTCAAAATCTCAGGAAGAAATCAGATCAATGGCTGAAGATAGACAGATTCAGATGCAGACTTTGAAGGAGATGGAAACTCGAAATTCAGAGCTAGAGGATGAAGTTCAGAAGATTGAGGAGGAGAAAATGAGCTTGAAGGATCTTAACTTGTCTTCAAAGGTGTCAATAAATTGTTTGCGGGATGAGATGTCAAACATGACTACAAATTTGGAAAAACTTGAAGCAAATCTTGAGTTTCAACTCAACCAAAAGAATGCTCTTGAGAAAGAGATTTTATGTCTAAAAGAAGAGCTTAGCGATCTGAAACAGAAGAATTTGATTATGTTGGAGCAGATTGAGTCTGTTGGCTTTGCGCCCGAGAACTTTGGATCGTCTGTGAAAGAACTAAGTGATGAGAATTCAAAGATGATAGAGACAATTGAAATGGAGAAGAGAGAAAATTCAGCTCTCTTGGAGAAATTGAAAGACATGGAAGAACACTGTGAGAAAAATACTATTCTAGAGAATGCTATCTCAGATTTACATATCGAATTAGAAAGCGAACAGACGAAAGTAAAGGTATTGGAAGAATGCTGTCAACTTCTCTCAGAAGAGAAATCCACTCTTGTGACTGAGAGGGCCTTCTTGTCTTCTCAATTGCAAGTGGCAACTGAAAACTTAGAGAGACAGTCAGAGAAAAACACCCTTCTAGAGAGTTCACTTTCTGATGCAAACTTGGAAAGAAAACAACTTGCTGAAAATGTGGAAAAGCTTCACTGTTTGAACAATGATCTTGAAGAGAAAGTAAGATTGTTGGAAGGCAATCTGGAAGATGTGCAATTGAAAAACTTGCATCTCAGGAAGTCATTAGAGAGGTCAGAGCAAGAGCTTTTGGAAGCAGAACAGATTCTGATCATGATGCAGAATGAGAAGTCAGAGTTGCATAAGAGGGTGAAAGAACTTACCATTGTGTGCGAAGAGGCTAAAGCGATTGTCGAAGAGAAAGAGAGTGTAATTGTGAAGCTTTCTGGTGATAGCAAACATTTAGTCAGAGAGATAGCATCCCAGCGGGAGCGAAACTGTACTTTGGAAGAGGAACTTGGAAAAGTTCAAGAAGATGTTAAGCGGCATAAACATAGGGAGAAAAGTTTGAGGTGTGAGCTAGTGAAGAAGAGAATGGCGGTTGAGATATGTGAGACTCAGGCTGATGAACTGTTTGGTGAGCTCCAAATCTCTAATGTTCATGCAATAGTATTCAAGGAAAAGCTTCTTGAGCTCGATGAAGCGTATGTGAACCTCGAAAATAGAAGTAATTACAGAGATGTGAAGACTGATACTACTAGAGAGAGAATTAATAACATAACCAATCTAAATGGAGAACTAGGAGTCCATTTGGCCAAATATTCATCAGCGGTCACATCTTTGAACGATTCCGTATCCTATCTCGAGAATCATACTCTTCTAGGCAGAAAAACACATAAATATGAGAAACTGGAAGTAAAGGTAATCATTTATAAGCTTATAAATTTTGGATTGCTATACCCCCTTATTTTGTTGGGAGAACTAGCTAATTGCTTGAGAAAACCTGGAGTTTCTTACAAATTTGAAAAGTATATACTTTCGTTTCAATTTAATCTTCAAAGTAATATTTTACTGTTAGTTTGGATTTAAAGTTTGTACTCGTTAATTCCAATAATTAGTCAACTGCACTAAGATATCGGTGCAACCTTATTCTATTCGTGTCACTCGCTATGATCTCATATACTTTCATGCACTATATTGTTTTATTTCTTGGTGTGCAATTCATACTGTCTGTTTTCAGGATACTGAATCAGTAAATCATCAGCATTCTGAAGGCTATCAGCAAAGATATCACGATCTGATTACAACACTGCACAATGGATCATTTGAATTGAAGGATTTGCATAGAAGGATTCAGGCTGTGGAAATGGCTGTAATAGAAAAAGTGAAACTTGAAACTCTAGAAAACTTGAACTCCGCTGGCAAACAAGAGATGGTAACGAGAGGAGTCAAGGAAGCGGCTTGTGGAAATAGTTTGGTCAGAGAAAATGACCAAACAAGGCCTACAACTCCAAGAAGAGAGATTGAACTTGGAAATGAATTGCAGAGATCAAAGACAAAAGTCTTTGAAGTTAGTGGTGAAATATTGACAAAGGACATCATTCTTGATCAAATGGCCAAATGCTCTAATGGGGTTGACAAGAGAGAAGAGAATTTAGATGCTTACAATCAAATGCTGGAATTATGGGAGGCAACTGATGAGGATGGGAGCATTGATCTCATGGTTTGCAAATCTCAGAACATGGCCACGTCCTCAACTAACTATAATAGATTTGAAGTAGTAAAGGAACAGAATAAACGTCGCTCTACCGACTCATTGTTTGAGAAAGAGGTGGGAGTGGACATATTAGAGACCTCAAGTAGATTGTCAGTGCCTCTCCACAAACGAAAAGAGAGGAAGCTTCTTGAAAGGCTCGATTCTGATATGCAGAAATTGACAAACCTTCAAATAACCGTTCAAGATTTAACGCGGATTGTGCTTACAAAGCAGAGTAGAAGGAATAATACAGGAGAATATGACACCATGAAAGAGCAACTTGAAGAAGTCGAGGCTGCTGTTATGAAGCTGTTTAATACAAATTGCAAATTGATGAAGAATGTACAAGATGGCACCCTGTCTTCCGATGGAGCGTCCACCATTGTATCTGATGAAGGTGGAAACGTCCGCAAAAGAATAATATCAGCACAAGCAAGAAGAGGGTCCAAAAAAATTGGGCAGCTGCAACTCGAAGTGCAGAGATTACAGTTTCTTCTACTGAAACAAGATGAAGAAAAAGAAATGAAGACGAAGACAAAGACGATCGAACGACCTAAAATTCGACTGCAGGATTATCTTTATGGTAGCATTAGAAGCAAGAATAAGAACAAGAAAGCTGCATTCTGTGGATGCATGCATGCCACAATGTCTCCAAGTCCAACAATAGGTGAATGGAGCTATTCAACTTCATTGGTAGGTAACCAACATAGATTACGTAACTGAAAATGGTAAGTTTCTAGACAAATTCCTTCAAACTGAGTTTCATACTCACATATTTACTTCTCTTTTCATACACTAGATCTACTTTTTTTTTTTTTTTTTTTTTTTTTTTTTTTTTTTTTTTTCTGTAGCTTTCAGAATATCCTGTACATTTCAACTACCATCTAAATTAGAGGAAGCTATTCTAACATGGGAATTTGCTTCCAGTTCATCACATCCATCTAGAATGTCATTTCATTGATGTTCTATATATATTTTTGTTATTGCTATCAATAAGAAGGTAGTTAACCTTTCCAATTATAATGAAAGAGAACAACACTGGCATCAGAAGATCTGTCAAACTTATTTCTATACATAATATCAGAGAAA
Source organism: Cucumis cinereus (assembly GCA_037974625.1). Classification (NCBI taxonomy): domain Eukaryota; kingdom Viridiplantae; phylum Streptophyta; class Magnoliopsida; order Cucurbitales; family Cucurbitaceae; genus Cucumis; species Cucumis cinereus. The sequence continues at coordinate 3,055,812 of JBBPDJ010000019.1, read as the reverse complement.
TTGTAACATATTCAAGTGAATACAGGTTCTATAAAGTCTTAACTTTCTTAACTCTCACCTATACCTCTAGTACCATAAAGTCAAAACTGAAATGAAAAAACTAGTTGAAAGAAGTGGAGAGTTACTGTGAAAGTTGTAGACATCTATAAACACTAGGCCAGCTCTAAAGACAAGACCTTTTGATAAAGCAGGTCGTCTATTTTGAGCCAAGACAAGAGACATTCATCCCAAGGCATTCAAATTTTGAAGTCATGGAATCTTGTGTATTTTGTGTAACCTGATTTTGATGCAAAAAGGACTAGTTTTGAACAAGAATCTACCTATACTCCCTTTATCTTATCCTACTACTTTTAGCGGGAGGGTTTTATAAGACCACAAATATAAAAACAGTATTGTTATGAAATCGAAAATAGAGATTGAGAAAACATAAATAGTATAAATTGTTATAGACATTTAGTGGTTCACTAATAGTGTGTTCACAATGTCTACGGATAGAGAATTTATTATTAGAGTGAAATATCAAATGATACATTATACATATTTGAAAGGTGCCAATAGAGTAAAAGAATTTATATATGACATCTTTCTAAACCTTAAGTCCATGATCATAAATAACATAAATACAAATACAATTTAGATTTCAAGGGCGATTTGCAAGACCGGATTCCTCTTGAAAATTTTATTTTCTTGGGTCCTGCTTCATAATTATCTTCTTTTAAGTTTTCTTTTCCAAGTCCCTTCTTTAATTTCTCCTTTTCAAAATCACTTTTGAAAGTTTTTTTTTTCTTCGAAAAATACCTTTCTAGTTTTCTAGTTTTCAAAATTTGAACAGTCTTCAAAAACTTTTTCAAGATGTAGATTACCATTTACCAAAATGTAAATTTTGATAAACAACATACTGCTTCAAAAACAGAACACTACTGTCCTATTTTTTTTGTTTTTGGTGTCTAGTTTTTAATAATTAAGCCCATAACAGTTCTTGGCTAAAGATTTAACTCTTTTACTTAACTTTACTGCAGTTCCGTTTCTGCTGTAATTGATTACACAACTCTGCACCATTTTTTCTTGACTCAATTATTTGTCTTCTTACAGTTAACTCTACATATGATTCTCATTTATCTCAAACAATTATTAACTTTCTTAAACCATTGATAATCATTCTTGTCCTTCAAAAATCAATTAACCTTCCCAGTATCCAATTCATCTTCCTACTTATAACCACACGAACGACTTTGTTTTTCAACCAGTTCGCGAGGTCATACTTAGCACGATGCCAATTAGAACACCATCGTTCGTGCATCAAAACGTAGATTTCATATGTTTACGAGGGACATGTCAAAAAACATAAAGTTTTGTCTGTTGTTTATATATATATATATATATATGTAGTCTTCAACGTACAAATCTTCCAATCTTTTGTATTTATATATCCATTGTAATAGTAAAAAAATAAAAAATAAATAAACTAAAAAGAAAAAGCTGGTGCTTTTACCACGCCTTGTGACATCTATTTGTGGTGTTTCATTCATAGATTGGAATCTGAGAATGTGTCTTGTAATTCCGATAATATGGACAGTGTTTCAGAATTAACTTTGGCTTCTTTTGTATACTATTCTTCTCTTTCTCATTTCATTGAGACGTCATCAACCATTCCCTCAAACTAAACCCCCTTTTTGCTTCAATATAGCTCCTTTTCTATACTATTCTTCTTGTCTTTTAGTTCTTGTAAAGTGAAACTAAGAGAAGAGAAGACAGTACAATTCCCTTCTTCCAATCCCAATAGTAAAACATGGCCTTTCTGATTCAAAAATTTCATATAATATTGCCATTGTTGTTGTTGCAACTTCTTTTCATAAACACAAAACCAACAATCCATATAGTTCTGTGGGCTGAACAGTTTGACAACAATAATCTCTAAATGGAATATTACATATCATATCATAAATAGTTATAACATTCTAACCTATGATATGACTAAGCAAATTCTGTCATTTCAGAGCTTCAAATGAACATTTTGAAAATGGGTTGAAGGGAAAATGTTGAAGCAATCAATGACAGTGTTCATTCATTCCATGTTCTGTCAAGCAAAATACCACCAAGGAATAATAATTAAATCCCACTTAAGGAATCTATAAGAAGACAAAAAGAATGTTTAATTGATCAAAGTCTTGATGGGAATTATGACACAAGGGAAGTCATAAAGAGAATTCTTTTTGGGGATTTTCACTACTCAATTATGAACTGTCATTTTATTTTATTTTTACATGGACCTAGCATAGTCTGTCATAGCCACAGTCATTGCCTATAATAAAATGTGTAATAAACATAAAAGAGCAACAAAACAATAGAATAGTAAGACATGTCTAAATGACCATAGAGAAAATGAGGCAAAAGGAATAAAGGTGTTTCCTTTTTGTTCAAAAGCACACAACTAAGAAACAAAACCACTGTCACTAAAGAGAGAAAATAAAAATAAAGAGGTAATTGTAGAATTGTATTAAATTTTCATCTACATCTCGAATAAAATGTCACTGATGTAAATATAATATAAAAAATGGTGAATTTTTTTTGGTATTTGTCTTATAAGTTTGATCTTGGGGGGGTGAAAAGTGGTGTTGGGGGGTGAAAAACAGAGAGGAGAATGGTGATCTGACGATGAAGATGGTACAAAGAGGCACGCGGATTATAGCATAGGTCACTGTCTCCTTCCTCAATCGTCAATAGCTTTGTCATTCAAAGGCTGATGTGTGGGATCACCCCCATTTTTGTCTCAACCTTATAACATTTTGCCTTTCCACATTGCCAACATCTGTGACAAGGTAGCCATAAAAAACGTAAAGAAACTCGTAGATGTGTAAACGTACCATTAGTGAATCATGTAAACTCTTCACATTCATATTTATTGTTTATCCTTTCACAGAAGTTGTGGGGCAAATTTGTGGCAGAGGTTGATGGGATGTTGTCTAGGTTTGGAGTTGAAAGTTTGAAAATGGGTTTGTGGGTTAGGCATTATTGATTAATTTGAAAGAATGGAAGAGAAAAGGATAAGAAGTTAAATGATTGATTTTGGGATCTCGGGACATTTCCAAAAAGAAAACAATGGAATTTCACTCATTTTAATGAAAATCCACTTTCATTTTGGTCAACTTTACCATTATATCAACATTATATTATTCCTTTTCTTTTCTTTATTTCAAAAGGATTCATAGTGTGATTGATAGATATGAAGTCTCTGCATTTAGAACGTTCATACAAATCATTCATCATCTTCTTTCTTTCTTTTCTTTTTTAATTAATCAATTTTTAGTTTGAATATCGAATAAATATCGATACTTGAAATAGTGTGACAGTGGTCTAACGTAGAACTACGATTGTTCAGGGTTTCGGATTCCATCTAAAATTCAAATGAATATTCACTCGAAAAGTAACTCATTTCTCATGTTGTAACCTAGCATATAGTGTATACGCTTTTCAATCATTCCACCTTGTGACCTATAGATTAAAGTCATTCCCCTCTTCTTTAAAATTTATTCTACCTAAAAAGTGATCATCTTCATCTTACACCTCATCATATCACATTTACTGAAACACATAAAAGTGGTTCCTAGTTTAATGACATAAATTGGGTCCAAAAATCATCCACTAATAATTTGATAATTAAAATGTTAATTGGTTAAAGTAGATTACTTTATCCCTAAACTCCCAAATCCCTCATTTGGGTTCATCTCAATCAATATTACTTTGCTTAAATGCATCACCTTTTTTTCTCTCTCCTTTATCACATTATGTTGAAAAAAACCCAATTAGGTATTCAATAATTTTTACATTAATTTTGCAAGCTGATAAACGTTAAAGATGAGAGGTCGACGTACTTTTACGTAGTTCACTGACAGTATGTTAGTTATATCCACAGAGTAGAGTTATTAGAAAGAATGTTATAGAATACAAAACAATTACACATCTACTGCTAGAGATTTTATACATTGCAATTCTACAAACCCTAAAGTCATAATTATATTCAAGGTATTTCAATACTGTTATAATATCTTTCATTTTTGTCATAATTCTTGGTGAGGAGAACAAAGTCACTCGTCATTGCAACTTTAGCCTCCTCTCAAGCCATTCTTTGATCTAGAAAGATTCTTTTACGGATAGCATTCTCTCCACGATGAAATTAGGTTAAATTTGACCACTCACATGTTATTGATTTCAAAAAAAGGAAGGTAAAGAAAATCTAGCCATTCTTCCAAAGGATTCTCATTGCATTGCTAGTTGGAATTCCTTGTCCAAACCTCCTTTTGTAAATAGCATGAATTTGAGGGAATGTAAAGGACATATTACTCACTTTTCCTAACAAACCAGTGGTGGGACTATCCATCTCTATTTCTTTTTTTTTTTTTTTTTTTTATCTTTTCAAATCTTGTTGCCAATTTCATTAGGTTATGAATAGCAAAAATGTCTCATTTCATTAGTATACATCATTAATATAAATACACAAAACAATGCAAAAGAGTTAAACATGATGTATGTGTTATCCTAATCTTCAATTTAGTATCATTTTCTTAACAATGATGGTAACTAGAGATGGGGTAAGATGATCCCATATCCTCATTTTCTATCATTTTAATAACTATAAATGTGAATACCCATAGAAGCAAGGAATATATGATTAAAGGTGAGAGATATATGATAGAAATTTAATATATACAATATATATAATATATATATAATATATATAGAGTATAGAGGGGGAGCCACTTGACTTTTTGACTTGGCCAAAGCTCATTTTGAGAAAGACTCTTAGGGATGTGTGCATTTGGCCATTAGCTTCTCTTTCTCTTTTTCTTTTTCTAAAGGTAGAAGGCTATGAATACCAACTAATTAAACCACTTTTTCATAATCCCTCAATTATTTCTTCAATATTCTCAAACCCTCACATTCAAAAATCAATTAACATGTCACCCATTCTCTAACATCCTTCCCTAAATCACCTTTTTTTTTTTTCAAACAAACAACGATTTATAATTAAACGTTTACAATTACTACAGAAAGAAAGATAGGTGCATTTATGATGCATCAAATTGTTTTTTTTTTTAAATAAAAAAAATCAAGATCTAATGTAGTGTCTGTGGTCCCAACGTTGGTTTTAGATCTCATCGAACTCTTTTTGAGTTAATTTACACTAAAATTGTAATAAATTTGAAGCTCAAACATAGTTTTAATTACAACTTTTGACACTTTTGAATGTCATAAACAGAGTAAAGCTTGGCTTTACTTTACTTATATCTATTTATCCTTTTTTCCTTTAAAGGCCACATGCAGAATTTGACTAAGCTATACCCCACATTGTATTCCCAATTTGACCATCATCTTCAAATTTTTTAACAAACCATTAAATCCCCTTTTCATATGTTTAAAACCCAAACCCACCACAAACCAGACCCTCACATACTCTGTTTTTCTTTCATTCATCTTCTCTCTCACTATTCTACACTTCAATGGATGATTCTTACTCTTTTAAACCCTCTAGAACTCACTTACCTGAAAGCCCAAGAGCTCCTATGGAGTTCCTATCTCGTTCTTGGAGTGCCTCTGCTCTTGAAGTCTCTAAAGCTTTAGCTGCTCCTTCTCCTTCAATCCCTTTGCCTCCAAAATCCGCTAGTGGCTCTTCCTGTACTTCTTCCTCTATACCTGAAGATGTCACTGGAGAATTCGAAGAGTTCCCTGTTCCTCACGTTAATGGAAATCACTTCTCTTTCTCTTCTTCCGCTACTTCTCAGCTTGTGCTTGATCGCATTATGTCACAGTCTGTTAGAGAGGTCCTACAATTCAATCACAATCAAAATATATTGGCTAAATTTCTATTTGGGTTTCTAAAATTTTGGGTTTGTATTGCTCTTTTACAGGAAGTGTCGCCGTTGACGTCCGGGAGGCTTTCGCATAGCAGTGGGCCGTTAAACGGTGGGTCTTTGACGGAAACGGACAGTCCCCCGGTGTCGCCGTCCGATGAATTTGACGACGTGGTTAAGGTAGGGAAGAAATTTGTGTAGAATTTGGAATGTAGGAGACAATCACTGTGTTTTAGCAGCCTTTTGTTTCGCACTCTGCTTTGCAGTGTGTTCTAAGGCAAGACGCCTGCCTTCTTGCCTTTTGCAGCTTTTCCTTTTTCTTTTTTAATTTTTATTTTCAAATTTTAACAAATACTTTAAAATAATAATGCATCTATTTCGATATATATATATATATATATATATAATAATAATAATATACACAAACTTTGTAATTTTACTTTTTTTTTTTTTTGTCTTATACTTTTTTTTATTTTAATTTATAAAATCTCTAAAAAAAATTGAGATTATAAATTAAACTTCAACAACACTCAAAATAAACTAAAATTATTTAGAACGAGGTCGGAGATGGAGCAGGGATACCTTCTCCGTCCTTGGTTCGAGGACCTGTTTAGTGTCCCTGATTTGACCATGTCACCAATCAACCGAGAATTTCCTACCGCAATGGGAGCGAGTCTCTATAGAAACTTTTGCTAATCCTAGACTGTAGTTATTTATGGTAGATAAATTCTGATATATTATGTTTATATTTTATAAAGATTTTAGTTTATTTTAGGGTATTTTAAAATTAAAGTTACCTGCGGCATGGGTAATTAAAAGTAGTTATTGCTGAGGCTCTTGTGCAGAAGCAGCAGTAAAAAAAAAGAAAATAGGGTAACTCAGTGTGATTCTACTTTTACCGCATCTGTCTCTTTCTATCTTCATATACATTGGTAGCCGGCAAATTTCTGCCTCACTTGCTTTGCTTCCTGTCCCCTCCCTTTACTTTATCAATTAATTACGTCACTATTGTTTTTCTTTTTAATTCTAATTTTTTCTTTAACTGATTTTTAATTAGAACAAATAATCGCATACTGATTGATTTAACTTCAATCCTCCTCTGTTCCCAGTTCTTTCGAGCAAATCACAGCATTCAACCCCTTTTCACAAATGGCCGTGCCAGTGCCGGCAATGTTGGCGGAACTACCGGCGGCGGATCAAAAACGGTGGGAAGATGGCTGAAGGATAGAAAAGAGAAGAAAAAGGAAGAACATAGAGCCCACAATGCGCAACTACACGCTGCGGTTTCGGTTGCTGCAGTGGCTGCCGCAGTGGCGGCTATTGCAGCTTTCCAAGCCGCCTCTTCTTCGTCAAAGAAGAACGAGCACACGGCTAAGACTGATATGGCTGTGGCCTCAGCCGCCACCTTGGTGGCTGCTCAGTGTGTGGAGGCAGCAGAGGCAATGGGAGCTGAAAGAGATCACCTTGCTTCCGTTATTAGCTCTGCCGTCAATGTTAGATCTCATGATGATATCTCTACTCTTACTGCTGCAGCAGCCACAGGTAAGACCTCAATCTTCCCATAAACTTTAATGAAAATAACATGAAGTCTATGAAAACCTCATAAAATAATTTTAACGAAGTAAACTTATTTTAGAATATAAAGATTATATAGTGAGATAGTAAAGTTCAAAAATTAAATTGTAAATTAAAACTACATAAATTAAATCCTTACAAACTAAATTTTAGAAAGTTCACGAACTAAAAATAAATTTTAACAGTCTTTAGTTCTATGAGTAATAAAGATCTGTAACTACAAAACCCCAAAACAGAGGAAGTGACTGTAAAAACTAAAACATTGAAGCATCATCATTTTGTAGCTCTACGAGGAGCAGCAACACTGAAAGCAAGAGCACTAAAGGAAGTATGGAATATCTCATCAGTATTACCAGTAGAGAAAGGAATACCAATGGGTACTAATGGTAACAAAGGCAACAACATTCATCATTCCAACGATGGTCATAACCAAGATCCAGAGCATCACCAACCTGAGAATTTCCTCTTCGCTCACACTCAAGATTTCCTTGCGAGAGGCACCGAGCTCCTCAAGCGCACTCGAAAAGGTACCTAATTTTCTCATATGGAAACAACAAAATGGAAGTTGAAGACAGTCATTTGATGGGTTTGGATTGATAATGCAGGGGATCTTCATTGGAAAATAGTGTCTGTTTACATTCACCGCACTGGGCAGGTGATGTTGAAGATGAAGAGCAGACATGTTGCAGGAACAATCACAAAGAAGAAAAAGAGTGAGTCTTCTTACTGTCTTAATAACAGCTTAGGTATTAGTGTTGGACCTTGGTGTTGATATATGTTTTTGGCACCGCAGATGTGGTGTTGGGTGTATGCAGGAATGTACCGGCATGGCCAGGACGACACTTGCTCGAGGGAGGAGAGCAGCGTCGTTACTTCGCATTGAAGACAGAAATGCGAGGCATAGTAGAGTTTGAGTGCAGGAGCCAGAGAGAGTATGATCAGTGGACACAAGGCGTTTCAAGGCTTCTTTCAATGGTAGCTGATTCAAAGAGCAGATATTAGGAATGTTATAATGTATTATCTCTTTTATGACTTAGATAGTTCGTGGTTTAGTTCAAGGTGGTTGGTTCTAGTACTCTAACTTGCCCTAGGAAAAATGGACACAGGGAAAGAGGGGGAGGGCAGGGGAGAGCTGAATCACAATAAAAACCATTGATTTGGTTAGTCTAATTCTCAAGGAGAGCCTGAGGATTGTGATATCTGATTTGTGAAGTTCATTTCTTGAATCCAACATGCTAGAGATTTAAGATGCAAACATTTTATCACAAGTAAAACGTAGCAACTAATTGAAACCCATGTTATGGTTGAAAATACTCTTGAGAAGATGTAAATTCAAAACAAACAATATCATTTGACAAAAGACAATCTAGACAATCTTTCATGACTTTCCATTCTAATTTCGTTTCATCCGTCCATTCCTTTTTGAGTTGGCACTCTTTACTAACGACCATTATTTTTATGGTAAACTCTTTGAGAATGACTTGGAACACCATAACAATACGAAAAGATCCAGATCTAATCCCATTCAGTATATATTTGTGTAATATATCAACACAGGCACATAGAGAAGTACCAAGTAAGAAGTACGTGCATTTCACACAGGCTCATAGAGAAGTAGAAAGCAAGTAAGAAGTATGTGCATTTCGGAATACTATATGTTTAGCTACAACTTACAATTGGTGTGAGATTCAATCCATCACCTGGTCAAAGCAATAGAAACCTTACAATTTGGTTCTTTTTATAATGGTCTATTAACCATAGAGGAAGATAGATATGAAGCGTACCACACCATTTATTAATAACAATGATCCTGTTTTACAAAGGGAAAATCAGGGGAACGTCTAACTACATAGTAAGCCACAACCCTCTTCAATTGTCAGCTGCTCGGAAGATCGACAGTAGGGAGAGGAAAAGGTTGATGATATCCAAATATAAGGCAATGGATGCCCATATGTACTCGTCGTATGAGTATCTTTTTATGAGATTGTCTGTGTCGTAGACAATGTATCCACAGAAAATGATGGACGCTAGACATCCATAAACCATCATAGAAGTCCGACCCAATGGAAAGAAGGCCTGCACCCGATGAATGAAGTTCAAATTATGTTAATGAGAAACTAATTTCAAAGTATATTCATACCATCTTTGAACTAAGGGTTGTGATAATGACCATACCTGAATCAGACCAAATATCAGGAGGACAATCAGAGCACCAAATAGAAATGGACCAAGAAAGCTGAAGTCATGGCCTCTTTTGGCAGCCCAAAATGTGTACAGAGTGAGACTCACCACAACCACAGCAGTTAGTACTGCAGCCTCAAGAATGACTTTCCCTGTTCATGATTCGTTCAAAGCTTAGACACAAGGAACTATTTGGAATTTGCAAACCAAGTACAAAACATCATATTCCTAAAGAGAATACTTAATTCTTCAGAAAAACAAGAACTCAAGCGAAAACCTACACGAACACTAAATTTACAGCCATATGTTGAGAATGAAAAAGCAAAGCACCTCACTCTTCATAAGACAAGATAAGATAGAATAGGTACTCCTCCCATTGGTAATTAATTTTGAAATGGAATCTATGTTATCTAATATAGTATGAAGGTCCATAGAGTCCCATTCGGTCCAAACATAACATTAGGATCCAATTCAAGAATGGTGAACCCAAAAGAGGCACCATTTCGGGAGCATGTCAAGCAACTCACATTTTTCCTAAGATAGATAGATACCCCTATCATTGAGGATTGGTTTAAGATGGAACCTATGTTATCTAATACCAATTCCTTACTCCATAAGGCAGAATGCAAAAGGCACTAAACGCAAAAACAAAAACAAATTGTAATTAGAACTGCTTTAATTCGTATACTACACTCGGGGGAAAAGGTATTTACCATACATACAGCATAACTTGTGAAGCTATTCAAGAATAAGCAGTTCACAAAGAGTCACTCAACCAAGAAGGCAAGAACTTATACTCTAATCTCAACTCACCTAAAGGCAGAAGCTACTAATAAATATTAACTGGAAAACAAAAAGGTTAAATTGAAGAATACTCTTAACTCACCGCTTGTATACGCGCAAGTCAACCCAATCGCGAACGCAAAAGATATGGTGAAAATACCCAAAAGAAGAAGATTGACGGGATGCTTCTGATAGTAACAAGAGAGTGGTATCATCGCTGTGGAGAATTCCAAACAAAAACCCAAAACAGAAATCAGTAAAACCCTTAAAATAAAAAAGAAAAAAAAAATCAATTTCAGTAGTAAAGGAAAACCCCTAACTTATAAAAGGCGTAAGAATGAGAATGATGTATAAAGCCAAGCCCGCCCCTGTTGAGTTGAAGAAGGTAGAAATTGGTCGAACGTAAACGACAGTAGCGGCAACGGCAACTGTGGCGAGCAGTTGTATGGTAATAATAGAGTAAATCTTCCGAATGAAAGCCCACCGGAGCTGTGGACTCTCCAACATCGTCGGATACAGCGGTGTTGCTCCGCCCTCCACATCATACTTCCGCTGATGATTCCACATTTTTCAAACGCCAAATACAAGAAAATCAGAGAAACAAAGGTTGAATCAAAAAGCAAATGGTTTTTTTCAGGATCAATGGATTCCCAAATTCGGGTTTCGGCTGGGTTATTGGAGAGGCTATAAAATGGAAAGAGTTCTGGTAATCCGAGAGTTCTCGATGAATCGAGTCTAACCAAGAAAGTACTTTTGATTTAGTTATCTTTTATTTATTTAAATTTAGTTTTAAAAACTAAGGTTCCTTATCATGATGGGTTCTCAAAAAAAATAAAATAAAATAACGGTTTCTTAACACGGAAGAAATGAAAAAATGAGGTAAATTATGTTTTCATATATGTACTTGTTCGTAGATTCAAAATTGAATTCTAGTTTTGAAAAAATTTATATATTTAACAATTATAAAACTAATATTACTTATTCAATAAGATTTAGTTGATAATAAGTTATTATTAATTTATTTATAAATATAATTTATATTTAAAAAAATTGATAAATTTGTAATTTTAGTATCTATTGTTTAGAGAAAGTTAGAGTTTAGTCCATAGTTTGATAAAACCTTATATATACTCTTTATAGTTTAACAACCTTCGTAAATAGTTCCTACGAGTGAGACTATTTTCTATGATTTTATCAAACTAAAATGACTAAATTCTAGTTATAAATCATAGAGACTAAATTCTATCATTTAAACTATAGGGACAAATTTGTAATTTAACCTAAAAATTTATATGATTATTATTTTGTATTATTATATAATTTACAATACATTAAATTATACATATTATATTAAAAAATGAATTGAGTTTATAACATGATATATTGTTTTTCTAAATATTTTTATATGTATTTAATATAATTTTATTTTTTAAAATGTAAAATTCAAATTCTGGATACTATGAAAACAAAAAATTGTTTTCAAAATTTGCACGATTTGGATTACATAATCCAAAAACAGTGTTTAGAAACAGAATCTGGATTGTCTTCCAAACACACATCTTGCTAAACTTAGTGAATTTGAAAACATAAAATAGAATTTGGATCTCTACCAATCAGACCCTTAGTGACGGACTAATACTTTCCAAGTTTCCAATGGAGTAAAAATGCCATTTAACCATTAGAATATGTTGTTTGTGTAAGAATTGATGTCGAACAAAATTGTTGCATCATGATGAACCACTGCCTTGAAAGCAATTACGACGTGATCATGGTGCTTATCGCGATGTCGGTTGCTCCCCAAGGTTAACATAACTTCAAATTCAAATGTGCACTCATCTGAATGAGGAATAAAATTAAGATAAGAATGCTCATAACATAAAAACAAAAGTTTTAAGAAATCTGTTCTGAGCTAAGATAGGAGATCGAGCTTAAGCATCAATATCTAATGATTTGAATTGATGCATAGTGGAGCAAGGCAACAACCTTGTTAGAGAGAGTGAGTTATCTCTAGAAACTTTAAATAACACTGGCTATGTAACTGTTCTATCTGTTTTGGATAATGTGTACGTTTCATTATCCAGTAAGATTGTTATATAAATAATATGTGTATATAGTTCCTGCAAATCTTGTTGGTTGTTAATCAGATTATTTAACGATAGGTGCTACCGAAGGTGTTGACATTCACTGTCTTCACATTCTCTCTTAAGTGGTACAAGGCTTATCTGAAAGAGTGTGTGACATAAACCCTCCAACTTTACAAGTATAAAATGAAGTTTAGATTTAGTAGTATTTTGATCATTGCCACATATTTTTCATTAACCAGTGCGACGTGACTATTTTTTCTTAATTGTTACAACATATATGTTGTAACTTGTTAAAATAAAAGTATTTTTACAATCCTCTTTTCCTTTTTCTCTTCTTTTTCTGCTTTCATTATTATCCCTCTATTTTTCTTTTTTAGTCGAATAACGTTATTTTCTTTCCAGTTAATATTAATTTCCACCTATTGATTTTGGTAAAACACTATAAACTATTACATTTTGGGAAGGGAGGGGTAATTTCGAAAGATTTCAAGATGGGGGATGGATTTGAAATCCAACTTTTGAGGACCTAACAAAAATGTCATGAAAACTGGGCCTGCGGCCCATAGCCTCAGTTTGAAGTCTCGTAGGCCCAGCTCAACTCCTTTCTTTTGAACATGCACACACACGAGCTAATGCTATGGAGTAACCTAAACCTTAGGCGATCATTGCATTTGGGTAAAATACTACTTTTCTTTTTTCCTTTAGCGTTTTAGATCTAGTTTCCACTTTAACTTTAGATTTTAAAATATTATAAATTTGATTTTTATTTTGAATTTAGTTTCAAATTATACCACATTTATCAACTTGTAATGAAAATTGATGTAATCGTAATGAAATTTCATTGATAGACCAATCATAATAGATTACAATTGCAAATATAGTTGGATTGCTTTCGATCGCACTTATAAAAAATTAGAAGTTTTGTCAAGTTTATTGTTACCTTTAGCTCTAAGGGCCAAAGTATAACCATAACAGTAACAATATTATGTCAAAATTCATAGTTTTTTTTTCTCGAAAACATTAACAATAATAGTAATTATAACCATAACCATAACGAAAATAGTAATGATATGATGTGATTTTAGACTCAATGAAATTGATCACCATCCGCTCGTCGATTGGTTTGCACTTTTTGTTTACAAATTTGAATGTGGATCACATGTGTTAGAACGAATGAATGACAAAAGTAAACAATACCAAATGTAATAAAATGCGATCCAGTTTTTAAATTACTTTTAATTTATGACCATTGAATTGAGGTAAACATGGCCTTAATCTTTAAGTTTCAAATTGTTGCAAATTTAACTTTGAGATTGGAGTTTTTGTTTTGATTTAATCTATAGGTTTTAAGATTTTACACCTTCTATCTCGATTTTTCATTAAATACACACTCAGTCATTGGCGTCAGTATCTATTAACTAATTTAAAATAATTATGAAGTAAAATATTATATAACTGTTTAAATTAATTAATAGTGAAACATGATTAATTAAAATTATATAATTGTTTAAATTAATTAATAAACATTAACCTTAAAGATGAAAATGAATCAAATTTAAAAGTATAAATATTAAAATATAAGGATCATTGAGTTTGTATCATAAATACAAAATGGTCGTATCTATTGTGTTACCAAGATAAGGTACATAACCTTATCTCTATACTATAGACCCTTTAAGTTGTATCTCGAACATCGATCCCTGTATTTCTTCACATACAGTTCAAGACTCATAAATCAACTTATAATGTTGAGTTATTGATTGGGTTAATAAGACAAAAATAATTAAAATAATCAATAACTCTTTATTAGAATAACAACTCTTTTTTAATAACGGTCAACGGTCAACGAATTATATTTACTATCTACAAGTTTTAGGACATAAAACCCAACAATAATATTATGTTCCCAGCTCCCCACTCGGTCTTGTCGCCAAAATGGTTACTCTCACCCATACAAATCAAAGGACGATCCCTTAAACAAGGATTAATAATACACTCAGGATTAAGATTAAGGGTTTTTAGAATTTTAGATATAATTTGGTTTTCGCATTTTACTTATATCTAAGTATAAATTTTCAACCGTCTCACACTTGAGGAAATCTAAATGATCGTTGAGAGGGACTCTCACACTTAGGAAAAACCTAAGTAATCATACGCTAAATCAAGCTATTTGTGTATTACTGTAGTTGTCATTATTTTACAGATATTGAAATCATCTTTCCAAAAACACACTACTCCAAATGTAGGTGGTATTACACCGAACTTAGTTACCAAAATCACTTTTTTCCGCTCATCTTGTATTTTCCTGTTTTTATGTTTGGTGTTCTTAGAATAGTGTGTAAGTGTGGTAGATTATCTTTATTTCAATGATAAAGTAGTTAGGAAAAAGAAAGTATGATCCAAAATTTCTCTCAAGTTGACAGAATCCTCCAAATATATATATATATAGTAAAGATAAGGAAGAAGAATGTATGGTGAGAAAGTTTGTCTCACGTTTACCACATTCTCGATAATAATAATAATAATAATAATAATAATAAATAAATAAATAAATAAATAAATAAATAAAAATGAGGGGTAATTTAGAAAGAAAAGTGTAAGGTTGAGAATTTGTGTCACATTGACAAACATTATCTCGTAGAAGAGAATTGCAACTCAACTACGTTTAGAAAACAAACAAAATTCATTAATTTAGGGTCTCTTTAACGTAATTTAAAATTTTATTATATTTTATAAATATTTTTATTTATTTTACTGTGGATAAAAATGTTTCTAATTAATAAACATGAATACTAAAGACGAAACTATCAATTTGGAGAATACTCGAAATTAAATGCGTAAACCTTATTAAACTTAGGAACCAAATTAAAACAAAACTTAAATCCTCAAAATTAAAATTTAATTTTTTTTTAATATAAGAACTAATTGAAACTAAACTCAAAACTTAAGGACTAAAAGTTAAAAATTAGAAAGGTGGTGACCTAATGTGAAAATCTTTATAACAAGCCGAAGGACAAAACATCCTCAAAAGGCTAGTTGCAAAAAAATGTTAAGGTCTTAGATCTAAAGCGATAAACATCCTAACATGACAATATAAACTTAGTATCATAACTTGCATAATAGTTAAGGTCTTGTTTGGTAATCATTTCGTTTTTTGTTTTTGTTTTTTGAAAATTAAATTTTTTCATATCTTACAATGATTTGCATTTTTTTTAAATAAAATGGTCGAATTCTTAACCAAATTCTAAAAGCAAAAACAATATTTTGAAAACTATTTTCTTAGTTTTTAAAATTTGATTTAGTTTTTTAAACTATTAGTAGAATATTGATAACAAAATAAAAAAGTTGGAGGTAAAAATAGTGTTTACCGACTTAATTGAAACTAAGCCAGTAGGATGTTTGTATATCTTGTCTCAATTGATTGAGACAACGTAGTAATAACAATAACGACAACAATAATAATTCGGGACAATCGAAAAGGATGACTCCTATGGTGGGTAAGAACCCATGTTTCACTTTTGCCCATCTTGTTAGGTTAATAATTACTAGTTTATTTATTGTTATTATATAATTTTTAATTAAAAATTATTGTAAATAACAAAATTGTTAGAAAATATTTATAAAATATAACAAAATTTTAAATTTTATATAGAAATTTGTTATTATCCATTAATGATAGACTTAAAATTTTACTATATTTTAGTATATTTAAAAATGTCCCTAATTTTAATAAGAGGTTTTTTTAAATATAAATCATTAAACTACAAAAATTAATTACACTTTATTTTTGTATGTAGTGTAAATAATTTCAATTTTTGATAATTTCCTTTTAAAAATAGTTTAAATCATATCTAAAATTTTCATAATGGTAGAAATACAATAACATACCTTTCAATTGTCTAAAATGAGTTATTTACCTAAATACGTGTATTATTTAATTTATATCCATTATAATTTACTTAGACAGATAGTAAATTATAATTTAAATACTAATTTTTATATTATTATTTACATAAGAAAAACTTTTACTCTTTGTTAATTTTTTTAAAAAAACCATAATTATATATAAAAAACTACAATTAATCTATTGATAAACTTTATTATTTTTTTATTTAATATTGTGATAATTAGAATAAACCTTTTTTTGGTAATATGTTTCCTCCTCTCTCTGTATGTAATATAGTTTAGACGTATTTTCAAATATAATAAAATAAACTAAAATATTTATAAAATATAGTAAAATTTCAAATTTAACAATTTTGTCATTTACAATAATATAATAAAATGAACTATAATCGTGCATCTCTATACTTTTCAATAGTTATGTGACGCTGTTAATCACCTTTTAACAGTAATTAATTAAAAGAAATTCTACTATTAATACAGTACGTACTCATTGTACTCGTATAATCAAACTCAAATGTATACACTCAACCAACAAATAATGCAAATGTGAAGAAATTGAGCGATGACTACTTCAAAGAAGTCACTTTAAGGCACGACAATGGATGGACTATCACCCTCTAAATCCAGCTAGCACTCATGGAATAATACTCCTCTGATAATTTATGGCAAGAAGTATGATAGCTTTTTCCTTTTTCTTTTCCCACTACGACGACGACATTGAGAACGAATGGTGAACGAAAATGCATAGAAGCGATAATAAGAAGACGAGAGGTGGCTGGAAGGTTTGATGGACAATACAGTAAAATGCTTGGAATGTGAATAGGTGGTAGATGTTATAATATTAAATCAACTTTCACACGTTAACTTAAATTTTTGAATCAATCAATAATTTCAAATGGTATTATTAGAGCATGTGGTCTAGAAGATCTTGTGTTTAATTCTGTACAAAGCTATTTCTTCTTTATAGTTTTTCAATAATAATTACAACTTTTTTCTAATCCTAAAGGTAGTACAACTCCACTCATATGTCGATATGCATCATTATATATATACACACGTACATACGTACATATGTGGATAGTTTTCAAAAATAGCAAAATTAATAAAAATATTTACAAATATAACAAAATATCACGATGGGTCGGCATCGGTCAGCATCTATTTTTAATGATATTTTGCTATATTGATAAATATTTTTCTATTTTTGTTAAATGATTATTTTCATAACAAAGTATGGATTTGGAATCCATAGTGGGGCAGTAGTAGTAGATATTTTGGCTATATATATAAATCAATCTCTCTCTCTCAGAATTAGAAGCATTGAAGAAGGTAGTTAAACTCAAAGGTGATCAGTACAGAGAGCAACAATGGCGGCAGTAGTAGTGGTGAAAGAAGAAGGCAAACCAGTTTCATCTGCTGTGGATCCAAGTGAAGTTTTTGAGAAAGGAAAATTTGAAGTAATTCCAATCACGTACAAATCAGGCATGTTTTCATGTTTAAAGCCACTGTATATCTTCACACCCACAACTCCAGGTTCATATCCAGTCATTTTGTTCCTTCATGGCTTCAGCTGTGTTGGTTCCTTCTACTCTGATTTCCTCAACCTTATAGCTTCCCATGGCTACGTTATTGCTGCCCCACAGGTAAAACCCAAACCCTAATTACAAATGTAGCAATCAAACCTGGTGTATTAGCATATATTAGTACAATGCAAAAAACAATCGTAAATATAACAAATTTTAGTTTCAACGATAGAGCTTATCTGATAGATTTTTGTATAATTACAATTCCTTAAAAATATTACTGTAAATTTAATTATTAATCCTAAAATTGATATCTATTGTAATTATCAATTTTTTCTTTGTAGAGTTAGTCTCAAAGGTTTGAAGAATAGGTTGTTTTCAAATTGTATCTTTGTAGTTCTTGACTTTTCAAGAATGGAAGTGTTTGGTCCCAACATTTTAAAATACGTACCTTTTTCATAAATTTTTTAAGGTTAAGATCTTATTTTGGTTCCTAAACTTTATATCTTGTTCTATTTTGGTCTATGAACTTTTGAAAAAGACTTACTTTAGTCTCTGCTGCTAGATTTTCGTGAACTCTTAAACATGATGATGATGTGACTTCTATATTTGGACTATTAGACTCTAGATTATTTATCATATTAATTAAATTGATAAATAACCAAGAAATATTGCTAATTTATTTTAGAAATCTTTTATGCCAACGGAAAAATATAATCAACACACTTAAATCAAATAAACCCAAATTAAAAACTAATTTTAATTAACTAAAATAAACTAAAATAATTGAAAATTAAATATTCATACAATGAATCACAACCCTCCCTTTCCAAAAAAAAAATAAAAAATAAAAAATAAGAAAAAGAGAGAATTGGATGGAAGAGAAAAAGAAACACTTCAATAAATTACAAAAAAGTTTGTATGTCGATGAATTGCATCTACCATAGGAGTTGAGAAAATGAATTAGAATGATAATGCACCAAAATGATGACTATCAAAAGCTTGAAGCCAATTATTTTTTGAGTTCTCCGATAAAACATCATTTTTCCATCTAGCCTTTAATTAAAAATAAAACCCTAAATTATTAATAGTGATTATCTTATTTGACAGTCTAATTATCCAAATATAGAAGTCACCTCATCATTTCATTATAAAATTAATAGAATCTTAACGACATGTATCAAAATAGACACTTTTTAAAAGTTCAGGGACTAAAATTAAAGTTTAGGAACCAAAATAGGATCTAAACCATTTTTGAACTATTGTTTTAAAATTTAAAATGTTGAACAATCATTTAAATATTTCATGGACCTTTTAAACTTATTTTTAAAAACTTAAAGATGAAAAAATGTATATTTTGAAAATTTAGGAACCAAGAGTAAATAAAAGTATATATTTTAAAAATTCAAGGACCACGGGTTAAAATGATAATTAATTTTTTCTTTATTTCCTTTTTCTAAAAAGTATTCGACTATTTACTAGGTTGCATGTTGACTACGTTGTCATGTAACAATCCTTTTTATTTTATTTTTTTTTCCATTTTTGTTATAATGTTTTGGCCTTAATTTCATTAAATGTTATAATATTTATATATATATATATATTAATTACGGTTGAAATTATTTTATTTTAATTTCAGTTGTACGTGATACCAACTACAAGTCAAATGGAAGAAATAAAATCAGCCACAGATGTAATCAAATGGTTACCATCAGGACTTAACCCATTACTCCCAACCGACGTGAAAGGAGACATTTCAAAGCTAAGTCTAGTAGGCCACAGTCGAGGTGGCAAAACCGCCTTCTCCTTAGCCTTAGGCATCTACCACCCTTCCCTCCCCTTCTCCGCCGTAATCGGCATCGACCCAGTCGCCGGAACCAAATGCTTCCAACCCAAACCCCATATCCTACCGCCTCTCTCTGATCCCTTCCAAATTTCTGCACCCATCACAGTCATTGGGACCGGGCTGGGCCCTAAGTCAGCGTTTCCGGTCACATGCCCCTGCGCCCCTGATGGCTTCAACCATGTTGCATTTTTCAAAAAATGTAAGCCTACTTGCGCCCATTTTGTGGCTGTGGACTATGGTCATATGGACATTTTGAACGACAATCCATCTGGGATTACTGGGTTTTTTGCTAATATTGCTTGTAAGAATGGTAAGGGCCCAAGGATACTTATGAGGAAGTGCTGCAGTGGGCTTGTGGTTGCTTCTTTGAAGGCTTATCTTGACAATGATGAATCGTTTCTTACGGCTATTTATGTTGATCCTTCCATTGCTCCTGTTGTTCTAAACCCTGCGGAGGTTATTTACAAAACATCCTCCCCATAATTTTCAATTTTCCAACCAAAATTAATATGAAGTTAAATGGATATGCTGAAATAAGATTTGGGAGAAAGATACTGTAAGATTTGGAATTGTGTAAATCAATGGTAAATCTTCATCTTTTGTCCTGGTTGAGATTCTATTGAGAAAGATAAATAATTGTGTGAGATATGTATTCCACAAAACTATCAGAAATAATACTTAAATTGAAATAAAATGTCGGAGTGTGGATATTGAAATAAAAAGTCGTAGTTTGTGACCATTTGAATTTAAGGATTTTCAAGCTTGTCACACAATTTTTCCATTTTGTAGATATGACAAAAAAAAACAAATTCAACCCAAGTGATATACATGATACATCTGATATACATTTGATAGACCTGATACACTTGATATTGATATATACTTGATACATCTTATACACATATTTATATACACCAGTTAGAAGACACGTCCAAGCTACAAATTTTTATGATATAATTTAAATTTTGATTGAATATTCAATTAATTGAGTTAGTAAATATTTTGAAGTAATTTTAAAGAGATTAGCATCCAAAACTATTAAATTTGTTGTTTCATGTTAATTTACAATAAATAAAAATATAAAAATAGGTCGACAAACAAAATTAAAATACATAATGATTTATAAAAATAAAAGGAAAATTAGAGAAAATAGCAAAAATGGGAGAGTCACTATGATTTTTGGCAAAAAAATGTAAAGAATAAGATTTATGGCAAATCACTCCATTTTGTGTTATGTCTATACCGAAAATGCCCTCAATATAATCTTTCCTAAAAAAACGAAGATACAATCTAACAAATTGATAATGAAAGATTACATTGAGACCTTCTATTTTAATGGCCGATATTCAACCCCCGACTGCCAGATCAACGACGACTCCCCCCCTCCTCAAGCGATCCAAGACCATCGCCGTCGATACTCCGCCCACCATAAACACTTTTTGGCACTCGAAAACTTCAACCACCAAAACCAGCCGCTCAATTTGTTCTCTCGTGGCCCAAGTCCGGGGCTCCACGTTCTTCTCCACCCGCCCTCTCCTCCCTCTCAGCCTCCGATCTCACAGCGTTTTTCCTTTCACCCTAGCTCAACCTCCATCCTTAACAATCCATCTCATTCTTCTTCTTCTTCCTCCTCCTCCATTGAAGCTCATCAGTTCAATCTTCGTTAAACCTCTAATCTGCAATTTTAGTTCTTCAATGCATTTGACAAGATTTAAAATCAATAAGACAATTCCTGTATTGTTTCACTTCTCTCGCCGCCTGCCCTGTGTGTTTTCCACCCAACCGCATAAAGAACACCATCAGGACCCGCCATGGCAGTCCCAGGATCAGTTGCATCTTTGGGTATCCTATGTTCTCTCTAATTCATCTCTCGACTCTTCTAAATGTAGTGCTCTCTTGCCTCATTTGTCTCCTTTTCAGTTTGATCAGCTCTTCTGCTCCATTGGATTGAAAGCCAACCCCATAACTTGTCTTACACTTCCCCGGTCCACTTTTCCCCGCCGTTCGTCGCCTCTCATCTCCTCCCCTCTCTTCTTCTGCTTTCCGTCAATCCACTGACCTCCGCCTCTCCCTCGATAATGATTATGCTTTTCCCCCTCACGGTGCTCAGTTCTTCAATCGAGATTATATTATTATGCTTTTCCCCCTCACGGTGCTCAGTTCTTCAATCGAGATTATATTTTCCCCTCTTGTCTCGGTCCTTACGCGTCTAATCCCAGACTATCTCTTAAAACCCCCAAGCTCGCTAACCAGGACGTCTCCACCACTACCACGTCATCGAATC
>JBBPDJ010000019.1:2996525-3030459 GCA_037974625.1 Cucumis cinereus | reverse complement strand
TTAATTCATAATTAATAATTATAAAATTCATTTTACTATTTTTATAATTTAAATTATTTTTTGCTAATTTTCAAAATGAAACCTCTTATTTTGCTATTTTTCTTGTTGCATTGATACAAAAGTGACGTGATAAACAGTTGTGAGGCGGAAGCCCAATGTTTGTCTAAGGGAAAGCCCAAAAAGAATTCAAATAGGGTAGACTTTTCATTTGACTTTCACATGTGTATATTAGAAAAAATACAACTATTAATATAAATTTTTTAAAAAATGAAAATAAAATTAATACAAGTAATTTTTTAAAAATTAAATTTGAGTGATTTTCATATGCTCGTCTTCTTCTATTTTTCTTAACTCATTTAAAAAGATTTATGTGATCATTTTTCTTACTACTTTAGTAGAAGAATAATTTTGTTTGAGTAATTATGGGTTGATGTTAATTATAATTAAGTGAAAATAGCTATAAATCAGTAATAAATAGTCTAAATTGATTTCTTTGAGAAAAATAAAGTTTAATTTTCTTTTCGGAAAAAAAACGTTTAAATAAATACAATTATTTCTTTGAAATTTTATTTGATATGGCATCTAAAGTTTGGGGTATTAATTGATTTTTTTTCCTTAAAATAGTATACCAAATTATCTTGCATAAAATACAAAAGCAATATCCATTTTGGCATAGATTATATAGAATAAAACTTATGTAGAAAATATATAAATACATAGAGAGAAAAGCAAATGAGTATGTGAATCATCGTACTCTTGTTCTCAAATCAAGAAAGATCAATCTTCAATTTTGTAAAATGGTGAAGAGACGAACGATTTGAAGAAGAGATAATCAATTCGTTGTAGAAGAGAGGCTCAAGTTGTTGAAGAAGAGATGTTCAATTTGTTGAAAACATAACAATCTATTTGTTGAGGAAAAGATGCTCAAATCGTTGAAGATCACTTTATTGAATTCTGAATGATGAAATTCTCCCTAAATTCACTGATTTGATTTCTGGGTACTTCAAATGTAGGGTGATCTCCTCTATTTATAAAGTTTTGGTAGGCCTTATATGGGATTTGACCGGATAGATATTTGGCCCGATTTTTTGTTTTGGACTTAATTTACTCTATTTTTCATAGACTTTTATTTAAATTTGTTCCGTTTTATCTTAATAAACCCCGGGTTGATCTAGTTTTAGAGTCCAACTGACACATGGCATAATTACAATAAATGTTAACTATTATTTTATTTGTTTTATCTTAACAACCTAAATCCAATAAACCGACATCTTAAGATGCTTGATAAGTCTTCAACTGTATGTAGAAACATACATAGTTCAATGTTCAAGATACAACTTATAGAGTCTATGTAGTATAAGAGGTAAAGTTGGATACCTTATCTTGACAACACTATGGATACGACCTATTTTATATTTGATACAAACGCAATGATCAAAGGTGTTTGTGTAGGTGGCATGCGAGTGAGAGTATCCTATGCAATGAGTTTGCATAAGACTGAACCGCAAAATAGTAACCACTAGATGTAACTTTGTTGACTAGTAAGATTTCTATATCAATAGGATGACCTAGACAACTTTACACTATTTTTCACAAAACATATGAAATTATATTGCTGATAGCAAAATCAGCCAGAAGAACTCACTTGACCTTCAATTGTTGACAGTGAATTTATATTTTGGGAAAGAGATCACCGCAAAACAATTAGAATAATCCACCAACAAATACTTCTTAAGTTGGTTTTTAGAAAGGCTTTTTAGGAAAGAAGATGAACCTACTTGATATGGAACTATCATACTATAACTAAAGTGAGGCTAAACACGGGATTTCATTCGTCCTTTTAGAAAAGAATTCATATTTTCTTTATCCTTTAGAAATATGATCCTCTTTATCCTTTAGAAATATGATCCTCAAAAGGCTGGATCATCATGTTGCATTAGAGGTCTCAAGTAAAGGGACCTATCGAAAATAAGCCCCAAAAGAGGGGCATGTTATGTTGGCCTTAGCCTCAACTCCCAAGGCTAAGGTAGGCCAATTGGTCCAATTCGTCTTGTCCTCTCTTCTTTGTCACCTTTCTAAAGCATATAGGTGAGCTGGTCAATGTGAGCCAATTGAGCCAAGCGACCAATTGCTTTGACCTCTCTTGTTTCGCATCTGTCCAAAGGAGGGTTGAATTGGCCACCACAAGCCAATTGAGCCTCAATTATGCCGCATGCCCTTCACTTGTATCTCTCCTAGGTCTGTTTTCTGCCTGTTTTAAATTCTTTGGAATGAGACAACTTTTCCGATTTTACCTTCAAATTCTTAGATTTTTTCTACGTCCAAAATTACTCATAACACCTCAATGCTAAACCTGCTATAATCACAAGATTAAGAAGGAAAAATTTTAAAAAATAAAAAAGATTAGTCAAAAGAAGAAGGTGTTACAATTATACAATATCTATTCTATAGAAATCTGAGGTCAAATTTTGGACTCAATATCTTCATTTTTAATTTGTAAAAGGAAACACATCCAAATTAAAGAGCTTGGTTCAAATGTTGAGCACCAAAAATATGTACAAAAGAAGCACCAACACCAATCCCAAACTGGGTTTTGATTAACAGAAAAAAAAAAATGGAGGTTCCCAGTCTTGGTTAATTTGAGCTTGTAGGCTAAGTGTGTGCAGATTGCGTCGACATTTTCGGGTGATTATGTTCTCCTTCGTACGTTACAATAAGCATCGACGGGTCTTCTAAGCACCGCTCCACATGCTTTCTCGCCGGACAACCTCTCATGCTGCTGCATTTGTAGTAACCCCTGCACAGATTTTACAAAGCTCCTCAAAGATGAAGAGTTTTCTGAGATCGAAATTGATCCGAAGAGACGAAAATGGAAAAGATTCATATACAAGAAGCAGCAGCAGCACATTATACACCAATTCACATTGCATTCTATAGTTTCAAATATAAAATTCAGTTCTCACATCACATATATGTATAATGCATAAGAACAGTGGATAAGAATCCCATAAAAGTTTGAATATTTTAGCAACAAACAGATTCATCAGCAATCTTCACAAAACAGGCATACATTCGTTTCATTGATCGCCCAACGTTTTCGTGTTTTTGAGTTTTGAGAAACCACAAAACAAATTGGAGCTTTTCCTTTTTCTTTTTATTGGTAAGTAAGCAAATCAAACTGTTATGTCTTATATGAACAACTTCATCAAATGACATAGCAAACAGGTACCTCTTTAAGAATGGCTAAGCGGTCTGAGAAATTTGAAATTACGAACAATATTTTCATTGAATATGCACAAAGTAGACAATATCATATACGTTTTTGGATTCGGTTATACCTTGGATGAGGAGAACCCTTAATTGGCTTCTGCCCATATTTTCTCCATGAATAATCATCGGAAGGAATATCTGCAAGTTTGTTACTTATGGCAGGTACTTTTATTGATCTCTTCACTCTATGTTTCCTAAACAAATAAATAAATCAAAATGATCAGTAAAGCAAAAGGCAATGGAAAATTTAAGATTTTTGTAATGAAAAAAATAAAATAAAAAGAGAGAGAGATATATGAATTCAACCTCTTCTTTGAGCAATGGCATTTACTAGTGCTTCCACATTTCAAGCTCCCTTCTTCTCCTCTAGCAGAAAACTTCCTCTTGCTATCGCCCGACGTTGTCGTCGTCGCGGTCGAGGGTCCAATCAAATGAAACGAGCTTCTGTCGCCAACGACGCTGCCATCCATACTCAATGAAGAAATGAAAGATCTAGCTGATGACATTGTCAATGTACAGTTAGATGCATCAAATTTCATATTCATCCCATTGTTATTCCTAAGAAACATCATTTCAGCTTGCTGTTTCATTTGTTTCTGATTAGCCAGAACACTGTGTAGTTGTTGTTGTTGTTGATGATGATGATGGGGGAAGCTAAAGTTTAAAGAAGAAGATTGTTTGGGGATATGAAGAGAATTCTTATCATTTTGACTCAATTCTAAATCTGGGTTTCCCAAAAAAATAGAAACTTTACTATTAAAACCAGAGGGGAAAGTGAAAAGATTTTTGTTTGGAGGATGTAGAGTGTAATTAGGGGAATCCAATAGAGAACTTTGAGGTAAAGGGAGAGGGATTTTATTGAAATTTCTAAATCTTGGATGGTTAAAACCAGAATTCAAAAGAGAAATCACTTTCTTGAACTTGGAAACAGCTTCTTTAGTATCAACCATTAAATTTTTGCAATGGTGTTGATTATGAGGAGGAGGTTGAAGTAAGAGATTGAAAACTCCATGGCAGCTCTGAATGGCTGATTTGTTAGCTTCTTCAACCTCTTCCATATTTGCAAAGAAAATGAATGAAGAACTAAAAACTCAAAAAATGAAAAGAAAGAAACAAAAGAGATAGAATCATGAGAAGGGTTGAAGTTGGAAGAAGTGTAAGAAACAAAAAGGAAAACAACAAGAAAAACAGAGCGTGTAAGTTTCTGAAAACCCTAAACTAAAACTTCCACGATTTTGGTCTAAGTGTGAAAAATAAGACTTTTATTTTTTGGTGCTTTTGCTTTTTCTTTTGTCTGGCTTGACAACAGAACCCAACTCCCTGAACAAGCCACAGCCAAAAACCACAATGTTTCTTTCTCTTTTTCCCACCTTTCTTATTTAAATAGTTTCGAAATTCTTTATGAGATTTGAAGTTAGGAGAGAGAGAGAGAGAGAGAGGGTTACGTTGTTTTTGTTTTTGGAAAAAGTACTTTTTTTTTTTATTTCAAAAATAAAATGATAAAATTGCTGAAAATGGTTTTAAAATATAATAAAATGTCATTATTTATTAGTGATAAATATCTAAGACTTGGATCACTGCCCGCAATAGACACTGACATCTATTGCTGGTAGAAAAAGACATTATGCTCTATTTATAAGTAAGTATGCTCGTTTTGTTAAATTTGAAAACAATATTATATATTATTATTTTTATTTTAATTGTTGACTTGCATTTTAATTCAAAATAACAATCGAAGAAAAAAAGAAAGATGATAGAAGGAATAAATTTTTTATAAGTATTGTTTTTAATTTAAATTTTACTATCACCTTTTAACGTAATAGTATAATAGTAAAAATACGTTGCCACATCTTATAAACATAGACTAAAAATTCAAGAACTAACAAGTACAAGATACATGTTGAGCTAAAATGAGTTTGATTTAATGGTATTTATCCATAGAAACGGTTTTGATCATATGTATTGTTTATAGGTATATATATTAAATATCTGAGATTTAAATGTCTATGTATGAATGTATAGAATAGTTAATATTTAGAAATTAAATATTGGTGTTAAATTCACTAATTTGTATATATCAACTAGAATTAAATTATTACTTAATTAGATATAAGAGAACAAATAAATTTAACACGAGTTAATTTATTGTTATATTAATTTTTTATTTAATGAATAAAATAAAAATAAATGAATCTATTTACAAAATATAGTAAAATCTATCAAATTTTCTATAGTTCATTTAATTTTTTTTATTATATTTTGTAAATAGTTATATTCCTCTGTCATCAAAAAGAATTTCTCTTAAATTTTTTAATTTTTAAATATAATTAAATTAAATTAATTAATTAGAATGTTGATAACTAGCCATAATAATTTATATTAAATAAGTTAGCATAAAATATTAATGGTAAAGATATTAGTTAAAAATTGATTAATTCTAAATAATATGTTTATATTTAAAAATAAACTAAAATTAAGGAAAATTGGGTTTAGGGTTTTTGTCATCTTGTGAAAATAAAAATTTAAAAGAAAAAAGAAATTTACATGTCATTTTCTCATTAGTTAATATTATTCTTAATTATTTATTGATTTATTTTTGTTGTGTTTAGAGTTGCATTTTGGACTTACCAAACATACTCTAAACATGCACACAATACACAAAACTCACTATCCCACTTCTAAAATCCTTATTCTAAAATTAAAAGATTAAAAAAAAAATGAATTTAGTTTTTATTTAACCCATAAATTTAACATTTTATATTTTCGGACCTTAAATTTTTAATTTAATTTTAATATAGTCTCTAAGTTTCAAAATTTCACTTAGTTTTGTTTCAAATTGATCCTTATGTTTTTAGATTTGTACTTCAAAACTCGATTTTTCGCCAAGTACTCCCCCTCAAGTTTAGCTTTGATTGTACTAAATAATTTTATAGTGATGGAACATAATTTATTTTAATTATTTGAATTCTTTCGAATTGACTAATAGATATTTACACTTAGGACTAAAAATGTGTATTTAGTTTTTTTTTAAAAAAAAATTAAGGTAAAGTGTAAAATTTGAAATTTAAGGACCAAATTGAAACAAAATTTTAACATCAAGGGTAAAATTATAACAGTTTAAAAGTTTAAAACTAAATTGAAATCAAACTCAAACTTTTAAAGATTAAATGTGCAACATTTTGAAACTTATAGACCAAAACAAACATTAAACTCAATACTTAGAGGACAAATTCCAAAAAATATATTTATTCAGTGAAGATTTTCAAATACAGAACCTACTAGAATCACATCTCGAATTTTCAATTTGATCAATTGACTAAAAACTTTACTATAGTTGATATTATTTTATATATACATTCTTTATAAAAACCTTTTTTTTTTTTTTTTAATTTTGTGTAAAAATCAAACTTTCAATTAGTAGAAATAGTAGAATATTAAAGTTGTGTTGAACCCCTTTAAGTATGCTAAAAGTTGATAAAAGAAAAACAATATTATTGCCATTTTATTTTTGCAAGGATATATAGAAATATGAGACAAATATAATTGAGATTAATTGAGTAAGTAATACAAATTTGGTCCATTTTAATATAACTTAGTAGACAAAATATCAAATTATATTTTAAATATCAATAATTTGACAAATATATTAGAATTTTAATTCACCATTCACATGTAGATGTTAAACTTATGAAAACGTATAAACATTGACAAAATGTTGACTATTCCAAACTTAATACGAGTTTAATTGGATTAGATATGTAATATGGTTAGAAAATATTATTTTGGTTTTTATATATTGGAGTTTCTTTTATTTAATTTTGGTTAATATATTTTTCGATAGAAAATTATTGTTAATAACAAAATTGTTGAAAATATTTACAAAATATAGCGAAATTTCAAATTCTATTAACGATAGACACTAAGATCTGAATTTTTGTTATGTTTTAAAAAATACATTTTTTTAATTATCTGATTTTATTACTTGTGCTTACCATAAATCTTAAATTTGATCGATTTTTATTTATTTATTTTTTTTATGGGAGAAAAAAATGGATTGAAGTATTGAAGGAAGGGGGAAAAAAAGAAGAAGATGAAAGATTAGATATTTAGAGCAAAGATTGGAGGTGATGTAAGGATGGGCAGAGAGACATTGTCTTGCGGCTGATAGGAAAGTGGGTCCCACTGGGCCCACAATAGTTGACCCTTTTCCCCTATTCAGTCAAACTCATCCATATCCTATCCGACCCACAATTGTATGTCTCTTCTTTGCGATCGACCAAACATGTATGAATGATAAGAATGAGAATATATATGGTCTAAGTGCAAATATACACTGTTATGAAGTAATAAAATCTTAAAATATTTTAAGAGAAGAACCCACGGGACTAAGAGTAGTTTAAATTGTTTGACGATGTGATTAAATGAAACTGAAGGTAATAGAGGAAAATTTTGTTGTAAGTGGAAATGAATTTAAAATAGAAACAATAAATAATGATGATCGAACATGGGTTAACAATGCTTCAACCTTTTGTGCTCTATAGCAAAAGTGATGCACCACATCACATCTATTCGGTCTTATATCAAGTTCCTATAGTATTTCTAAGCATCTATTGTCTATGCTCCCATGATTAGCTAAATCTTATATTTATTTTAACTAGATTTTTTACTTTATGGTGTCCTTTATTCCTATGATGACGTGACCCTCCTATTCTTAGGCTCTCAATCATACATCCGTTTGTGACATCTGTTTACACCCTAGTTTGCTCAGCACTAGAGCTTTACTAGATTGCTAAATTAAGTGGCCAACTTAATTTATCGATGCTTTCTTTAAACTCAACAAAGAAAATGTATAAAACAAAGTGTTGTGACCTCAACACCCTAGAGCATCCATAATGTCAAACCTCTAGACAAATTTAGCTTATGATAGATGACAAAATAAATTTCTTTCGGTACAATGTAGTTTGATCGGAGAAAAAAGAAAATAAATACAAAGAATAAATGGAAATGGAAATGGTAAAAAGAAATTACAACTCTAATGAACTTTGGATAACTCCTTGAAATCGTAAGTCTTTTCCTAGGCCGATTTTTCCCTTTTTCGAGGTGAAAATCGTCTTCTCAACATACACTTCCATGGAATGAGAAATTAAGAGGCGCTACACCTTAGAGGAACTTTCATTCTTGAGGCTATTGATTTGAAACTTTGGAAAGAAACCGAAGAAGCTACTAGAAAATGGGTTCAGTGTTGGTGAGTTGTTTATGATGAAATGAAGGACCTTTTTTCCTTCTATAGGCACAAAAGTGGTTGAGGAAGGCCTAAGATCAAGCTCTGAATGATTTTCAGGTGAAATAGGAGCTTCTAACAGTGGCGGATTGAGAACTTTAGGTGATGGATGAAGCTTGAACCTGAGTATAAAGGGGGCTGTGAGGTAATTTTACCACTAGGCTACCACCTGATATTGATATTTTTTCAGTTATATATATATATATATATATATATATAGACCATAAAGTTGAGGGGGGCTCGAGCCCACCCTGTGCCTTCACTATAAACGTCGGTGTTTCCAGCTGATTAGAACGTGAAAAACAGATTTGACTTGATTGGTTCAAAATTTGGAAATGTAGGTACTAGGTATGCTGGCGCATCACTTTTACTGCTAGTGCATTAGATAGAAAATCTGCAAAAATAGCCCAAAAACTGCTAAAATTTACCAGAACTGCTCCACATCAGCAATTAACATCTTTTAGACACAAATATCCTCAATGAGCTTAATTTAATAAATGTTTACTAAAAAGTAGGGGAAAAACTCATGCAGGAACCAACTTTTCATGATAAAAGTTCATAAATAATAGCTTAAAAACAGGCATGGCATGTTTCGGTTTACTAACCTGAAGTCTATCTAATCTTGTGAAAAGTTATACTTCTTATTATCTAAGGAGGTGTTTGGGGTAAAGAGTAGAATATCTTGGAGTAAGAAGTTATTAAATCTAGGGAGTTTTGAACTTTTAAGACTCACAGTATAAGTAGTTGACAAGATATAAAATTAATATCTTTTAGTAATAGAACCTATCAACTTCTTAGACTAACCAAACAAGGAGTAGAGTTCACAACTCCTACATTCCAACTCTTGAGGCCAAAAACACACCATAACAAACATGTTTCAGCCTCCCACTCCAATAGTTGATTACGATTGTTGTTGCTTACATTTTTCTGGAATCGTTAATGAAATTTGGGGCTCGCAATTAAATATGTAATCAACAAACGATATTAAATTTTTTAGCTAAGAGTGATCAATCCAATTGCATTTGAGAATTATGTGGTATTCACTAACTTTTTAAAGATGCTTTTTTAACAATTTTCTAATTTTTGCTCTCAGATGTCATTACCACTACAAATATTGTTACTGTTACAGTAGAACATTGATGAAACTATTACAATTATCGTTACAAATTGTCCCTAAAAGATAACACTAATAGTAACAATAAGAAGACAATAATACTAGAGCAATCGTAATTAAACTAAGTGTGTTGATATGCAATTAATTATATCCTCATTCCCTAAACATAACATTGAAAAGTGAGTTATAAATTGATCACTAAATTGGTCCAACAACGAAGTTTCAAGTCCAGAGATTAGTAGAGAAGATCTTGATAGTTGTCCTTAAAGATTTCGTGATTAGAATCAACCAAAATCAGTGAAAAATTTGAGCTCCAAAGTTTAGTATCTTCAAATTTTGTTTTTGTTTTTACATTCAAGCATGTTTAATCCTTTATATTGACGTAATTAAGATGATTTTAGATCTAATTGCTTTCACTGCATGATCATACTCTCTTCCAATTACAACAAAAGAGATTTATTTTTATTTATTTTATTGTTAAATTCTTATATGCATGGTTGATATATGTTTATATATAGATATTGAAAGAAAATTCAAAACATAAATAATTGTTTGTTTATTAACAATTTAATGAGAAACAATGTATGCTATCCTTCTATTACAATATTTAGAATTAAAAAAATCACAAATGGCTGACCAATAATATTTTACACAAAAACTGGATTAGGTAATCATTTTGGGAGTGATTCTCAGTCATACAAAAATCCTCTATCACCTAATTCCTCCAAAATCAATTTGAAATGATTTTATATTTTCTAAACTCAATTTTAGATCATATCAAACACCATCATTTGAAGGAAAAGTAATTTTGGTGAGAAAAAAAGTGATTTTAACCATCTCAAGATCACTACCAAACCCACCCTAAACCCTAAAACTTTGGACCTAGAATCAAGGTTAATGAAGTAAATCAATATATTAACATCCTAAATCTAATTTGATAATTTAATGTATAGGTTATTTATTTATTTATTTATTTATTTTGAGAAGCAGAATGAATAGTTTAATTGAAGTACTTCCATGGCTACCTGAAGAAGGTAGTTACAATTCCACTTCCTCTTTAAAAAATATTGGTGAATATCTACTTTTGCATCCACACTTAATGATGAAAGATGACTAATTAAGGATTAATAATTTAATCATAGATTAGGGTAATAAGAATAATTTCTAGTGTTTTAAATGAAGATATTTTAATAGTGTAAGATAGGAATAAATGAGACATTTTGAAGAGAATGTAGACATTTATGTGTAGAAAGTTTGATGGCTTTATGACCTTATTTTATTTTAGTGGAGAGGCCAATTTTAAAGCTATATGATACCATAATAAGTGGATGTTAGTGGGATTATCATTATTGCAAATTAATTGGTTTCATAGGAATCATTTCTTTTCCACATGTATTGTGTAAAAAAGATGATACTTATAGCATGATTATTGAATTTGATCATCATACAAGAGATGGCATTCAAATCTAGTAAAAGATAGATATGGGGAAAAAAATGGTTCAAACTATTGTAAATATAATAATATATTATAAATGTAATATCAGTAACCCACGTAGGTTACCAATTTTCATAACGCTCTAATTCAATCTCATTTTGTAAGATACCACCCTGTTGAATAACATATTGTTATCTATACCGAGGCTGACTGAAATAAAGGAACTCAAGCCAAGAGAGAGTCAGTTTCCATTGAACCAAAATCAATTGTTTTTCCAGTTCTTTCCAGAGAAGAGAGGCTGAGGTCACCCCTTGAAGTTTTAAGAAGAACCCGAATCAAAAGGATTCTCAATCCTTTAGAAGGAAAAAGCAACGATCAGTCTTCCAACCAAGAGAAACAAGTTGCAGCCGACCATGAAACTTTGGAGGAAAAGTCCTCAATTGAGATGAATCAAATTACTTGAAGACTTCTCAATGCCCAATCAGAAACAATGCTAAGAAGAAGTGATAAAGGAAAGACATCACTTGAAGTATAGGGAGACTTTCAAGAGGCGTTGAGAATACAAACAATTTATCGCGTAGAAGAAGTATGTGCTGAGAATCCAATGTGAAACATCACTATCAGAACGTGTAGATTAGATTAGCTTTGAGGCTAGAATACAAACACCTTCGTTGCTTTGAGGCTAACCAGCGCATTTCTATCACTACTTATCTATCGCATGCCAACTGGGTAGATTAGATTAGCTTAGTGTAACGCTTAGATTAAATCAACTCTTGTATTTATTGACTTCTTTATACAGAAGAATAATAAGAAATTCATTAGTTAAACAACAAATATTTTGTGTTTGACCCTGGACTTACCAGGTACCTGATTTAGTTTACACTTAGACTAGATTAGGAAAACTTGTAACACATAATCATTTCTATCGCATAACATAGAAGCATAATCCACACGAACACAACGCATCAAAACCATCAAAGGATTCTATAAAGACAACAAAGAACCTCAAAATAAGACTTAATTACTCAAGAAAGAAAAAGTTGTCGTAAAAAACCCAAATGAGACTCAAACAATTTTTTGAATAAAAATATTTGGTGAAAAACTGGGCGATGACCATCCCACAACCAACGAACCAAATTCAAAGTCCAAAACTTGGGGTACAACCACGGGTCAGAATTAAATCTGTCACAAAAAATTGTTAGATTGACCTCACTAACCTGAGATAAAACAAGAAAGCTACAAGAGATTGAGCAATTACAATTAATCAAAAGTGGCATTATGAAGCATCAGCTAATTAGAAGATCTCTAAGAAGTTTTACTTTGATCATATACTTAAATTTAAATTATAGATTGGTTGAGATATATACAGGATAATGTACAAATTCAATGCAACTTCTCTTATAGTAAATTATCTGGATGCAGAAAATTATGAAAATATTCCTCAACAACTAGGAGCTGGAGATTTCACACACTAAGAGCGGGAGATTTAGTTATTCAATAAAAGGAAAATTTGTCACGAGAAACCCAATCGAGACTCAAACAATTTTTAGCGAAAATATTTGGTGAAAAACTAGGTGGTGGCTGTCACAATCGTAGCTTTTCGAATGCGGGTCAAACGATTGTGCGGCACTTGCTCTACTCGGTCAGCAAGTCAACCGTGCTAAATCCACAACTCGCGGACTATCTCGAGGGTATGATGTGACCTCCCTTCCCGTTTTTAGAGAAAATGGTTTTATAAAACGGGAGAGAGAAAGCAAATAATTGAAAACATCATTAAAGCAAGCATTGAAGACTGTCAGTTGCAAGAAAAGATTTGATTGCAAAGAGTGCGACAAGGCTTGGTCGGGGATTCACTTAGTGGGTCTCCCCTATAGTACATTTTGGACATTTTCCATTGTGGCAGGCTTGCATATGAAATTCGCGATCGTTCACTTACAAGCACGCTGACACGAAGACAAAGCACAGCGACACGGAATTAAAGCACAATGACATGAATATGAAAGCACACACTAAACTAAGAATAAAACATAAACATAAGGTGGGTGAAGAGGGTTTTGGGCATGCGGCCATAGGAATACTCTCCTTGGACAAGCATGCTCAAGACACTGGCCACCCCACAATTGACTAACCAAATTTCAAAGTCCAAAATCTGGGAACCAACTCGAGTCGGACTAAAGACAAGTGTTAAAGCCCGTCGCAAAAGATAGGCAGGCTAACTCCACCTTTGAGGTAGGAGGATGAAAACTAGGGAATTGATCAGGTAACAAGAGATTTGGTCAACACTCTCGAGTAGGGCTTGTCAGTCTGGAAAAGTCCAGTCTACGCAGGAATAGCCAAGTTGGGGTATATATGCCAAACAAGACAGGATAGACACGATACTAATCTTAAACGCACAACACTGCTTAATTATAGTGAAAGCACGCCAGAAACTTAATCGAG
Source organism: Cucumis cinereus (assembly GCA_037974625.1). Classification (NCBI taxonomy): domain Eukaryota; kingdom Viridiplantae; phylum Streptophyta; class Magnoliopsida; order Cucurbitales; family Cucurbitaceae; genus Cucumis; species Cucumis cinereus. Next base: position 3,016,920 of record JBBPDJ010000019.1, on the reverse strand, counting down.
CTTTTTGAGAAAAAGAAGGTTGGACTAGATATTCCAGGAATGGACAAGGATTCGAGATCGACCTTGGAGGAGCCAAGTTCGGATGGTAACCAAGATTTTTTTAAAAAAAGGTATTCGTACGCCATATAATAAGAATACGGAAGCAGACAAGGAAAGCAAGCAAGAACTATACTCCTAAGTTCATTTTTAGGAGTAATTTTTAATAAAAATAAACTTAGGAGTGGAGACTAATGTTGGGGAGTAGATTTTGACATACATAAAAATAATATAATAAAAGATAATATAAGATTTGATCATAGCTTGCTAAGGATTAGGAAATTCATATCTTAATTCTAGTAAGATTAAGATAAATCCTAGCTCAAATCTCTTATAAATACACACTTATGGTTCGATATGAGTTAACTTAGACTTTCCACTTCTTCTCTATTCTATAATTCTCTTACTAACTTAACATCAAAGTCTTTTTTCTTTGTTTTGCTGGTTATCTCTTTCCCAAATTATAAATTCAAATGTTGGTGTCACTGAGGGTCGAGTGTGTTTTTTTTTTTATCCTTTATAACTAAGCCTATTTTCTCTCCATTTGTTACCATGATTCCCTTCTTTTTGAAGTGAGTGTTGAATTCTTAGTAAAATTCTAAAAACAAAAACAAGTCTTTAAAAGCTAAAGTCTCATTTGGTAAACATTTTGTTTTTTAAAATGAAGCTTACAGACACTACATCTACCTCCAAATTTCTTCCTTTGTTATCTACTATTTTACTAATAATTTAAAAAACAAGCCAAATTTAGAAAACTAAAAAAAATTAGCTTTAAAAACTTGTTTGTGGTTTTAAAATTTGACTAAGAATTCAACCATTGTATTTAAAAGAAAGATGCAAATCATTGTAAGAAATGGAAAGGAAATAGGGTTAATTTTCAAAAACTAAAACGAAATGTGAAATGGTTACCAAAAAATGCCTAATTTCTTAGGTTTCAAAATTTCGCTTAATCTTAGAAAATAACTATAAAAAGTAGATAACAAATAATGAAATTTAGATGTAACAAAAAATGAAATGTTTAACGTGAACTATGTAAAATACTAAAAAAATAATAAATAACTAAAAAAGTATAGGCTTAATTTTTTTAAAAAAAAATGGGAATAAAATAGTTATAAAAAAAATTGACAAAATTATTAGTTTAATTTAGGGATGATGTCAACTAGAATAGTGAATAAGAGTAGACAGTATAAAATGAAAAAAAAATAAAAAAAATAAAAAAATAAAGTAGTGAATTAAGAAATGAAAAGAGTTGGGAATAAAGAGACCCAATCATATGAATTTGAAAAGAGAAATGTAAGATAATGGGTGTCACACGGTCTAAAAAGAGAGAGAATATAAAGTTTAATTAAAAATTCACACTTTTCTTTCCCTTCACTCTTTCAACCTTATCTCTACTTCACAATTTTGAACTTCCATTAATTCATAATGCCATTTTTTTAAAAAAAAATTAAATTTCAGTATTTTATTTATTTATTTAAATTCATAATTCCATTAAAATATTCTCTAAACTTTGAGTATTTTATTTATTTAAATTTCAAGAATAAAAAGGAAACATAATTCCCATTTTGTGAATGGGAATCTTCTACCTCACCCATGATATAACATCCTTGAAAAAAGTTCAGCTTTGTATTTTTTTCCATTTTACTTTGTTTCTTTGGTTCATTTTGATATTACTATTAAATGGGCATTTTGTATTTTGTACCTTGAATTTCATAATTTGTTCATATACTTTTAACTATTAAATAGCCCTATCCTATACTTATCTTGAACCTATACTTATCTTGAAGGCTTCTATGAGTAAAGACTACTATTCCCACAAACCAACACAAGTTGTATTAACATGTTTTGTTCTCATTGTATCCTACGAAAATCCAAAATGTCCCCCAATATAGAATTGCTTCAAGCTAAGCTGATTGAGCCACAAATGGAAGCTACACCTAGTTGATATAGATAGTAATTTTCAATTTTTTTAAACTTTTGTTAATCATACTTTCATGTCTTTAGGGTCTCTTTCATTTGAATGTGATCTTATTTAATTAATATTTTCTCCTTAACTCGGGATGTTATAAAACAAAACTTAAATGTACTGAGACCAAAATGTATACTGTAAAAGTATAAAGATCAAAATGAACTAAAGATAGATGTACAAAGACCAAAAAGTATTTAAACATAGGAAAAAAAAAAAAAGATCTCTAATCTTGCATCGTAACAAAATTAAAGCCACATTGCAAGGTTAGCTCCCATATAATCTTGAATGCTTCGTTATCATGCATCTATTTTCTTAGCAAGGAAAGTGAGCAATAACTTTTTTAGCCATGCCCAGATGCAATAGGTAATAATATACCCCTTAATTTTCCCCTCCTAAAAGCTTAATATTGACCCTACTGGCATTGGATCTTACCCCACTAGCAAAGATATACAAACTTCCCTTTTACAAAGAGGGAAAAAAAGAGAACAAGCAATGCTTGAACTTCTTTACAAGATAATGAGACACATGAATTTAAATACTTTCCTTTCCCTCCTTGAAAAAAGTGATGGTTTGGGATTTTAGTATGATCCTAGATTCCTATTAGTGAGGCTTGGAAAGATGGAGGGTTTCTTGCTATCCTTTGAATCAACCTTCCTCCCTCCTCTCCTCTCCTCTCCTCTCTCTCTCTCTCTCTCTCTCTCTCTCTCATTCCAATATCATTGGATTGGGCTTAATCCAATAAGTCAAAAAACTTTGAAGTAATCTAATCTTGTCTCTCTAAATTGAAAAACTACTCATACCTTTTTGGTTTTGTATCTAATTGCATAGGTCGATTGCTTTTCAAAGAAAACTCTTACACTTACCCTAGTCAAACATACCCAACATGACGCATCATACATTTCGTTGGGTTTAATTAGGAGACATAAACTCAAATAACAACATTCTAGAACAAAGTGAACATAAGTCAACAATAATTGACATGCACTTGTCTTGAGGTTGGAGATCCAAATCTCCATACCCCACTGTTGTAAGTTAGTTCCTCTCCATAGACAATAAATCCAACTTAACCTAATAATGAGGTTTGTGAAAGAAATGCTATTCATCTTTGAAGAGCAGTTTTGAGTGAAAAGTCCCACAAATTTTCTAATGCAATATGCTTGAGAACTTGATACCAGAATTTGGGTGTTGATAATCAGACCAAGAGGAGCATCAAAATGCAGCCTTGGAAAGTGGGGAAGTGACCTGAAATATCAACAATAACATGTTCACAATCATCTGTTTGAAGGGAATCTTTAGACAGCAGCTCACCCTCAGTAGCCAGATAGCCCTGCATAGAATAAAAAATTCAAAACATAGGAAGGGGACTTTATCTCCCCTAAAGAACAAAGTGTGGTGGTGTTTTCGCTTTGCCAGTGCAGCCAAGAAGATTGCATTTGACAGTGACTGGCACAGCTTTCTTCAATCTTGACACAATCACATGCTAAACAAGAAAAAGATGTGTACTCTTGGGGAACAGGTTCCTAGATTTGAACCAAAGGTGAAAGCAATAAAGTTGAAGAGTGAAAGCAATCAAGACTACAGAGATGAGTTTGTGTTTTAAGAATTTTGAATTTGGGTTCTCTATAATTTTTTTCTTTTTCATCATCATAAAAATCCACACCACGTGCCCTGCACTTCAACTAACCACATAGTACAATTGTTTAGCATGAACTTTCATCCTAGAAGTGGAGGACTTGATCCACATCTCCACAATTGTTGTACTTAACAAACTTGAAAGGATATTTTTTTTTATTGGACAAACGAGGGTGGGAGAATGAACCTCTGACCATGAGGTCGATAAAATAAGTTTCATGCCAATTGAGCTATACTCATGTTCGCAAATTGAAGAATATTTAACATCTTAATAGACAATTGGAACAATTTAAAACCATGAACTAAAACCTTATGCCAATTTGAGTCTGGCTCAATTGGTAAAAGAAAAAAATTACTACAAAACTTTTGAGATTACATTGGTCTATTGGCCATTGGATAGACAAATGACAAATACATTTTGTTGCCAATGAAAAGGATGAGATTGGGGCACTGCACAAGGTAAACCCTAGTATTCAAGAAATGAGATCACTTATGGATGGATTGAATCTATGAGAATAGCACTAATTATTATGCCAGAATAGTAGCAGTAAGCCAGAATAAATTTTCAAGTATCTTAAAATAGATTTTACTAACTTAAAAATAATTTAAAATTGTTGTCATACTGAGGCTTGACTAAAGGTCAAAAAGTTACTTTGAAATTTTTGACACCTCCCAAAGCATCTTAACTGCTCATAGAGAAACCATTTAGCTAGTCCGCCACCCCCCCCCCCCCCCAAAAAAAAAATTAATAATAATAATAATAATAATAACAACAACAACAATAATAATAATTTGTTGAAAAGCAGAAAACGATTCACCTAAAGCAATGTCATATACACTCTTGTCTATAACTATAACAAGCCATGTTCCTCCATCATAAGAAAAGACTTGAGCTTGATGGGTGAAATTCCATTAAATGAAAATAAATCACATAAATACATCCTAAAAGAAACTAACGGTGTCTTCTATGCAGATTTGCAGAGAGCAATAATAGTAATGGTGGGTGCATTGAGAAAGAAACATCCTCGTATGCATGCATTCAATTGGTTGCCTAGTGGTTCAATGTGCAAAATCTGAAATCAAGAGGAACAAGAAAGCAAGGATCGCCAACTTCAAACAATCTACCAAATAAAATACTCGGTCACAGTTGGCTTTCTAATAGAAGTTCGGTAATCAAACAGAATACAATTGGCTTATACTCAACAGTAATGAATACACAAACTACAAAATTGTGATTTATATTGAAGTAGATAATGAAAGATATGAACAACTAAAACTAAAAGGGTCTAGATATTTGAAATAGAGAAGAGAATCCTCTCATTGTTTACATGGTGGCAGCAGCACAATACTTATAAAAAGGCGACAAAATCTTGAAATCTTTTATTAATGTTAATTTATATCATAGAACCACCATCCATATTTATGTATTCTTTAATGGATTAACCGGTGCTATATACATTTCTTAAATTACTATTATTATTATTAATTTAGAGGCAATCCAGACTAGCTTACCCATACTAGGACTAATCTCAAACAACATTTACCTAACTTCGAAAGATTTGGTTGTAAGGTAACTTGTAGAATTTTAATATCCTAAGTAGGTGGTGGTCACAGATGACCACCATGAAGTCTTAACCATTCTTTCAAAGTGTTTTTAACTTTTTCAGCTTGTGCCAATAACCATTAGGTTAACCCATAATGCTTACGTTCTTAAATTAGTTCGAACTAAAATAAAGTATTGGCACAAGAAGTTAACAAAGCATAGGAGAAAATGAGTTTACTGAGGTGGAACTTGTGGAAATGTTTATCCATATATGAGAAAAACTATGTATTACAGTTGAACTGCACACCAAAATTTTTTAAGAACAATGGGACGACATTTGGTAAATTTACTCCAGAGCTTTAAATAATCTATTCTGAAAAAAGCAGGACGAGAAGATTAACTAAATAATCAGTAAATAAAGATTATAATTCATCAATGGGTTTAGAGAAGTACGAGAAGCCTATCCGTGCAGTAGTCAATGTAAAGTCATTGCTTCCTCCCCCTTCCTTTCTTGGTTGGCTGTGCATCAACCTGATCCTTGCCTGTCACTTCTGATATATCCACTGCACAAAGGATAAGTCAAAATATATGAGCTTTCCAATTAATGGAACTGAGTTCACATTAGATTTACTGGATGGCTGGGTAAACAAAAATAATATAGATTAAGAAAGATGTTCCATGGACGATGGATACTAGGATTGGATATTTCAATCATAGATCGTGTGAGAACTCCAGGCAGGCCATGAACCATTTTGCCCAATATAAAAAAGTTAGCAAGCAGCGGCCTATATTCATTCATAGGCTCAAACAGCATTCAGAAGGGAAGTGAACTCGTCCTTCAAGTACTGAAATCATCATGGGACTAGTTTACAAGTTGCTGTAAGCTGCAATTTACGGATGTGGAACTTTCATGCATTTAGAGAATACATAGTTTTCCATTCTACTCATTCATATGGACAACAAGAATTCAAATTGTAACAAAATTTTAGTACAAAATCATGACACCAATAAGTGGTTAATTCAAAGCAATAGACCAACAGAGTATTCAGATATTTCATTAATCAAAATAAATTATAAGCAAAATACCATCAGGGCCCCGGGCCATCAGAGTGAAGAATATGTTGTTGAGCTTTTCCATCTTCTTAGCATCCTGGGCCTGGTCAGTCTTGAACTTAAGACACTGGAAAACAGGGAGAAAACGAAAGGAAGAAAAAAATAAGAAGAGAAAATTAGTAGACCTAACACATCTAGAAAGATAGGCACTACTATTCCGATAATGATATTGTTATGATTTGACATATGCCCTTAAGCCAGGTTTGGTTAACTTCCAGATTCTTCGTTTAAATATGTGCAGATATACAGAAAGTTCTCCATACACGCAAGCATAAACATCTGAATATCACCAATCAGATTCTCAGTTGATATCTTGTACCCATGCATTTTGCACTAATTAGTTTTTGTTTTTCCACATGACAAAGAAACACTCCCACATCCTAATCCTCCGGTATAATGATTATGAAAGATATAAGACCCCGAAAGAGTCGGGGAAAGATTTGGTTTGGAATAGTGGTTAGGTCTAAGACCTGATTTCTAAATTGCTAGTTGTTGGTTCATGGTCGCATGAAAAAATGTGGCATCAGGCATCGTTTAATGGCATGTGTCGAATTCAAGTATGGTCTACTTGAAACTTTACAGGATAATTTAGTGGAGAAGCAGATCACAAGTCTACTTAGATACACGTGCATCAAAGACTGAGCACGCTTCTTCATACATTGGCGTTTAACATTTATAAGGCTAAGAATTTGCCACATGAAAAACAGAACCAAGCATACAGTTGAAAGTCAATAATCAATATTCCCATCCTGATCACTAACCAGAAGAAACACATGAAATTAATCAATAATCCCAACATAAAATTCCTTACCTCACGGTTATCGGTGACCTTAAGAACCAGTTTCCCATCGCAGTGTCGATACTTTATGTTATACCTCGTCTAAATTCCCAGTGGAATTGAAAAAGAAAACAGCGATCCCAGTTAGAATGAATAAAAAAAAAAACAACGAACGATGCGATAAACGGAACATATGAGTAGACTGTAAGTTCGCAATCCCGGACAGTGTTTTCAGATTAGGCCAGATAGATGGATTAGAACGTCTTTCACAGTTAATTATGCAATTGAGGAATGATAATACAACAATGCGATCTAATTCCAGATAATTCAAACGGGAAACAATGTCTAGGGAATCGAATTTCGAAGAAAAAACTTACGGAGTTGGGATCGGAACGGAACAATTGGACAGAACGCTCGACGAATTCATCCCACGAAGCTATGTAAACCATGGCTCTGCGGCAGAAGCGGAAGAGAGGGAGAGCTTGGGAATTTTAGCGAGCTTGAGGAAGCTTGGTTTCTTTAGGAATGAATAGCACGAGCGCGATGCGGAAGAAGAACAAATAAGTAATTTTTATTATAAATATTATTAAAATAGATGTTTTAGTGGTTAAAGCCACGTGTTCATCCATCCAATAAATATCATATTTTATTTATTTTAATATTATATTTTTCGATATTCATAACTCTCATTTTGTAGCTCCTATCATTTTCTTTGCTGAACGTAGGTTATAAAGGTAAATAAATATTATTTTACATGTTTATTATATATTAAATTTCTAACATAATTACGATATCTAAAAATATTATCTTGAAAAATATTACAAAATTACTATTTTTAGTACTAATAGTAATAATTATTTATCACGAATGATTATGTCAAAATATATCAATATGCCATAAAATTCTGATCGAAATCTTGTTATAAATGGATGCACTTAAGACTCCAAAATTTTAGGTCAATGTGTTTGAGAAGAATTTTTCTATGTTTCGGATATGCTCTTGTAGTAGCAATATCGAAAAAAATATTTTGAAGAATATTATGCACTTATCTAGTGTCTTATGTAGCTCGTTATAATATTTTGGATATGCTCATTATAATGTTTCTGTAGCTTGATTACTGAAATTTCACTTAATTTAGCGCATAGATTACAAAAATCAACCATAAAATATCATACTTTAGAAGCAAATAAAGTACTTTTCAAGTGCTTTCTGCAACAACACACTTAAAAAATACTCCAAATATCCAATCCAAGGGAACGAGATGTAATAAAAGTTGTAAGTAAACAAGACTTTCTTATGGTTGATAGCGTGAAAGCAGACTAAAGACAACAAAAATGAACGAGGAACTCAAACAATGTACATACTATTGGCTAAAGAATGTCACCTTTCTTACAATTGCAACTTGGACTCAAACTTAGACATAGTGAACCAGATTCACATCAATTCGATCTTCTATGAAGTATCTTTAGGAGTCTAAGCCATGAAACATATATGTCTATAGTTCATGTGAACTTAGATGAATACAAATACACAATTCAAGTTCGTAAAGGGCTTACCCTATGTCTAGGGTCAAAGGCAAAGACTTATATCTAAGCTCTTTTCTTAAATTGTTTTTTTTATGAAAACCAAGTTTCACCAAACCCTTTCAATATTAGACTCAACACTCTAATATATGCAATCAATCTAAACTAATAAGGAAAATAAACTCAATAAAAGCCACCAACCATGCTATGGGAAAGAACATGGTAAGGTTACTTTTTATGCATGAAGACCTATTATTCTCCTTGGATATTTGCATATTTTACTCCCATGGGAGAGTTTAGCTCACAAGGAAATAAAGAAAAACAATAGTTGAAAAGGAGAACATATTAAAGAAAAGACAAGATAGAATGCAATTAATCATAATGAACTTTTATTGGTAGCAAGAATTCGAGAAGATTACAAGAATAAAATAATTGAAAATGCTCGAAAAACAAAAGGATTTGCAATAAGCAAAATTAAGAAATTTTTTATCGTGATTGATGTGTCTTGTGTCAATGACGTCACGCCTCTTTCATGTGGGAATTTCTCTCGTACTACGATAATACATACTCTTCTTGTTTACACTATAAATTTTCTTTCATAAATTTTTGTAGTCCTTGTGTTAATATAATCAGATGTCACTCTATTTATAAAAATGCATTTACATGATGCACAATAAATAAAGGTAGTATGAAAAATTGTCATATAATAAAATTATCCCTTTCATTATAGCCCGCATGCCAAGGTTTAGATAGAATTTCGTTACCACAATTCGTTGAGGATTGCTTTTCCAAAACTATATTATTTTGGAAGATCTATCCACCTTCCTTCCTAATGCAATTTTATCAAAAATTGAATATGTAATTTTCTCATAAATATAGAATTAAATTTTGAAATGAAAAAAAAAAAAGCAACATTTAATTTGATTGAGGCAAAAAAGGCAATCATGGAACATACAATAAGGAAGTAGGTCCTCTTGTGAGTCATGGTCATGGTCTATGGCCATGGCCGCATCGTTTTGTTGAGCATAAAACCCAACTCCTCTTCTTTTACTATCACCATCAACCCAACCTTGGCTACCTCCATCTTCTCTCTCCAAAACCCATTTCATTTCTCTCTCCAAAAACCCATCTTCTTCACTTCTTTCCTTGCCGACGCTTAATCGGAATTTGGGTTTTTCACAGCTTCTCCAATGTCCTCTATTCAGCCATCTCCGTATGGCTTTACTGAAACTTCCATTCTATCACGCGCCAGAGCCGCCTCTGATTCCGTTTACGCCACCTTACGGCCATGGCGGGAGCTTCTTCAGCCGTTATCGTCCTTTTCCCGCCCTTCATCCGTTGGGGAAGCGATTATTCGGTGTAAGCGTAATCTCAAGTACTTTCGTGTTAATTACACGTTCATCGTTTTGCTCATTCTCTTTTTCAGCCTCCTCTGGCACCCTGTTTCATTGATTGTGTTCTTGATCGTGTTCGTTGCGTGGTTCTTCCTTTATTTTTTCCGGGATGGGCCATTGGAGGTGTTTAATCGTGTTGTTGATGATCGAGTTGTGTTGGTTCTGCTTGGAATTGTCACGATTTTCGCTTTGGTGTTGATGGGTGTTTCGTTGAACGTATTGGTTTCGATTTTGATTGGGGTTTTTCTTGTTTTGATACATGCCGGCTCTAGGGTTACTGATGATTTGTATATTGACGAGCAAGAAGTCGCCGATGGAGGATTGCTTTCGGTTGTCGGCAGTCCGACTCGAACAGGGTACAGCCGAATCTAGATAAACCACTGATTCATTTGGCTAGGTTTATAAATTATGAATGATCGTCTCGCCTAATCTGATCCAAGTTCTTCGTGCTACAATTCGAAATTCGAATGAGCTCGACCAAGCTTTTCTCTCTAGCGTTCACTTGAAGATCCGGTTTGATGCCACTGATTGTTTCAGCGATGGTTTTTTCAATTCAATTTCAGGGTTCTACTTTTGTAATGTTTGTTCAAAATGTTTGAACTTGTAGTTTTAGTTGATGGTAGCGATATACAGAGTTTTGCTAGGTTAAATCCTGGATTTTATCCCAACATTACTCCTATTTGGGTGTGATTATGAAGGGGGTTGCAATGTTTTGGGTTTTGTTTGTTCTTTACTTCTGGAAAGAAGAAATGGCAAATAGTGGATCTCAATTTTGTTCTTAAACGTTCTGTTAAGATATTATATATCTGCCATTTTATGCTGTTTCCCTCTTCATCGTCTTGGCAAATTTCTGGATACTTGTAGATTCATGTAAACTATAATAGTATATACGATTTTTAAATTATATGTTGTGGGGTTTTTAGTACAACATTTGTAGTAATGAGGATCAAACTTCCAAACCTCTAGAGTGGAAGGTCGTTCCAATTACAGTTAACTCTAAATTATATGTTGTGGGTTTTTTAGTACAACTATAAGAATGGGGGATTATATGTTGTGGGTTTTTTAGTACAACTATAAGAATGGGGGATCGAACCTCCAACCTCCAAAGTGAAAGGTCATTCCAATTATAGTTGAGCAAAGTTTGCTTTGGTAATATGTTATGGTTTTTGATTATTCAATTTGATTGTGAAGAGTAGGGACTAGATAGCATTGGCTGAGCGTTTTCAAATTCTTGGAGATATGATGGTGAGATTTAATCTGTGTACTATAGGATGGTATGCTTGAGTCTTGGTTCTTAGGTTTCAAAATGCTCTAGTTCGACATATTTTTTTTATAAGATGATATTCAGCTTTGTCAGATTGTAGATCTATTTGTGATTTTGGATGTGGATTAGAAGGGGAAGAATGGGATGGCCAAGCATAGTAGTTGTATCATCTAGCATTTTTCTCCTGTCCTATTAGAACTTCTGTTTCACTTTTGAAATGGATCCACTTTATGCATCTTTATGATTCCCATGTGACAAAAGTTAAAAATGATGGTTATTTAGTTGTATAATGCCATCAGTGATCCCAAGTGAAAGGTGCTTGAATTTATATAGCTGGTTTTCACATGGCACTTGTCGTAGTTCTGGTTCTTGTTTCTAATGCTGCATAGGCAACTTGCAAGAAAGCAGGTGGACTGTGAAGGCTTTGTGGGACAACAATGAAGGTTTCTCATTGCATTTTCCCGTCTTTCCTGCGTCTTACTATGTAACTGGTTTTGTTTGATGATTAGAGTCGTTTTTTGATGAAAAATTGGTTACTTTCTGATGGGGATGCGATGATAAAGTAGTTCATTAGATGTGATTTTAGGTTGTTTACTAGAGTTTGATGTTTGTTGTAGCTAATTTATTTTGTTTTATATTTTTGTCTTTCTTATATTGGAGTTGAAATCAACAGCCACTAGTCTATATGAAACATTTCACTTCAATTCAGAGAATTTGTTATGTTGTTTTTGACTTGCCAGATCTTTGAAATTGCATTTGCCATTCTTAGCTGTGTTCATGTAAGTTAGGTTGCAAATAATGGTGGGAACTCAGCTAGCAGTCAAAGTATAACTGGTGATCAAGTTTGACCCCATGGCAAGCTGTTTTTTAATGCTTTTGCAGTTTCTGGTATTTACTCATGGTGGAATAATCAGATATTTCTTTTCTTTATTTTTCCAATCATTCTTTCATGAGAATGAATGAGACAAGGTAGGGGAAAAGAGTTAAAAGGCAGCATGTGATTCCATTTCTTCCCCTTTTATTCTTGTCGTTTATGAAAAAACATTCTATAAGAACTGATACAGAAATGGGAAGAGTTTCCTTTTTCCTTGAAGAATAAATAGGAACACTGCTCCATATTCTTTTATTTCTTTCTCCATCTCTACTTCTTTGAACACTTTATCAATCTTTCTCTCTTTTGTGGAAAATTGGCCTATGAATTGGTATAATTTGATGAGGCAAAGGGGGTTGTGATGAAAATGGCAATTTCATGGAACTGTTGTGTTAATCCCTCATCTTCTGATGATTTTGAGTGTGCAAAAAATGGATTTAAGTATGGAGCTTGAAAATCAACACGTGTCCAACTTGTTAGGCTCTACAAAGTCTTCTCAATATTTTCTTCAAACACCCAACGTCTTTCCCAATTCAACCACATGCAGATTTTAATGAGAGAAACAATGGTAACTTTGGGGTAATAATAATAAATGAGATGAGAGAGAAACGAAACTTTATTAGAATAATGAGGATAATTTGGTATTGAACAAGTACACATTCTAACAAAGTAAAAGCAGCTGCTGAGGGAGTTCCTAAAACAAAACACACATTTTCAATATTTCATTACACCCACACCACATACTTAATTTTTAAATAAAGGCTTTATTTAATGATGTGGGTGTATAAAGAATTTCAATTGTGTGTTATTATGGTAACTCCCATGATAGCTGTTAGCTTACTCTAAAATGTTCTATTGTTTGTTATCTCCCATCTTACTAAATCTTAAATCTAACAACCTTTTCAGCAACTGGGATTGATGCGGTGGTCATTTACACTGACTACCCGCTCGCTCGACCGTGTTTAAAGAAATATTTTGGGGCCTTTTCACCGGCTTCGCAACTATCTGGTCTTACTCAGAATCACGATGAGCATACCAAAGAGATGATGGGCAGAGCGCGAACCGTGTGAAGAACCTTTGATGCAGATTAATGTATAGGAAACGAAATTGAAGATCAAGAAACTATGGTCTTTCTAGCATAGTAAAGAACCATAATGAAATCCTCTGCCGATGAGCCGATCGATGCCGGGATCTTTTCAGAGGTTGATGCTGTTTGTAGCCACAAATCAACTAAACTATGCAAATCTAGTGTGGGAACTACTGGATGTCCCATACACTTGACTTCAACCTGCAAATGTAAATCCTCAAGCATAAGACATAAAATGACAAGTCTAAGTATGAACAGGAAAGGCTCTTAGATTAGAGTTTCAATTAAACTAAAGAATATGAGTTTCTGTTTTCACCTCTGATTCACTTGGGAGATCCAGCTTTCTCATAAGGTACTTCTGGACAAATGATACTGGCAAGTTTCTATCCCTGTGAAAAAAACTAAAAAATTTTACAATATGTACTTTGAATGAACTCCTAGTCAAGAATGGTATTTTTACAAACCCAAACGTGCAGAGTGACAATCAAAGAAATTAGCGGGCATTTAAGTCTTTAACAATGGTATTTTTACAAACTCAAACGCACAGAGCATAAAGCAAAGAAATTGGCATGGTTTAAGTATCAACAATGGTGGTTTTACAAATCCAAGCACGCAGAGTGCCGAGCAAAGAAATTAGCAGGGTTTATGTATCAACAACGGCATTTTTACAAACCGAAATGCACAGAGCAACAAGCAAAAAAATTAGCACAGTTTAAGTATCAATTTTCCCACGATCATTGGTATCGAGAGACTTTACACAATGTGTGCAAGCAAAAGTGTCGATTGAGACTCCTTCTTGGTCTAAGATAGAAGAATAATAACCATTTACAAAAGTCATGGTGAAACTTTTAGTTGGGCCGAAAAGAATAGACATGAAAGGTGCTCACGTACACCTTAGTAATATATATGATAAAATTACTTGACATCTAAAATAAAGATAAGTGGGGGGCATCTATATCGACCGAGTCTAAAACTGAGCTTACTTTATTCTCAAATACTTAGCAGGAATTTGCGGCAACGATACATCTCCTTCCCTGAAACCAAAGATCAGTGTAAGTAGAGGCATAAAGACTTGTTTAAAAAAATTGTGTAGTCCAATATAGAGCATTTTGTAGGGAACAAAGAATTGTCTCACTGATCAGAAGCTATGAGTGAAAGCCAAATCGGACCAGCTTTTATTTCATGTCGAGCACTAGAGGCATCTAACACAACCTGGGGTGTAAGGCTGGAGTCCCCATAAAAAGATTCCCTTTTCTGGCGGACCCTGCGCAGTTTCTTAGGTTTTTCAGTTTCTGGAGATGCAGGATCTGCTCTAGTTTTTCCATTCTCTCGTTTTTGCTTGCGTTTCCCTTCCCTATTTCTAGATTTGCTGGCCTGAGCTTCACTTCCATTGACTTCAGCCTCGATTTTTGTTTCAAATCCTTGTGAATTAGATTTGGAACATTTACTCCTATTTGCAACTTCAACTAAGAAATTTAAAGGTTTCCAAATATCCAAATTCCCTTCCACTGAGTTAACACCATTTTCGGCTTCTTTATTTCGCAAAGGTATGGTAGACTTGGTAGGACTGGAATCCTGCACTACGTCCAACATTAGCCAAAATGTTAGTAATTAAAAAAAATAAAAGAGTAGTCCTACTGGGGGAAAAAAAAACATGGAGTTGGATCACAGGAGAAGCAGGGACAAAAAAGAATTAAGTCAGTTTTCTTTACCGGCCTTTTATTCTGATTGAATTTGTCTGATGTCTCAAAAGAACTCGAGCTCTCTGAACGATCGTCCACGGAATCATCCTCTTTCTTCACACGCTTCTCAGAAGAGACTCTTGGTGTTCGTAAAATAGAAGCAATCCTTGCAGCGGCAGCTGCTGTTCTTCTTCCAGTTGTGGTGGCATGGCTTGACACTCTAGGACTGTTGACCACCAATGACGAAAGTGATCTTTCCTTTCTTCTAACTGGCGGTAGTACAACAGGAGCGACTTCTGGCGTCTTGACTTTTCTCCTTTTACTAGGGAATATCTTGGCCCTCAAATCTTCTAGATTGTGGTCTGGCCTGGTGATTAGATTCTCAAGATAAATGCTCAACAAGGGCTGAATTCGTACAAAATACTCTATATCGTGCATATATGAAAAATGTAAAAATAATGAATTAAGTCATATCAACATAGTAGCAAAAAGAATGCGTATAAACTGGGGTTGGAGAGTACCAATATTTGAATAGGCAATGGTAGTTTGTAGCTTTTATTCTAATTCAGTCAAAATGATAAGGGCCAAATTTTAAACTAATAATGAGCACAAAAATGAGTTATGGCTTTACTAAAATGCTCATTTGATTAATTAAATATCATGCATCAATGTACCAATCGGTAAAACCCACCATGTTATCGAATGTATATGATGTTTAGAACCAAGGAGGCATATATTTCCTCCAAATAATCCAATGGTGACAAAAGCACAAAATCAACCAAAAGAGTCTTATTTCATATGTAAATATAGGCAATTAGAACTTTATGTGCATATTAAATAACCAGAAAACAGCTACAAAACAGCACACTCAAAGATCAGCATTCCCATTTGTGTGCAACTACTACCACAAACAAAGATCGAGAAGGGAGTCATTGAAAGGTAGTGGTATTATGTAGTATAAATTTTACCTTAATTTCTCCAGTGGGACACACCCAAGGTCAATATTACATACTGGACAGTTCTCTATTTCTTCATCGGAAATCTTGTCGGATATGCACTTTCTGCAAACTGGAAAATTTGACACTAAGTTGTCAATATAAACTACTTGCAAAGTGGTCAAATGGTTAATTAAGTCAAGACTATTCATTTGACTAATTTCTAACAGGAAAAAATAAATTAAAACTATTCACGTTCGTTACATATATGTCACCTATCGCAATCTTAATTAGCAAGCTAAAGTGCTTAAAAAGGGTAAATAAATAGGATGTTTAACAGTTGAAGGAAAAAGATCAATCCTTTCCCTAAAAATTTGTAATTACTTCATTCAATATACACTAACAGAAAAAAATGGTTATTAATTTAGTGACTTCTGCTTTATAGATTAAATGACATTCACACAGACATGGAGAAGGTTAGGGAGACAGGGAAAATTCAAAATAAGTAGTTTCACAAGGAAGTCAACTATTAAACTTAATTCAAATTCGTTAAGCCGAGCCATAGGCGATTTCAGACAACAAATGTAGAGATGTTATTGATATTTATGCAAGTACACAAAAGTCTTTTGCTGAAAAAGTTGCTCAGCTCAATCACTTGAAAAGCACAAGCCTTTCACAATTCACAAACTGTACTGTTATACTTTCAAACAAATCAATATGATCAGTTGACATACATAAATCAAATCAAATACACAGCAATTATGAGTTCAAATGTGTGTGAATTTCCAGCCAAACTCAAAAGCCATAAAGAATATGTACTAAAAAAATGAAACAGTACAAACCCAAATGAAGAACTTTCTTTCATGAAAAGCATTTTTTTTGTCAATAATTAACAAAAGGGTCAACAGAAATTAATCCAAACACGCATATAAAGAAAGGTTTTCAATATCAAAGATAGAAAACTACCATAAATGGGGTTCAAAGTACAAACAAACTAACCCGGATGAAAAAGAGTCAAAACAAAGACAGAAAACAAAGAAGAAGACAATAAAATTGAAGAATCTAAAAGATGAGAAATCAAGAGAGACCCCCAAAATGAAAACAAAAGTTACTTACAAGTATGAAGACATTCAGAAATAGTTGTAGCTTCTTTCAAAAGCTTATTGCAAAGTGGGCAAGTTATGCATGCTGCAATGGCTTCCCTCTTGACTTTAACAACTCGATTCGCCATACCCCAAAAAAAAGGGAATCACAAAAACCTCAACCACGTACCCTCAACTCTGCATGCCTTGTTGAACATTTGTTCATAAGAGAAATTTACGTTCATTATTTGAAAGACCCATTTGGGAATAGAGTCAGAAACAAAAGAATCAAAGGAGAAAGGGGAATCAAAAGATGAGAAGAAGAAAAATGGAGCATTTGGGAGATTGGGAAAAATGGTGTGTGATTGAGTTAAAGGGCAAGATTTTGAAATGGGTATGATAAATTAGAAGGAATTAGAGATGGGTTTGGATGGAATTGAAGAGATTGAAGAAGAATGATATGAAATCGATGAAATGAAAAGAGAAAAATAAGAGACTTTGTGTTGTTTGTTTGTTGGGTTCTTGGCTTGTCTTCGTAGAAAAGAGAAGCATGAAGGAAGGAAAAGAAAATGGATTTAATTCTGTTTTTCACGTTTAAATTCGAAAGACAAAAAAAAAAAAGGGGAAAAAGAAAAAGGCAAAATTATTATTATTATTATTATTGTTGTTGTTGTTATTATTATTATTATAGAGATAAATAGAAAAAGAGAGTCAACTAAAGCAGGTGGGATTAGAGATAACATGCACCATTGCTGCGCACTTTATTAAAATGCGCTGTGAGAGTACAAATACACACATACTCGATACTAAAATAAACTAATTGCAATGAGTTTGACTTCTAATGTTAATAATTAAGAAATTATGAATATAATAAAATTTATTAGTAATAGACTTTCAATGAGATAGACTCTATTAATAATTTGAGTCATTGATACAAAAATTCGAGAGAGTTAAAAAATTGCCAACTCAAGCATAGCTCAGTGATACGATATCAAATTATTATCATTGATTCCGCTAGTAGGATTCGAACCATCAACTTTTGTGGTGACAAGTGACGTCTTAACCACTGAGCTATGTTCGAATTGACTAGTTATATATGTGTTTAACGTCATAAAATTCTATAAAACTACCACATTTGTCTTTATATAATTGATTAGAGAAAAATAAATCTAAAGATATTGAACTTCAGTATTCAATTATATTCTAGACAACTATTTGTCACAATAAACACTATTTTAAAACCCCCAAATTGCTACAATATTTACTATTTGCTACAGTTTTTATTTTTTTACATTCATCATTTTTTATTCTTTGCTACAACGTTTACTATTTCCTTATCAAACTAAATAGTTTACACGACAAACACATATTATTATAACCCAAACTAAAATAATTTACCCCAAATACAAACTATTATATCCTATGAAGCACATACACATATACATATATGAGATACGTATACAATATGATACGGTGATACGCAATTTCTAAAAAACTAAGATACTGATATGTTTGAAAGTATATTTTTTCTTTAAAAAATCTAGGATATAGTTAAATTTATTATAAAGATACTAAATATAATTTTCTAAATGATACAAAATACAATACAAATACTGAAGTACAATAGAAAAAAAAACACAACATCAAAATTATGGAAGTACAATAATAAATAGAATGCAAAAGAAAATAGCATAAACTGATTAGAGAAGAAGAAGATAAGGTTAAAAGTATGACGATAAACGAAAATATTCTTCGTTAAGTTGTTGAAGATATTAAAATTTTTTATATTTTGCAAGATTTTGTGAGGACTCAAATATAATGATAACAATTAGATAATTCTAAGATTGAACTTTTATTTATTTTTATCCTTTTAGTTTGAGACGAGAGAAGACACATTTTAAATAGTTTGTTTAGTTTTGAGTTGGAAAATATTAGATGATTTGCTTATCTTTTTTTCTTTAAACAAACGTCAGCATAAAAACAGATACGTCGAATCGTGTGTCAGATACGTCAGCATAAAAACAAATACGCCAAATCGAGAATCAGATACGTATCTGAAAGTATTGGTGTCTGATGCGTATTTGATACAGATTCTTTGCCTCACATGAAGTATATGTGCTTCATAAGTTATAACCTAACTATAATAATCTACGACAATAAGAACTCACCCCTTACCCAAAACGTCTCTTTAATGAATTTTTTTTATATAATTAGTGAATATTCAAAATCTACAATTTCAAAAACGCACATTTGACATCAAAATGCTTGTGTTCTTCTTCAAAGCTATCAATCCTAAAAACAATACCACCTAGTCACCTATGTAAAAAACTCCTAATCTAATAGGATAAACAAACAATATAAAACATTAAATTATATATATATATAAACTAAAATGCAACATTGGTTGATCCCCTCCGTACATACTACACAAAGTATAATAATTGGTTTTTTTCTAACTCTATATTTTTCAAGTTTTCTTTTTTATCCATAACATTGTTATGGTGGATGGGCCCACCTATCTTCTATCATATTCAATCCCATCTTGGAATCTCTATTTATTATTATTTTATTTGTTTGATACTTTTGTCTCACATTTTAGATTTAATTTTCATTTGTCATATTTACCTCTTCGTAATAAAAATTGGTATAGCTATAATGAAATTTCATTGATAGATCAATTATAATAACCCACAATCATCAATGCAATTAGTTTAGTCTTGATCGCGTCTACTTGGAATCATGAATTTCTCATATTTACAATTACAATTATTGTTTATGGTAAAATAATGACGGTAACGTTAAATGTGATAAATTCATAAGCCTCATATTGCAATAATAACATTAACAATAACGATCACGAAATTTCTTAACATAATTTGATTGATACCCATCAGCTATCAATCAAATTGTGTATTTTAATTATCGATCTGGAAGTGGGCCCCAAATGTCAAATGCAATCTGATTAATCATTCTCCTAATCTTAAAAACAAGTAAACACTTTTCAGATTGTCATTGTTCGTACAAAGTTTATGGAGAAATGTGTTTCGTGGGGTTGAACTTGTGTTGATGTTGTGTTTTATGCGAGTGTGGTTTGATCTCTAGCACTTGATCATCTACATGGATGTAGTTAGGCTTCTGGAGTTAGGGAGGCTTCGATCATGGATAATTCTCTTTAGGCCTCTAAAGTACAAAATTTTTTAACCCCTACAAATTTCGAGAACTTCTCTATTTATAGAGTTTTCAGTTGGGCTTCGTGAGCTTGGGCTTAGTACGTCCATGGACGGACCTTTTAGGCCTACTATATGAATTTGAGTCTTATTTAGCATTTGGGCTAAATTAAGCCTATTTTTGGGCTCAATTGGACTTTAGCCCAAAGATTAATATTTAATTGGACCAAAATAATTAATTTAAGGGGCAATAAGATAAATAGCAAATTTTTAATTATCATTTGGAAAAATGTCAAAAACAAAACTTAATTAAAAAAAT
>JBBPDJ010000019.1:2945486-2996425 GCA_037974625.1 Cucumis cinereus | reverse complement strand
CCTTCCTTTTTTGCCAAAAATCTTTTAATCCTAAATTTTTGCTAAAATTCAAAATGACACCCTAAAATTTGCTATTCACTCCAATTCCCCTTAATTTAATCCAACCGTCAATACGAAAACATGTGATATCATCAGGATTCACCGAATTTATGCTTTCAATTTCAATTCGAGACCCATGTAAACTTTTAATTAGTCTTAAATTTAATTATTCATGATTTAGTCCGTGATAATTTGTGATTGGTCCCAAATTTTCTCATTCAACAGTCATTAAGTGCTAATTTTTTTCACTAGGGGTAATTGTGGTGTTAGTCCCTAGATTTCCAAAATCTTAAATTTTCATCCTAAATTTTGATTTCTTTTCATTTTTTGGACCAAGATTTCAAGATTTACACTTTTAACCTTCACTAAATGCTTTTTTCTTTCATTTGTATTAATTTATCTTAATTAATTAAAAGGATTTAAAGAATTAAAATTAGGGGTTTTTAAGAATGATAAAAAAACAAACGTTTACACTTTATGACAACAAACCATTAAAGAACAAAAACTCACTACACTTAATTTTGCCTTAAGTTGTAAATAGTTTTCTCACTTTGCCATTTTTTGACAATTCCCCTTAAAATTAATTAGTTTTCACTAATTTTTCATCAATATAAACTAATTTTAAAATTTCACGACATAATTTTTTTAAATTAATTAATTGAAAGTTAAACGCTAAAAATCAAAGTGAGCATTATCGAAAGTTTAGGGTGAAAGTGTAAAATACTAAAATATGAGGACTAAGTGATAACTAAACTCGAAGTTCAAGGATAAAAAATTTAATAGTTTGAAACCTAGGAATCAAATGTGAACTAAACTCAAAATTTAAGGATAAAAATGTAACATTTTTAAAATTGAGATTTAATAAAATCTAGACAAAAACATGGGAAACTAAAATGGTTCTTTTATTCTTTTGGCATCAAGCTTAGAAAAGAGCTTAAAATATCTTAGATTATTAAAGCTTAGACAATCCTCTTTCACCGATATGCCCAAGCCTCGCATGCCATAGCTTTGCATTGTTTTGCCCATTAAAAGAAGCAACAGCAGCTGTACCACAGACGGTTGATCCTTGTAAGATATATTAAGGAGACGTTTGAAGTGAGGAGTATACAAGGTTATAATAAACACCTCTAGTTACAATAAATACTATTTAAAAATCCTCAATCCTCAATTAGCTACCCTAAACGCTATTTCAGAACATCTTTATCTCAAACACTCCTAAGGCGTCTATCATAATAATCTTTAGTTTAACCATTGATCCCTTGATTATTTTCATCACTCCATGTTCTTCTAAGGTCTTGTACATATCGAACGTTTGGGATTTCTGTGACTTGATTATCAGACATCCTTATCTGAGTGGAGCCAATGCCTTTCACACTGCACTCATTTAGATTGCCAAGGAGTACAGTGGCTTCGTTCAATGGTTGATAATCTTGAAACCAAGCTCTCTATGTGGTGTCATGTGGAATGTACAACCCGAATCCAGGATCCAATCTGTAATTTCTGTGTTTGAGACAAACATTCCCCAACCACCATAACTTCAGCTGTATCAAATCCCTCAGTGACATTTGCATTGTTGCCTTCTTCTCATTTATTATTCTTCCATCTCTTCTTCTCAAGTTCAAAGCAATTTCTTCGAAGATGTCCCTCCTTATGACAATAGAAGCATTTTTTCACCTTGCCTTGTGACTTTGATCTTCCTCTTTGGTTTTCAGACTTTCCTCTACTGAAACTCCCTATAGAACTCTTCTTTTCAGACCTCCCTCTAGCAAAATGAGCTTCACCATCCTTGGAACCAAACTTCTTAACTTCTAAGTCTGGGGATCTAAGGGCAGATACAACTATTTCCATAGTCAAGCTATCAGGGGCGTATTTTATTGCATTCTTAATTTCATTATATGATTCCAACAATGAATTAAGAAGAATATCAGATTTGTTCTTATCATCAAGCTTTTCCCCTATGTACTTAAATCAATAGTAATCCGGTTAAACTTATCAAGATTTTGCTCAAGGTCTTATGATGTATCCATTTTTAATCTGAAAAACTTCTCCTCGAGGTATAGCTTATCAGTAAGAGACTTAGTACGATAAATCTCATCTAGCTTAGCCCATACCTCTTTTGTTGTATTCTGTTCATTGACTTGCCTCAACACATTATCAACAAGATACAGAATAATGGTGCTATATGTGATTTCATTCATCACGGCAAATTGCTCTTCAGTCATTGCTTCAAGCGTCGCATCAGCTTCATATAAAGCCTTCGCCACTTTCTGTTGTACCAGTAGCGCCCTCATCTTCTTCTTCCATAAGGCAAAGTCGCCTTTGCCATCAAATCTCTCTACCTCAAACTTAGTCGTCATTTCTGCAACAAAGAAGGAATGGCATGTTGTTTAAGATAGAAGATCAACCAGAAGCTTTGATACCAATTTTCAAACTAAAACCGCAGATGATAAAACTTATGTAGGAGTCAGAGAAATCCAAAACAATAACAAGAGATAAAAGGAAAGAAGAACATCGAGCTGTATAATCAATAATGGTTCGATCAAAATGATCTACATCCACTTTAGCCATTAATATTGAGATTCAACTGCTCTTTACACAAAGCATTCAGGTTACAGAGAAGTAGAAAAGAGATGGATAGCAATACCAACACCTCTATCAATAGCTTGATAAATGGCTGATTACTTCTCAGCACTGTACTGGCTCAAGATGTTTGAGTTCTTCCCGTTCTCACAACTTCATAGCAGATAGCCAAACGATGACCAGCTTCTTCGTGAAGATTTTTCTCTCCTCTCAATGCCTTTACCATTCATGAAGCTCTGCACTCTTAATCTGCTCTAATGGAGAAGAAGACTCCTCTATTTAAACCCTTCACAAAAAGGAATATTCTCTCCAATAACCGATTCACATGTCTCTCACGTGACCTTCATTAGACTAATTGTGAAGCTTCAATTTACTTAGGGCACTAATCTAAAAGATTAGCAAAAAAACAGATTTTCCTTTTTGCTCTTGATTTTAAAAACTGACTTGGTTTTTGAAATCATTAGTTGGAAATTCAAAATAGATAATAAAGCAAAAAATTTAAATGTGAAATTGGTGTTTATAGGATTAGTTTTTAAAATTTAAAACTAAATGGTTACTAATCGAGATCTTAGAAATTAAAATTTATTTAAACCAAAACGAAACGTAATTACAGTTTTCTTATAATTACATTTCTCCTGTTATTAAACAAAATCAAGTATTAATTAGATTTTTCTACAAAGTACACTTCAATATTATAATATTATTTAATAAAAATAAGGGATTTTTTTTTTAAAAAAAAAGAAAATTATGTGCGACAATAAGATTCAAATCCACTTAATGGAGTACAAAGTAAGGGGATTGCAAAGTATCGTGAACAGTAAACCAATAGACCCGCAAGGGTAAATTACAAAATCATCCTTAAATAATTGTCGAAAATGACGTGTCATTGGAATGATGCATTTTATTTTAATTGCGTGACTAATTTAACATTAAAAAAACTTTTTGATGGTTACAAATTTATAATCATTTGGTGGTTATTTTAAAATCATTTGACAATTACAAATCTAAAATTAATATTATTTGAATTTTCTTTTTTAGACTTAAAAAATTTCAACTAATATTTTTACAATTAATATTTTATGTTATCTTAAGTATTTAATATAAATTATTATTGTTAATTATTAATATTCTAATTAATTTAATTATTTTCATTAATTAATTTAATTATATTTAGTTAAAATGTTTTTTTAAATTTTATTATTTAAATAACTAATTAACACAACAATAAATTATTTGATGTTAATTTAATTTATCTGACAATTAGTCAAGTAGTTAATTAATTTTATTTTTTTTAAATGATTAAATTGAACATAAATATTTAACTTTTAAACCTCAATTATTATACACATCCAAACACAGACATTAATTATTATAAACATTTAAAAATTAAACATTCAAATCACATATATTTAATATCTGTATCAATAAAACAATATCTACGATCCAAACGGCTTTGAAAGTAACGACGATCAACAAAAAAATAAGCCTTCAAACTTCTAAAAATTCTCAAACTTACATATTCATAGAAATTGGAACAATCGTGTTAGTTTAAAGGTTCAATTTTTATTGTTTGGGGTCCAATTTTTTTTTGCATTCGACGTGGAGCTTAGGGTGAAAGGATTACTCAGATTAGGTTTTCATGTAATAAATTGTGACACTGAATCTTTTCGCCATTAACTTATTTGAGATTGTGGTCTGTTCCTTTCTTCAAATAATTGTACAAAGAGGGAAAAAAAACCATGCCTAGAAAATCACTCGACTCCAGCATAAGTTACCATTGCCTTCCTAGTAACCTATCACAGTGGTAAAACTTCTTTCATATCCTCCCCCAACAGACAGCAATAATCATTTCGAAATCGAGTTCATAATTTCTCAAAACCGTGGAAACAATTTACGAGCATAACGTTCAAGATCCAACGAGACCTTTGTATCGTGCATATGAGCTTAGTGACACATAAATGGTTGCACAAATTATTCCTGTCACGATGACCACCTAAATTCATGGAAAATAAGAGATGAACAAGGCATCAAACTTGTATAAAAAAGAATTAGAGTTCCTGATATGATTTTCCATTCAATTTTACCAAAAAATACTTACCCATTTGAATACATGTTCATGATCTTCCTTCCAGGTGTATGGGATATTCATTCCAAATATTGCAGTCACTAAAGAATAAATAGACAAACAAACAGTCCCAGAGCTCAAAAAGAGTTCTAGCTGCCACATAGAACATTACATTTCTGAGAACGAAAAAAAAAAAAAAACCACGGTATAGTTCTTGGATGTGATTTTGTTGTGGCCAGAAATCAATCAAGTGAACTGGCACACTTTAATAAATAGATGCAAAGTTTTAAGCATAAGCAACAAAACAAGCGGTCTTACATACCTTTCTTGGTGTCTAGGTTTTTAGTCAAGTTTCTATTTGGTCCCAAAGTTTCAAAATGTTACATTTTTAATTCTTAAGTTTTGAAATTAATTAATGTACAATAACCCCTAAAAGAGTAAATCTTGAAACCTAGGAACCAAATTAAAACAAAACACAAAGGTGTAGGGTAAAATTGTAGAATTTTGGAGACTAAATTGAAATCAAACTCAAAATATTATGAGGCCGGAAGTGCAACCTTAAACCAAAGAAATTTTACCAAAAGAATAAAGGGTTTCCTTTCGGTTTTAAAAAGAGTACCTGAATCAGTTGATTCCTGTGATTGTCAAGCTGCAACAGATGAGAAAAGCATTTGATACAGAAACAAAACTACATAGTACATGCCTTAGAAGATGGAGTAAAAATTACAAAAAATAATTTTAATGGCATGAGAGAACTTTAATTAGTCAACCATGTTGTATGATTTACCTGAATATTGATGTAATCCTCTGTGTCATCAATATACTCCCGCAACTGGTGAGGGAAGATGATGATTTCAAAATATATGATAAAAGAAATCCCACGTAATCAGAAAGTTCCATATACAAAATATCAAATAGAACAGAAAGCAGTTATAACAGACACACTTCTGAAGTTTAGTTCATACCGTGATTAGTTTGTTTAATGTACCTTCAATTTGCATAAAGTAAGCCTGCAGAATATTCAGAATAAACCTCAACTAGATCTTAATTTACTTGAACCTCTATACAAAAAGACTATCGTGTTCTTGAAGAGATTGATTGTACCTCGAGTAGCATTTCAAGTTCCTCAACATCATTCTCTCCTCGAATAGTAATTGCACTTGCTCTACTTGTTTTAGAGAACTTTGAATAGTCCTTAGGAGAAGCAAGAAACCAGATTGGAGTCCCTGAGCCACTTTCAGGGGTGCCAGCTACTTTCCGTGACAAGTAAAGTTCTGCCATGTCGTCATCGTCATCCAGAAGTTGTTCAAGTTCATCCCTAACCTGGAATGAGAATGGTAAAATATCATCACGACTAAGACAACAAAATTGGATAAGAAAAAGCATAAGTTGGCTA
This sequence comes from Cucumis cinereus, assembly GCA_037974625.1. Taxonomy (NCBI): domain Eukaryota; kingdom Viridiplantae; phylum Streptophyta; class Magnoliopsida; order Cucurbitales; family Cucurbitaceae; genus Cucumis; species Cucumis cinereus. The sequence goes on along the minus strand of JBBPDJ010000019.1, from coordinate 2,990,345 downwards.
CTATTAGTTATCTTAACATATCATGTTCTTTTGACAACGCACACAAGTCAAAGAATTGAACCACCCAAGAGGTTTTTGGGCGAGAGTGCAGTTTTCGAGGGGATTAGTTGGCTCATATTTATGTCAAGAATGATCATATATCGCATCACTTTCCAGCTCATTTTGTCTCTACCATACTAGAATTAAAAGTAGCAATAGGAACGTCTAAAAATGTGGCAGACGGATTATATTAGCAAGGGGAAAAGTGAATTGCAAAATGGTGTTTGCTGAATGTCCTATAGGTTGCTGATATGAGTAAATTCGAATCAATACAGCTTATTAGATAGCAAGGGATTGTAGACCAACAGTGCAATTTGTTGGTTTTTCAATATGACGAATTAAAGAATTTTGGATGTTGCAAAGGTGAAGCAAAGTATATAATCCTAATGCTATTTAGAGAAATGGAAGACAAAAGGAATTAACTTCAATTCACTTCACACATATTACAATTAAAATACAACACAATTTATAGCTTAAGAAAGCTACCAAATTAGCTCCACCTAACACACTAAATAATATTCCACCAACACCAACTTAAATAGTGTTAACATATATGACTCCACCATAATATTTTAAGAAAAGAGTGACAAATGCGGACATGTTGTTGGTCCTAAAGCATTTTCTCAACACTCCTCCTTGCTTAAGGAGCAAACAAACACCAGGTCTCATTTTCTCGGTGTCACAAATTTCTCATGCATTGAAGTTGCTCTAACCGTACTACCATCGTTGGCTAGCCTTTGTGGAGTTCTGAGAGGCGTAAGACATTTTGTCAAACCTCAAATTGGGTGTTTCTTGAACTGTTTTACTTGTCGGTGAATTTGTCACCTCTGGGTTCAAAATGGACATTAAGGGAATGCTTCTTGCATGGCTTATAATCAAAAGATTCTTTGTTAGAGTTGGGTTTTTGTATTGGTCTTTCCTTCTTGTTCGGTGGTGGTTCAATTGGGTAAACTTCAGAACTTAAAATGTTGGATTTATCAATTTTATCCTTCTTCCCTATAATTGCAGGGCTCAATTTCTCATTCTTCCCATTTTTTACATAATGAGCTTCTTTAATCCCAGACCCACTAATCATTGAACACACTTTGCATGTTCCCATTTTCTTGTTCTTTGAAACCACTTATTCACCATAGAACTCGCTTTCAATTGCGTTTCTTTTTCCATCATTTCTTGATCCCATCATGAAACTTGATTGCTCTTGGATTGTTGGATCTACTGCCGAGTAACCACCATGGGAGCTTCATGGTTGTGATTATTGTTATTACTACGATGATTCTGAATGGATCCTCCTCCTCTAGAGGATTGAGCAAAAAACTCTTTTCTTTCATTTTTACTTTGAAAATATCTTAATTAGCAGCATCCTTAATCAAGCAATATTTATCTTCAAAAGTAACTTTGAAGCCTTTTTCAATAAGTTGACCCACACTCAACAAATTTTGGTTAATATCAGGAACAAAGAGGACATCATGTATATGTTTTGTACCTGTACAACTAGCAATTGCAACAGTTCCCTTTCCTTTGACAGAGATGTAATCCCTATTGCCAATTCTTACTTTAGTAATGTTAGTTGGCTTTAAATCTGTAAACAACTCTTTGTCATGAGTCATGTGATTGGTGCAGCCACTGTCAATTAGCCAGCTTTCTTTTGAGTCATTGCCCAAGAAACACGTGACCACAAATACTCGAACCTCCTCCTCCGGTTCAACAAATTTTAGCCTCTTCATCTTGCTGTTGATTCTTGCTTCTGCTAATTACACAGCTTCATGATCCATTTGGTTACATTTGGTGCAATTCGCATCTGGTCTTCTCCAACATTTGAATGGAGGGTGACCCTTTCTATTGCAATGTTGACATGGAGGGTAGGACCTCTTCTTGACTCCCTCATTGTTGTTGTCTGAAGATTCTCAATTGGAATTTTGATTTTTCTTGTTGTTGTTCCTTGCACTTTCATGATGTTTGGCTAGAAAAGCTCCTTCAATAGCACCTTCTTGCCTCACGACTCTTCTTTGCTCTTACGCTTGTAAAGCATTGAGAACCTCCGCAAGGGTAATTTGAGTTAGATCCTTGGTATTTTCCAAGGCTGAAATAGATGCCTCAAATTTTTCAGGCACAGTTACAAGAATTTTTTCATCAGTTCTTGAATCTTTAAACACAGAACCAAGTAATCTGATTTGGTTTGCAATAACTAATACCTATCAAGATGCTCTTTAATTGATTCTGTTTCTCATTAGTTGATTCTGTTTCTTTCATATTCTTTGCAACTCAAATTCTCGAATCAAATTTAGCACACGCATTCCTTTGATTCTTTCATCTCCCTCATACTCTAATTTGAGATAATTCCATATCTCATATGCTGACTTCAAGGTCATAATTCAAGTGAATAAAGTAGGTGAGACAGCAGCAAACAAACAAGCCTTTGCCTTGGCTTTCTTTATCTTTTTCTCCTTGTGCAATTTGACCTGCGTCATGGTTGGATTGTGTAGAAGATCAGGAATTTCATAATCCTCTTCCACAGGTTCCCAAATATCCAAAGCATCCATAAAAGCCTCCAATATGAATTGCCCATACTTGATAGTTACCCCCATCAAAAACTGGTGCAGAAATTGAAGAGAAACTGGAACTTGCTTGGATATCCATGACAAAACAGCTTAACACACTCACAGATCCCTCAAGAACGTAGCTCTGATACCAATTGTTGGTCGTTCAATATGAAGAACTAAAGAATTTTGGAGTTGCAAAGGTGAAGCAAAGTATATTTTCCTAATGCTATTGAGAGAAATGGAAGACAAAAGGAATTAACTTCAATTCACTTCGCTTCACTTCACACATATTACAATCAAAATACAACACTATATAGAGCTTAAGAAAGCTACCTAATTAGCTCCACCTAATACACTAAATAATATTCCACCAACATCCACTTACATAGTGTTAACACCATAATAACCTACCAACACCACTAACATAGTGCCAACGCCACAATAACCTACCAACACCATCATTAGCATATATTGCTCCACCATATTTAAGAAAAGAGTGAGATGTGGACATGTTGTTGGTCCTAAAGCATTTTCTCAACATAATTGAAGATCCAAAACATGGAACAGTAGATAATAAAAAGAAACGTTTAATAAAAAAAAACTACTCATACTTGAATTATCCGGAAGATTGAAAGTAATTGAAGTCATCCCCAAGAATATGGGGGTGTTTAATCACGGTTTCAGAATGGTGTTCTTGTATTTTTGGTGTCTTATGTCTTCTTTTGAGTATTTTATTTCTTTGGATTTAGAGCATCGGTTTCTTTTCATTAAATCAGTGAAAATTTATGTTTCGTTTCAAAAGAAAAAAAAATCGTACCCAAGAAAATACCATGATGTTCCAACCTATATACCATCCTAGAGTAGTATAAAACTCGTACACAAGCAATGCAACTTCTCTTTGCTATTAGCTCATTTCTCCTTAAGTTGCATTTTTTTGTTATGAAAGGGCATAATAGTTGAAGACCAAAGAGCAGGGAAAGCAACGTAGGGCTCAGCCTCATTCTGTAGATAATACAGAAAATTAACTACCTTTTGCACCCGATTTGTCAACCTTGTCATTGCACTCTTCAGTTTGCGCACTCGGTCCAAGTTACGACTGCTAATCTGCATACAAATGCCAAATTTATTGATTCAGAAGAAGAAGGGAGACTAGTGGCCAAAAAGGTAAAGACATTAAAATGGTTCCGGTTGGGAATACAACTAAATTGAAGTCCCACATCGGTTAGATAAGAGAATGATCATGGGTATATAAGTGAGGACAATTATCTCCATTGGTAAGAAACCTTTTGGAGGGCATATGCCCAAATTGGACAATATCATATCATTATGGAGATATTTGAAGGTTCCGTTGTCCTAACATTTCCAAACTTAGATCAAACACTGATGGGGAGTAGTAAACATTTGTATCTGTTCGTTTTAAAAATAATCAAAATAATCCATTTTATTATACAGCTTTATCAATAAAAGAACATTATTCGCAACCCAATTATTCAACCATAGGCCATAAGCATAATGATATATGCATTGTGCAGTACTGTTTTGAAAGTTTGCATTGAATTTTGATCAATTGAATGGCATGTCCCTTTTCCGATGTCCTATCCATAATTATAAAACTAAAATAGAATATCCCAATGAAAGAAAACAAATCATATTATACTATTATATGCTTTACCATATCGGCTTTCTAGTGAAGAAATCAACCTTCGTTCAGTCTTTGATATTCACCATTCAAGTCATTACTAGAGAAGAATAGGACGGTAAGAAAGATTATACATAAAAGCCCCTCCAAGATAATTATCTTGATGAAAAAGTTCTGTTTCTTTTAATGGTAATCAATCTAACTGAAACACGAAAACATACTAAATCTGGACATTTGTTCATCAAATCCACCAATAAATTGAATGCTTCCAATTAATCATCAAGGCTAGAGAACTTGAGATGAATCAGGAATTGAAAAAACAAACAAATAAACAAAGAAAATCATGAAAAAAATACCAATGCTTTTTTGAAACTAATAAAAGAAAGAAGGCCGTGTAGTGTGTATTATAGATCGTATAATCTTACCTCTGTTTCATTGATATAACTTAAGTTTAAGCAGTAAAATTTTTTGGATATCCACTGAAGGAGCAGTATTAAACAAGCTTCACCTTGGAAGTCAGCTCATCTAAAGCAGGATAAGTATCAGTCTCTAATTCTCTTGTGCGTGCATCAAGAAAACTACAAATTGCTTCGAGTGCGACCTCTAAAGCGCGGAATTCAAATGGAAATTCTGCATTGAATGACGAAAACTTAAAAGCCAAAAAAGGAAGGAATATCAAACTACTACATTGAAGAGCACAAAATTTTCAAGCAACATTACTTATAATTCCAAACATGGCATCACAGAATACAAAAAGAAAACCCATTAGACACAATTTCACCAAGATATACCGTTTTCAGCCAACTCATTTTGGGTGGTAGATGGCTCTTCTTCTTCCCCTTGTCCTTGGTATAGGGAATTTGTACAAGGCAACCGTCTCTGCAGTTCTTCGACAATTGGAACTACATTTTCATCCATTGGATCTCTAAGCAACACCTACACCCAAAAAGATCATATATATTTATATATAGCAATAATAATAAAAATCAATCTTCCACAAAATATAAAGAAAAATAGAAAGAAAGAAAAGAAATTGAACAGTGTGAAAATAAGAGTTTGAATTCTTAATATCTTATTCTAGATCTACTCTCTTACATTTTGGTTTGTCAAACGTATAACTTTTTTGTCAATGTGATACATTCTTTGAACAGTCTAGACACATAAATACTTCCATTAACATATATAGTCAACTTCAACCCTTTTACTATTAAAAACCCCAAGAAGGGATTTGAATTTTTGTTTGTCTTTTAAAGAAAAACCCCATCATAAGATAAACAGAGTAAACCCAAAATTGGCCTAAAATGTACCAAACAAAGCAACAAATTAAAGAGAATCTTAATTATAAACAAAGCATTACCTCGTCTGCAGTGATAATTGATTTGATATGCTGGACCAAATCCCAAAGCAACCCCCAAAAAACAAAATCAGTATAATAAAACAAACAAATTCAAAATTAGATGAACATAATTTAATCGGAAGAACCAAATCTCCAGTAACTTCACTTTACCTCCAAATTGAGAACAATAACTCTTTCTCTACCCAAGATAGTGGAAGGATACGACAACAAAGGATCGAGAAGCCGAAGATCTCTGGCATTAATCTGAACTCTTTCCATAATGGCATACTTATCCACATCCAAAATCGTACTCCTTCCTTCACGGTCCAACGAAACCCAGCTTCTGGAAACCGCAGTAGTCTTCTTCTTGGTCGTAGTCTGCTTCTTCTTCTTCTTCACCGAACTCACCTGAGATTCCACAGGGATTACAAATCCATCTCCACCCATCTCTGAAGCTATGATATCAATCCCAACCCACAAACATTATTGCTCTTCTTCTTCTTCTTCTTTTTCTTCTTCTTCTTCTTCTTCTTCAACCAATGCTTACACAACAGAAATGGAAAGAAGAAACTGGAAATCTGTGGTGGTTTTGGGGATTGATTGATTCAATTTCAATTAGGAATTTGGTGGGTACAGTTAGGAGATGGGATTTTGTTGCCTGCATGGGCTTCACTGAAGAGTGGGGGCAAGATGTTTTCGAACCGGAAATTACTATTATGGTCTTTTATCCCACTCGCGTTTAAAGCTCGTGTCTTCACGCCTTTTGTTTCGGTGATCGACATTATGCGAGATTCATGGGTGAGGGAAGGGAGGGGATCTTATCGTTACTCTTTCAAAATACCTTCAATCTTCCGACATGTCGTTTCTATTATATATATTTGTCCATCAATGATAATGTCAAGATTTTCATGCTAATAAAATAGTAATGTTATAATGTTTGTTTTTAGTTTATATTGTATAAACATTGCATTAAATTTTGGTCGATTGATCAATGTTTCCAATAATATGACATCAACACGAGAGGTGAATTGATATCAGGTGAAGACAACTAGAAAAATTAGCATATACCTCTACGGATTTTGAATGAAGTTCAAATTGATTACCTTTGTAATAGTAAGGGAGAGTGTTATATATATTGTAATTTTACTATTTGCAATTTATTTAAAAAATAAGTAGTAATTAATTGATTGATAAATATAAAATTGAAGATTATGTCTAACGTATACGTAAACAATTTAGTTGAACAAACTAACGATTCAACTAGTATAGACGGGATAGTCTCTCATAAAACAGGTTTGGTTTCTATTTTCCTATATTTGTTAAATCGAAAATGGGTTCAATTTTGGTTCTCTAGAAATCAAGCCGAATCGAACTACTTACACCCATACTTAAACGTTTAGCTTTACCTATATAATATGTTTGTAAGCTTTTAAAATTATTAAAAAAATCATAGCTTATTGAACCATTCCTAAAATTTAAAGATTTATTAGACACAAAATTAAAATAAACTTATTACATAAATAAATAAATAAATAAATTGCACACAAATTCAATAACTACACTTTAACAACCGACTTCGTAATTTTCTCAAAATGTTTGAATCTTCTAATAATTTTGTCATTATGGTGTCATAAAGTAATCAAAAGGTTTTCTCCTTGAAGAGGTTAGTGATAAAGGGAAAAAGCAATGACAGTGATAGTTTTATGATTTATTTTTTTAATCTGATAATTTAGACGTTCGATAATGTTTCCGTTTTATATTTTCTATTTTTGGTTTTTTTAAAAAAAAACAAAAAATAGAACTATGTACGATAACTATTTTCGTTTCTTGTTTCTTGAAAAAAAAAACGAAACTAAAAATTTGTTTGATTACTATTTCTTGTTTCTTGTTTTTTTTAACAATATACTATAAAAAAAGAAGATATGTCATACATTAAACATAGAAAAAGATATTAACAAAAGTTTATGTCATCTAATACAAGTTGTATTATATTCTTCATATGTTGCCTAAATTTGATTGATATTGTATCTCTAACTCAAGTCATTTGTCTTAAATGATGTTTCAGTCAAATCCAACTTAATTATATAATTATGTAAATATTGTAATTATAAAACATTAAAGTTAAACTAAACAAATGTTTTAGTCAATAACATTTATATATTATAAAATTCTACTCGATTTCATATCATACACTAAAAATATTAAAATTAAAATAATATATAAACGCGTATAATAAAAACTTTAATACTCAAAAGTTGAAATAACATGCATATTAACTTTATATATAATAGTAGTATGCATACTAGCCTTTTATATATACATATTAAAAATTAAAATAAGATATAAATTTTAATATTAAAATATTTTAAATTTTAAAATTAAATTAAAATATAAATATAAAATATAGATACCACCCTTCATTTGATTGATGAAGACAGATATCCATAAATCAAAATTCAAAGAATTCAACAAAGTGATCTTCTTCTCCACGAAAAGAATTGAAGGAGGGGTGGCTCCAAGTCTTTAAAAAAAGTGCACCTTATTTTTTTTGAGATGTCCCAAATCAAATATACTTTAAGCTTTTGTGTATTGACTCTAATTAAATTTTCTTGTGTATTCTCTAATTTGAGAGTGGCAAAAAGTGTGTGAGTATAGTCAAAAAAATTTAACAGAGTGGTTTTGCAATTGGGAATGAGGAGTGAAAAATATTATGTGTGATTGTAATAATTTTCCAGATAGTGGTATTTTTCTGGTCCGTTGTTTTTCTCGTAGTTGAAAGTTTTACATGTAATTTTTTGTGTTTCTAGTTTTATTACTTTCTTTAATTTTTCTGCTTATTCCTACTGTAAAATTGAAACTTTTTTTTTCCATCAAAGTGTTTCATAATGTAATCTTTTGGATTTGGACAAACACGTATATGTAGGCAAATCTATAGAGAAATAAACCAAAATGCCTTTAAGTCTTGAGGAAGACAAGATCGGAACAGAGTCAAAGAGGGAGACAAGAAAAGGGACAGAGATTAAAGATACAGAGATTGATAACTCAATTCAGTGCAATATCCTTTACGTTTAGGTCACGAGTATTCGGATATTAAAAAAAGGCTAACTTTGATTAAGACTTTGACTACTATGTTATTGAGGAAAATGATGCATAGTGAATTAAAATTGAATGGACAATAATTGAATATTGATGGACATTCTCTCAATGGTCCCTTTAACATTATATAATTTCATATATAGGCAACTGCATGTTATGCTTCAAACAATGGCTCACAAGTCTACATCTCCATGATGGGTATACAATAAAAATCTTATCTACAAAAATTAAGTTGAGAGTTGAATTATAAATTAATGTCACATTTATCGTATCAACAATACTCTAATCCTAATACTTTCGTTTCGTTACATAATAACATATATATTACATGACATTTTTGGATCATCATTGAGTTTGATCCACGAGTGTGTATTTCATATCAAATAAATCTATATTTGATGCCATTTTTATTGAATGTCTCAAACAAATGCTTATAATTATCGTAAATTATTTGTTTCATATGTGTTCTTATACTTCTTGTTTCTCTTTCCAATTTTATCATAAAATATATACGTTTATACAAGCATCAGTATATAAACTTTCATATATAAGTTAAACTCGGTAACATTTTCTAGAAAAATATAATAAAAACTTAATTTAATTTTTTTGTAAATGACAAAACTGTTGAAAATTTTTACAAAATATAACAAAATTTCAAATTTCATCATTGTGATTTTTTAGGAGTTTATTTTAGTTTATTGTACTTCAATTATAGTCTTTGTATTTTCAAGAAACCTAAATTTAATTCCTCAAAGTTTATTTTAGTTGAAATTTGATTATATATGAATACTAAATTGTCAGTCCATAGACTAGAATTGAACAAGTAATTTCAAAAACTATAAGAACCATGTAAAATAGTATTTCAACATTTTTTTTTTCTTTCTCTTATGAGGTCTTTTCTCGACATGCTTTCTATTCTTTTATTTTATTTTTTTTCAAAATGTTTTTCCTCGTGTAAATGATCATTTAATTTTGTTTGTAATAACGAAAAAAACACAATATCATAGAATTATTCTAACATGGAAAAACGGTTACCAAATTGTTACCAGGGTCTAATCGGTAGGAGTACAATAAAACTGTGAAATTCTTTAATATACACGTGCTCATGAATATAACTCAATCGACATTAAATTTGTACCATCTAAAGTCCCTCAACAACAAAAACTCCCCACATAAACACAAAACAAATGTAATAATAATTATATATATATATATATATATATATAGATGCAAATTAATTAATAATCTCACATTGAACATAACTCATACCAAACTCCATAATTGAAAAATATAGAAACACCAAAAACCAATGAGTCCACAAACCAGAATCATCTTAATTCAATAATTACAAGAACCAATGCATGCAAATAGATATCAATGGTGTGTCAAAAGTTAGCTCTTATGTATTGTTGTTCTTGCACTTCTCTACATCTCTTGGTGCTGAAACCCCACAACCAAAATATAACCCAATTATATGTTAATAAATATAGATTATAATGCCAATTCTTCTAATTATTATGGTTGTTTATGAAATAATTTTGAATATTGTGATGTGAAATTCAAGAGATGATTTAAACCTTTTTGCTTCTTCATGAAAAATATTTAAGATGAATGTCTTTAAAACTGTTTATTAAAATAAATAATAAAAAAAGATGCTAAAAAAAGTTTACTAAATATTAAAAAAAAAAAGCATAAAAGAATTAAATATTTTTTTTTAAAAAAATAATAATAATTTGTCATGTGGTAAATTATGATGGAACAATTTTAACAAAAGGCATAAATGTGTAGGATGAGATGAACATAAATATGTTTTTTTTTAAGAAAACAATATATGTGAAAAAATCTAATTTTGACAAATCTATATTAAAAAATCGTAGGGATATATAGTTGTAAATATAGCAATTAGATTCAAAATATTAGCATATATAGCAACAATTTTACAAAAATTGCAAATATAACAAAATCTATCAAAGTCTATCAATGATATAGGTCTATCACTGATAGACCATAAGAATCCATCAGCGATAAAAAGTCTATCACTAGTAGAGTTTACTATATTTGCAATTTTTTTAAAATGTTGCTATATACTTAATTACTATTCCTAAAATTACTGCACGATTACAATTATCTAAAATCTTACCAAGGTCAATGGCTTCCTTTCCTTTCATTATGCGTACACGCTTGCAAGATTCAACAAACATCCTACATATTATATGAAACCACAATGAAAAAAAAAAAACCATATACAATTAGTTTTATTATTTCATGATATTAGGGTTTAAATTCTACTAGTTTGGTGTTTAAATTAAATTTAACATAAGCACTTTGTAATGAACCTAACAAAAATTTGACACAAACATAGCAAAATGTATCAGTGATAGACTTCTATGGTCTATCAACGGCATGGTCTATTGTTGATAGATAGTCGAAGTCTATTAGATACCTTAACGTTTTATCGATATTTCTATTTTCTATCTACATTTCCATAAAACCGAGACCTCAAAACTTTTGTGGATATGGAAAAAAGAGATGACTTACTGCCAAGGAACATCACCAAGAAGCATCCAATCACCATCTTTGTCTTGATAGGTTGGAACATAATCAGAACAACAATCTACATTTACTTTCCATTCATTCATCAACTCTTGCATCCCACCTGCTTCTGATCCACACTTACCTTCAAAATAATTAATTAATATCATCAGTTATTATAAATATTTAATTATATAATGCATACATACAGATTCATGATGATCCTCAATGAAATTAATTAATTACCAATGGTGAAGGCACCAAAGAATTTGGCTAAGGCATGAGAAAGTTGATTGTAGCTGTTGTACATGCTCAGGTCAACCTTACGAAGATATGGTGCACCATCAAGGCTAACCTTCACAAACCTAATCTTCTTTTTCATCACATTCTCTCCATCTTCGTCACTTTCTTCCTCTTTACTTCCCTTTTGAACCCCCAATCTCTTCTTTCTGCTGCAACTTATTGGTGGCCAACCCACCACTTGTTCCCTGCAAACAACACACTCACAGTATATTACCTTACTTAACCCTTTCTAATTTATTAATTTCATCTTGGTTGGTGTTAAAGTAAGAGGTTCTCATATCAACATCATCATCATCATCAACTTATGTTCTGCTATTTATTTCAATATTTGTGGACTTTAATTATACGAGTTTTCAATTCCATGAGCGAGAGAGTTTATTAAAGTATTGATATGGTTAAATTTAACCTATTTAAGCTTTTGAAGATCGTGAGGACATTTAACACTTTTCATACCAAAAAAAACTTCGTTATACTTTATCTATTTAATGACTTGAGTTGATTCAAGCATAGATCTAGTGGATATAATGACTAGGGGCATACATGGGTTGGAGATTTTTTGCACCAAATCGAAATTCAAATTGGTCGGTTGGCTACCCTAAAACTTAAATGCAGTCTCCAACCCAACCCTTGAAATTTAGGTTGGGTTTAGGGTTATTATTATTTTTTCTCATTAACTTAAAATACTCCAATTTATTTACAACACAAAACATGACTAATGACGCTAAAATCTCATAAAATTCAAAAGTTAAATACCAAATATCTACTATATATATTAGAGACTTTATACAAAACAAACGTTGTAACAATCTTAAAAGAATAAACATCAAAATTTCAACCTAGAGCTAAACTTTCTCTCTCTATCTATCTATCTAATTTCAACTCAATAACAAAACTAACTCATTCCAACTCAACTCTTATCGTTTAGGTTGGGTATAGTAATTCGGGTTATTCAAATTATCGATCATTCAAACACTTCTGGATATGACATCCACCAAAGATGATTATTAGATGGTTCAATCCTCCATTTGAAAAAAAAATAAACTTAAATATATTGTAATACATATTTTCCTTATTTGTATGAGTCAATTGATCACCCTAGCCCTTCAATATATATATATATATAACTCTCATTGGCAACCATTAGTATAACCATAACAATAATCAACATATATCCCTCCTTAGATGGGAGGTTGAAAGGAACATAGAGAAGAGAGTACAGAAGAGAGATGATGAAGAAGAACAAACTTGGGTGGTGGAGGCTGAGATGAAATCAGATTAAGCTTCAAATCAGGCATTGTTAGCATTGTTTGATGATCTTCTTCTTCATTGAAACCTCTCTTCCTTATAACATTTGTCATTTTTGATGATCTTCCATCATCATTAATACTATTGTTATTATTATTATTTCCAGGTAACCCTAACCTCAGCTCTGTCTCCTCGAACGACATCGTTTATTCCCTGTCTCTCCGGAGCTATTTTGAGAACTAGCTTCGATTTTAATTTGCTACCTCCTTTTTGTTTCTTCTTTCAAATAATATCATAATATTGCTTTGAGAGGGAGATTAAAGGGCCTTATTTTTGGGTCATAAATTCATGTAGCTCAGTACCTTAAATGCATGAACTTGATGTGTGGAATAAATTTGAATAGAGCAAACTTTGGTGGTATGTAATGAATATTAAGCCCACCAAAATTAATGACATAAGTAAGAATAACACAATAGTTGGATGTGGAAGGACAGGTAATTGCATTAATGGGTTTGACAGGAAGAATGTGTGGTAATGGCAGATTTTCAAATTTAAGAATAGGTATGGCCCTTGATAATAAACCCATAGATAAATCCAAACTAATTATTCTTTCAAAATCTCATGCACAGATAGAAGCACTTTTCAATACTTTAATGTAATATGTTTTAGTTTACCCCTTTTTTTTTCATTGTTTGGACCATTGGGAAAAAACTTAAAAGGTATCAAAGTCTTCTTTTTGTGATACAGAATGATTGATGCTTAATTAATACATATATAGATATGACCAAAGTTCTATATTGGTTAGAGTATAAGACGAATAGATCTAACGGTACATAAATGAGGGACAATATCTCTCAATAGGTAAGAGGCCGCTTTTTAAGTGATTTTAAAAGCAAAATCACGCATGCAAGTTCATTTTTCATACTATCTAGAGATATTTAGGAAGTTGTTGTCTTTAGCAAGTGATATCAAAATGATCATATCCTTCAACTTAAACATGTCGGTAGTAGGTGTCAAACAAAGAAGTAGTGATCAGAGCTTCAGAGCTCTACTGAACTAATGGTATAATCTGTGAGGAGGCAAAGTTGGCATGGTTAAGAGCAAGCTTTGATGAGATACTTATTTTAGGCCATGGTACAATATTATTATCTAAAAGGGGTTAAGAAGGAGAAACATTTGTTTTCGCCTTTTGCCCCTTTTAGATGATGGTCAGAAGGTTATATTAGGTAATTTTACATTTATTCAATTTTTAAATAATTTTTCCCTAATTTTGAGCACCACACGTACAAATTAAAAAAAAAAGAAATCAAAATTTATATATAATTAAAAAAAATCAAAATCATACTTTGATACTATTTTTGGCAAATTAAAAAAGATCGTAACTATTCCAATTTTTTTACCATAAACGTATAAATGATATAAAAAAAATTAAAAATCAAATTTTATCTCTTATTAAAAAAATCAAAATACATAAACATAAAAAAAAATTTAAAATCAAAATTTGATATTATATATGGCAAATTAAAAAGAATTACATTTTATTTCAATTCTTTAGTAACATTGTATAAAAGAATGAAAAAAATCAAAAATTTTCTCCAACAATCTATCTATATCTCACGGTAAATCAGATTAATCTAAAATAGAATTAAATTATGATTTAAAATCTAATTTGTGTATATAAATAGCTTAACTCAATGCCCAACTTTTCCAATTTTTGTTCTAGAATTAATTGTTATGTTTTATAAATCTCTTATAGGTTCTGGAATTTCACCTCTGGCTTTTTTTAAAAAAAAAATTATTTATCTTTTCTAATTTACTAAAATCATAAAAATTAATATATTTTTTATAGGGAAATTATCAAAAACAGGAAAATTTACAAAATATTTACACTTTAATAAAGTTTAAAGTCAACAATTTTGAAAATCAAAGGATGTTTAGGTTTTTAGGGTTTTGGTATAAAAATATAATATATTTTTTAAAAACTTAAAATTAAAAATAATCAAATAATCTTTTTTTTTTCAACTGCAAAATAGAAAAATGTTTTGTTTTAACTTTTAAGTTAAAGTTTAGAGCTATGAGGCTAATTAAATCATCCAATAATTTTTTTTTGTTCAAATCATTAAAATCAAAATAAATAATTAACAAAGAGAAAACTATAATGAAATTTTAAGCAATAAAAACATGTTTTAATTTAATTTAAAGTTAATCATCTATTCATATCTGTATATCTTATACTGAGTTATGGTAGAGAGAAACTTTTTATTTTTGTAATTTCCTATTTTAATTATCAAATATTTTTTATGACTTTTATTATTTGTTGCACTTCACCTTTTTTTAAAAGAAAAAAAAAATCTCCCCTTTTTTTCATTAACACATTAAATTTTTTATAAAATGGTTTTAGATTTGAATTTAGGAAAATTATCAAAAATAGAAAAATGAACAAAATATTTACACTTCATATAAAAGTCAAGTATAATGAATTTTTGTCTTTTAGTGATTTTTTTTATAGAGTGTAAATAGTTTTTTTTATATATTTGAAAAAACCCATTTGATTTAAGTATAAATCGAATTTAATTTCACATTTAAATCATTTAAACAAAAAAAAATCTATGTTAATTTTAAAAATCTCATTTCATTTCCATTAATTTTCTATAAACCTTTTCCTAGCATTCAAGTGTTGTTTAATTTCATTACTCTAACTTTTTTTTTTTTAATGTTTTTCTTCTTATTCTTAATCTTTATTTTTTTTAAAAAAATCAGAGGGTAGGTATTGCCTACAATTTTTCTACATTCATGATTTTTTCTCCGCACATTACTAACGTTGAAGTTAAATGTTAAAAGATTTCAAAGAAAAATGAAAAATAAAAGTTGGTTCTCTTCGATGAAGGCGAGGGACTCTGGTGACGATAGTTCGTCAAAATAGGGAGAAAGGAGAGGAACGAGAAAGAGAAAGAGAAGAAAAAACGATTCTCTTTAATATAATTTGTATCATGATATTCAACAAAGTTGTAGTTTAAAAGTTGAATTCTATATGTATAAAATTCAACAAAGCTTTAGTTTGAATGTTGAATTCTATATGGATAATAATGTTAGATTATACGATTTATTTCAAACGTGTCCATATTCTTTTAAAAGTTTCTAAACTACTTTTTCATCAAGAGGATTTGTATAATAACGGTAGTTTTAAAATCTTTATGAAAGGTCGAGAGTCGAGAGTAATATCACGACATTCGAAAGAATATGAGTTTTGTTTTTTTAAAACAAATAAAAAAATTCAAAAGTTTTTTTTTTTAATAAATCAACTTTAAAGTCATCAAATTGCCAGTCAACTATGGATCAAGATGGTCAAGAATATTGTTCATATTCCATGGAGTAAAAAAGTTCTTTTTAATATTTCAACTACTAAATAGTCACAAACTTAGTAACTTCACCCAAAATATATTCTCCTTCATCTTATATTTACTTTTAGGGAACTTTCGTAGAAAATTAAGAAAAACATTAAGGAATAATGTGATATCCAAAAAATAAATTAATTGAATCCATTCCACCTTAATGGAGATTACCATGTTTAATCTAAGTTGAAGCTTAAAGATCAGGCAGTTAGGCTTCATTAACAATGATTATGCAATAAGGCTTTGATATATTATTCTCTCAATCATCATCCAGCCATTACCAATAAAACACTACAAAATATGCTTATGATAATATAAAGAACTACAAGAAATCTTTTAAGTAAAACTTAATGATGGGTGTTAGCCACTAGCAGGCTTCAGTAACAGAGCCTAGTTGATCTCTTGTTCACAAATGAAAGGAACAGCCTGAGTTATGCCTTCAAAATTTATCAGGAGAGTGCAGATTTTAAGGATTTGGTGAAGTTTTCAAGTGCCTTCAATCCTTCTTCAGGAGACTGGGCTTCACCCAACAGCTTAACCATAGCACTACCAACTATGATACCATCAGCCCCCCAGCTAGACACCTATGGACAAACAGCATGACATATTATCCAACGAAAAATGCATGACGAATAAACAGTTACGGTGTATGATGACATTTTTTTTACCTGTTTCACGTGCTCGGGTTTCGATATACCAAATCCTACTGCTACTGGTTTTTCTGTTACCTGTGAAACAAAGTAGAGTGTGAGGCTTATGTTATTGCTTGGTTCCAAACGCTAACAGCTTTCAAAGTGCACAACTAAGTTCACTGAGTACATTATAGCTATTACAGCTATGTCGTAGATAGTTATTAAGAGGGCACACCTCTTTAATTTCCTCAAGGAGAGTTTGAACTTTATCGCTCACTGATGCACGGGCGCCGGTAACTCCAACAGAGCTCACCTATAATTGAATGAAAACAAATTTCAGTCTGGCACATGGGGGGTTGTAATTTTGACTTAATCTCAATGGAATAATACACGAAGTAACACAGAGAATAACTGTATTTTAGTAACTTCACCAAAATCCTTGCTCTTTCAAGGAAACCAATCATTCTGTTCGTGCACAGAAACAAAGCGATAAAAACAATACGCTCCTACAAAACAGAAGACGATCTTTCTTCTCCAGTGCAATTCTGTTGTTATTCTCTTACTTAACTCCACCAAAATGGAGAAACCTTTTCTGATTCTATAGGATTAGGTTTTTTCTGTGGCAAGAGTTAAAGAACAAAGCTCCATAGAATACCTTTAAAAGGAAGATCCAAGTAGTTGTGTGCAATTTTTCAATGCTACAACCTACTACAAAAGTAAAGTTTTTGAACTTCCAGATCATAACAGTTTACCCTCAAGGTCCGTTCCTACTCCAGTTAACATTCAAAAACTGAAGAATTTTTAAGATTGAACTTACATTCAGGAGCGGAGGTGATTTACAATAAGGCTGCTTAACAATTAAAGCATTTACTTTAACTTTCTTGTCTTTGTTGGTTGTCCTTTGTAGCAAACTTCCCTTATGTCTGGTCTGGCCTGTTTTTTATGTTAGAAGTTTGGTTTTTCATCAAAAAGTGATAGGAAAAATTTTCCCACTAATCCAAAATCAAGGCCTTTAATAAGAGTCTACTGAGATGGTTAAATATTGGGGTAAATAGAAAAGGAGCAATAGGTCCTTCACTCTAATTCTTCCAAAAGCCTTAACCTTCCCTTTTGGTTTTTCATGGATGATTGTTGGATTTGCTTTATCTCTTTTGTAATATTGGTTGTGTATTACACATATATTTATTATTTAAATCATGATATTTCTTCCGTTATTGGTTTGTTGGTCTTCTAAAGACTTCGTACTTGTTTTGGTTTAGAAGTGAGAAAAAATACAATAATCTTATTCTTCTCCCCAAAATTCATGATAAATGATAATAATAAAATTGACACCATGAAGACAAACAATGACCCAACATACAAAGAACCGAGGCTTGGCAACAAGCTAGCATTTAAAAAGCTCTAATCAGAAGCCATTTCAAGCTCCAAATATGAAGATTATACCTTTGTTTCTCTTCTGAAGTTCATTAGCAATAGTGCAAGAGTCAGTGATTTGTCCTTTCTCAATGAAAGGTTAATATTCAACAATCAAGTTTGAAGGAAACGTTTTAAGTCATTCAGCTAGAACATCGGTAATGAACTTATATAGATACATTGAGAGTGAGGAATCTATACTTGCTTAACTTTTATATTTATCACAATGTAAAAAGTCTAATCAATAATCACATTGTTAAAATACCATACTAAAAAGAATCTTGGAACACTCTAGATATGCAGTCGTGATACAAGTACTAGGAAAATAATTTCAAGGAAAAATGTTGATGACACATGAACGCATTTCCCCCCTGATATTAATTCTCATAGTCATGGATTTTAATTAATTTTGGTTATTGAATTTCCCTAAAAAAAAAGACTAATAATAATAATAATAATAAATGAATGAGATGAAAAAAAATCAGAACTATTTGCATAGAAAAAGATAAAAACAGAAAATTGTCTTACAAGATATACAAATCCCTCTGAAGCTTCAACGATGGCTTTCATCCTATCTTTAGGCGTGGTTGGTGTAGTTAAGAGCACCTAGCAGGGTAAAGTATTGTTAGATATTATACTAAATTTTTCTTCACCCATCAACTTAAGTTTTTGGGTTAATTGGTGATTTAAGATGGTATCACAGCAAATTGCTTCAAGATGTTTTAAGTTCAAGCCCCTGCAACGTTATTTCCTCCTCATTTCATATTGATTCCTACTTGATCTTTCTTGATATTTCAAGCCCACAAGTGAAGGGTGTTAGATATTATATTAAACTTGGCTTTATCTATTAGATTAAGCTTTTGGGTCAATTGGTGATTTAAGAAGCATGCATAAGAACAAGCAAAATATCTGGAAAAGTACACTCTGCCTTTCTTCTGATTTCGTGAATTACAACACAAATGGCTAATCTATGACAACTGACGATGTAAAATTAATTCAATAAACAAAGACGGCTCAATGAATTGCTACTTATTTCCTCCATAATTTAATTCTAGAGATAATGAAAAGAATGCAGGAGAGTACAGTTCAACAATGAAATAATTTCCAGCCTAGCAACTGTTTCCTGCCTTAACAATCGTGATCAAGAAAACTAGATAATCTGCAGGCTCAACCAATTAATTACAATTAATAATATAATAATCTCCAGCTCTGCAAATTATGTCCCAAATTTATGTGTGTAATCCATGAAGCAGTTGTCAAGACCCTTACACCGTTCCATCTGCTAGCCTCATTTATAGGCCGCTTGCCATTATAATCATTGTTCAATATTTTTATGTTAAAATCATAAATAAATATCAGAGCCTTGAAACTAGTAATTAATTTAGATAATACAGAAATATGAGAAAAGGAATTCACCAGCTCAATATTGTGCTTTACAGCTTCCTTTCTCAAAATTTCAGTCTCCTCAAGAGGAACATCCGGAACAACAAGCCCTGCATGAAAGTGAAACGTAACTAAACATAAAGCTAAGATCGGTGTCTTCCCATGGAACCTTGTAAACCAAGAAAGGTAACATTAAGGTTATCATATAGAACATGTAAAAATATAATGAAACGCATGCAATTCTCAAGATAGCATTAGATACAATCCCCAGGTTAGAGAAAGTTCAAATAGTGCATCCTGATTTAACGTCAGGAGTAATGTCATAAGTAAATGTGTGTCACACAATCATTTCAATCGTACCATTATTCACTTTCAAATGGTCATCAACTCATCACGAAGTTGATTTTAAGTTAGATAATTGCACAACAATGAAATAAACACAATATTTATAAACTATCATGGGTTAGCTTAGTGGTAAAAAAAAAGACAATCTCATTAACTAACATTAATTAACTAAGAGGTCAAGAGTTCAATTTATGGTGGTCACGTAACTAGAATTAATTTCCTACGAGTTTCCTTGACAGCCAAATGTTGTAGGCTCAGACGGATTGTCCTGTAAAATTAGTCGAAACTGGGTCGGACACTCACAAATATCAAAAAAAAAGAAAAAGAAATAAAAGACACAATATTTCTATATTCTCATCCTTTTCTCATAAAGAGACAGAGTTATTTCTTGTTTTCAAATACAACTCAACTAAATGTCGCAAAATTCGTGACATAATAGGTCCAAAACCACAATTATTTTTCAATACATACTTCAACTTTGTACCATTCACTGGGATAAAGAAATTTACAATTTATGACGTTCTCAGTAAATCAACCAGTATTTCTATGCAAGTTAGAGCAAAGGCCAACACTAACATTTGGAACCTGACAATTGGCCTAGCCTTGTCATGCTATCTTGAAAGTAGGGCAAAAAAAAAGTCGATAAAAAAGTTCAACATAATCCACTATAAAAGATAGAGTGAATTAATTACTGACCTCGTACACCAGCATCTTTGATTGTCAACATGAAGTTTCCAATGCCACGCTTAAGAATTGGGTTATAGTATGAAAAAAGGGCAATTGGGCAAGACAGTTCAGGAATAACCTAAGCAACCAGAGGTAAAACAAAAATGTGTCAACTTTCAATTTCATTAATGAGAAACTAAAGGGCAGTGAAGCATATACAGATAGGACGCAAAGTGGAAGAGGAAAAGATATTGATATTTATTTTGGGACCAAAAATGTTTTTTTATATATATTATGTACAACATGGTGCATGGTACAATGATATTACCTCCTTCAGCATAGAAATGATTGAACTAAAGTTTGTACCCCTAGCCAAGGACCGAGTTGCGGCAGCCTACAGAAAAAAGATACATAAGACAACTGCAAAAGCTACAATACATTAAAAATGGAGGAATGAAGAGAGAACGAGAGAACGAGAGACCGAGATACAACCTGTATAACGGGACCATCTGCCAAGGGATCCGAATACGGAACACCAAGTTCGATTATATCCGATCCATAAGTAGAAAGCACCTTCAGTGCTTCAGCCGTGGTGGAAAGATCAGGATCACCAGCAGTGATGTAGGGGATAAATGCAACCTGTAAAACATGTATGTATTTAAAACAACACTGACCAATGAAAAAATCCCATGCCACTGTTTGAAGTAGATCATAAACTATCATAACAAAATCTAACCCTTCACATGATCAACCCAATTAAGCATTGGTGGTAATGACTTAAAACAGGAATCCAATTAGAAGATTTAACCCATTAAAGACTTGTATTTATAAGAAGTGAATTGAAATGAGGACTCTCCACAGCACCAAACAGTGAACTCCAAAATGCAACAAACAAACAACCCAGAAATGAAATGTCAAAAAAAAAGTTAGAGATAGTAAATGGTAAGAAATTTTCACCTTGCCTTGTTCCTTCAATTTGCTGAATGTTTCAGACAGTCCTACAGCAGGGGAAGCTGTAAGGGAAGCCATTGGAATAACCCGCTTGGATTGAAAGACTGAAATCTTACAAGGATGAGTGGGAAAGATAAGGGTAGTGGGTATCTTGTTGAATCGAAATAACCTCGAAGAATTCAAAACAATGTCCATTTGGGAGGTAAATACGGTCGGGAATTCGCTGAGTTTCAAATTTGAAGCAAAACAAGTGAGGGTTGGATGGAATTTTGGATTGACAAATGGGTTTTGTGTCCGATTAAAGATGAATATGGTTAAAAAAAAATTCAAATTCAAATATGGAATGAAATTGAAATCTTACCTTATATTGAACCTGAGCAGTTCAGTTTCGAATTTCAACGACTGCAGTTATCAAAAGGTGAAGGTAGCTCAATTGGGTCGGTCTTAGTTTTGTCCGGAAATGAACTTATTGTGATTGGACGGCCACTGTTCCGCTGATTTGACTCGAGGGTTTACAAGAAGAGAACATGAGGAGAAAAATTTGGCGGCTGAATACTCTTTTGTGATATGGTGAATTTTGTTAGTTTGGTTTTTGTTGATTTTAAACTCCTCTTTTACTTTTCTTTTCTTTAGAGGTTAGTATCTTGTTATTTAATTTTGGACTTCGTAAAATAAATTTAAAAAATTAGACGTATAACACAAACTTATTTAATTTTGTAAAAATGACAAAAAAAAATAAATTAAAACAAGTTTAACTCATGTGATATATTTGATATACACTTTATACAACAATGATACATATTTGATATGTTCGACATAGTTAATATATTCATTTTATTATACTTAGGTACACATATGACATACAATTTAATAACATTCTAATATGCATTTGATACACTTAATATGCATTTGATACACTTTATATACTAAAAATTGGATTTACGATAAAAGAATTTGAATTTTGTTAAAGGATTGAGAAAAATAAAATATATATTTGTTGTAAAAATAGAAACTGTATAATTTGTAACCCAAACTAAAAAATCTCCACTTCGAACACAAATCATTATAACTCAACTATAATAATCTAGAACTATAATGACTCATTACTTCTTAGCTCAAACACCGCCTAAAAAGTGTTTCACTTTTTTTTTTTTTTTTTTGCCCTAAAGTTGATAAAGATCAACTTATTTACAAAAATGTCAAATTGCTTTGTTTACCCAAATGTCAATAGGCATATTTACTTAATTTTCATTAAATTAAAAACTTTTAATATTTTGTCATTTTCAACATTTATGTATATAAATATTTATATCATGTATATATAAGGTGTATCAAGTGTATATCGAGTGTATCAAGTGGATCACTTGGGTTGGACTTACTTTTTTTGCCATATCTGCAAAATGAAAAAGTGTGACAAGTTTACAAATCTATAAACTTAAAATGTCACTTCCTACATTTTTCATCATTTCCACCATTGTTATCGTTTTGGTTCTTATGGATTTATCAATGTGACAAGTTGTTGAAAAGTATTAAAAATGTTTTTTTTTCCGACAATTGTATGTGTTGAATGAGAAATTTTGGGTCAACCACAACATATCACGTCATTTCTCAAATTTATGACAGAATTGCAAATCATCAAATTTGAGATTAGTTAAAAGTTGACATGTGTTCCAAATTAAAATTTAAGACGTAATTTGGTGATCTCAATGATCAATGATGTCGTGTTTTCGTATTGACTATCGGATTAAGTTAATTATTTTAGTTCAAGTAAATATTAAGATTTGGGCTATTCAATTGAGCTAAAAAATAGGCTTACTTTAGTCCAAATGCTAAATAAAACTCAAATTCATATAATTAGGCCCATGGACCAACCAAACTCAAGCTCACAAAGTCTATCATAACTCTATAAATAGAGAAGTTCTCTTCATCATGGAGGTCAGAAGTTGTATACTTCAGAGGTATAAAGATAATCCTCCACAATCAAAAGATTTTTACTTCCTCAAATCAAGTGTACGCATTAAACCGAAAGAGAATCAGAGGATCAAGTTCTAAAGATCGAACCACATTGCATTAAATTAACACAAATCTAACATAAACACAAGTTCAACTCTACAAAAGCACGTTTCTTCGGAAACATTGTGCGCACAATATGCTTTGATGTTTTTTTTTTTAATAATTTTTTTTGTAAGAATTGAGTGATTGGGATTGAGTTGATAAAAGAGAAAAAAATACTCTTAATATGATTAAAAAAAATTAGGTTAAATTATAAAATAATGTCCTTGAACTTTACCGTTCCTGTAAAAAATGTCCCTAAAGCTTCAAAAGTTTCATACCCTTAAACTTTCAAAACGAGTTAAAAAATATTCTTATCGTTTGTTTTGAATAGAAATCGTTAAAATTTTGTTTACAAAATACCTCTAAACTTTAAAAAAGTTAAAAAAAAAACCCTTGACTCTAAAAAAAAAAAAAAAAAAAAGTCAAAAAATACCTCCAATGCTAGTATTTAAACAAAAACCGTTAGTTTCAGTGACAAAAATAACTTTAAAAATTTTTAAAGAGTTCAAAAATGCTCCTAACCATTAATATGGGATCAATTATTCTTGTTTTTTTTTTCATATAAATACTCTCACATTTCTCTTAATTTTTCAATTTTTAGCTTACATCAATTTTCTCAACAACCAAAATTTGAAGTTAAACCATAAAATCTCACACAATTTCAAAAAAAAAAAAATCCAAAATCAAAACCTCCTCTTAAAACAAACCAAAACATTAAATGTCAAATAAAAAACGTTAAATAGTCAAATATAAACATTAATGTTCCCAAAACCTTGATCTCCATGGTGGTTTCCTCTTCTTCCTTGTAGTCTCCTATTGTAAAAACCTTCCCTTTCTCAAGAATCATGTCGCTCCCTCTCCTAGGCCCATCTATAACAGAGTCAAAAGTCAAATTCATTATGCTCTAAGTCTTCTTCCTCCTCAAGATCCCCCACAACCCGTCTTACTTCTAGTCTTTCTCTACCTTGAAACATTTGTTTCTAGTCTGTCTGCCATCGCATTAATTAAAGTCTCCAAGTGTTGCATGACTTTCTCATTTAGTCCTTGTAAGTGCCCTTGTAGAGCACCTCAATTGTCCGTCATTGTTGCAAAACAAAAACAAGTGAAAGAAAAATGAACCTCAGAAATCACTCCCTCACGTGTTTCCTTCGATATGTGATGTTCAATTCTGTTTAC
This sequence comes from Cucumis cinereus, assembly GCA_037974625.1. Lineage (NCBI taxonomy): Eukaryota > Viridiplantae > Streptophyta > Magnoliopsida > Cucurbitales > Cucurbitaceae > Cucumis > Cucumis cinereus. The sequence goes on along the minus strand of JBBPDJ010000019.1, from coordinate 2,965,602 downwards.
ACTCTTTGATTTAAGCTATCTCTCACCAAAAAAAAGAAAAAAGAAAAAAAAAACGAATACTCTCAAAAAGAGGAATAGGCCAAAATTTATGCAATCAAGATTAGTAGAGCAATCCAACAACAAAACAAGTAGGAACGATTGTAAAATGTCAAACACAAGCAATTGAACTAGTTGAATTCAACAAAAGTGAAAGAAAACTAAAAATCGAGAGCCTAATATTTAAGATTCAACAAACTAGACAAGAAACAACAAAAAATATGATATCTAAAATTAAGAATCTAACATTCAAAATTCAAAGAATTATTCATGATGAACAAAGAAATGCAAACAACTAGACAAAACATTAAAAGAATCAAAGGATTAAGAATAAAAACTAGTCACCCTAATTATACCGAAAACTCAATTCAATTAAGCAAGCAAATGCACTTTTATAACTAGTAATTTTTCTTATGACGTTTCAGCAACTTGAAACTTATGAGAATTCAGTAGTTTAATTGACGTGCCTCCTTTACGTGCTTCCAATTTTTTTCTTTTCAAAATCACGTTTCTTCAGCCAACTATTTTGTTTTGTTTTCTGGGTTCCACAATTCTTCATGCTTGAAGTGTTTTTTTCATTCACGATTTCAACTTCAAGTAATTTTGAAATTCAACTTCAAAAAATTTTCTTTTTCTTCTGCCCTCGTTTTTTTTTTCCAATCAATTATTTTTTCAAATAAGAACAAAAAAAACTTTAATTATAAACTAGACTCAATCAAAAAAGCAATTAAACATATGTCCAATCTAGAGCTAGACTCTAATACCAAGTGATATGAAAACCTTATAATTTGAAAATTGGAAACTCAATAGGTGAACCCCCAAATATCAAATTTTAAGACCCAATCAAATTGATAACAACCCAAGAAAATGGATTAGATTTGAATTACCCTTTGATCGAACACTCCACAAGCAAGGTGATCAAACTTACTTGAATGTTTCTTACATGCAATCATGAATCAATAATTGCAAAAGAATGGTGATGAGACTCCATCATCTACCATAGAATTTCCATCGATAGAAAGCTCTGAATCTTAAAAAACATCAAAATTAACATGTTGAATTTTGTTTTCCTACTTTAAACCCAACCTACTACATTAAAAAGAACATAAATAGTCCATTCTACCCCTAACTCAAAGAAACTAAAACCCAAATAAACATATATGGTCCAGTAATTTTAAATAAAAATAACAATAGGTATGTTTTCGCAAAATAAAATAAGTTACAAATCTCAATTAGTTTCCTCTTATAGCTTCAACTAACTCCAATTATAAAATTTCTGATCAATTGTTACAACACGAATCTCCTCAGCTGAGTTCACTTCCTCTTGAATGTGAGAATTCAATACTAACTGTAGTTTCTTAGCTCTTGAACGCGTGATTGGCCCTGGAGGTAACATAAGGTCGTTCTAGTTCATTTCAAGCTAATTCACCCACCATCCCGCTGTTGTTAGTCAAATTTCATAGCAGTCACATGGGCAGCCATCAAGGAGCCTTAAAGACGTACCAACAGTTAGCTCAGGAGGCTTATTGGAAGGGTATGAAGGCCAAGTTTGAGGTTGAATGTTACATTTTTCAACAAGCTAAATGTACTTTAACTCCAACCAGCTTACTTCAAGCTCTTTCGATTCCAGGTTGTATTTGAGAAGATATTAGCATGGATGTTATTAAAGGCTTGCTAAAATCAAGTGGATTTGCCACCGTTCTAGTGGTTGTGAACCGGTTATCCAAATATGCTCATTTCATTCCACTGAAACATCCATTACAACTAATTCCAAAGCGAAAATGTTTGTATGAGAAATTGTGTGATTACATGGTTGCCCCGCAGTATTTGTTTCAAAATGCGATCATGTATTCACTAGCATGTTTTGGGAAGAGTTAATGAGATTATAGGAAACTTAATTGCGTCGAAGCACGGTGTACCATCAACAGAATCAATGGTCAGACCGAAGTTGTGAATCGAGGGGTTGAAACGTATCTCCGTTGCTTTGCTATAGGTACTCCAAAACAATGATTTAAATGGTTGGCGTGGGCCGAATTCAGTGACATACTTCTATGCATACAACATTTGGCATGACTCCATTTGAAGTTACTTAGGACTGCCCACCCTCACCCATACAAGTTCCAGCATGACATCGATTTACTTTAGGAAGAACGGGATGATATGCTTGAGCATGCAAAACTAAACTAAAATAAGGCTTAAAAATGCATGGTTAGGTTGACTAATTCTAAGCGTCGTGACGTTCACTTTGATGTCTTGGATTGGATCAACCTCAAATTACAACCTTAGCAATCCTAATTGTCACGTTTTGCTCATCTGAAGTTGGCTCCTCACTTTGTTGGCCATATTCAAGTGGTGGATCGCATCGGCCCTCTCGTATACAAGTTAGCTTTGCCAAAAACTTCTAACATTCATCCTGTTTTTAATGTTTCTGTGTTTGCGTAAAGTTGTTGGCAGTGATCTGCCTATTGTTCCACTCCCAACCAAACTTGGTTCTTACTTGTCCGTGCGTATCGCGCCTGTGGCTATCATTTAGTTGCACAAATCATCATCATTTGGCAATGAGTTAGAAGTCTTAATTCAATGGGAGGATTGTGCTCTAAAGGATGAAACTTGGGTGCAAACGGGTGTGATTCAAGAACTCTTTCTTGACTTTCCACTCGAGGACAAGGTGGCTCTTTAAGAGAGCAGAGCAGAGAGAGCAGAGCAGGTAATGATAAGCCCCCAATAAGGTCTACACTAGAAGGCACAAGAAAGACTGAAGTTAATGAAACTACGTGATAAATAAGTGGGCCATAGGAATATTGTTAGTTAGGCCCTTGAGAGTTACTTTATATATTGATAGTTGGGGGGTATCTTTTAGCTAATATTTTGTACTCGGGTTCTCTTGAGAGAATTGGGAGGAGATTGGAAAAGATCTCAAAATCTTTCCCCTTGCTCTTGCTGTTGATAAATAAAATTATAAGTTGAGACCTATCAGGTAAATATAGAGTAATAGAAAAACTTAAAGTGTTGATCCTCTTGACCAATTTGTGTGCTTGTGTTGTACATAGCAATGTCCCATGATCCATCAAGCAAACAAAATCGCTGGCTAAGAGAAACCTCTTAAGTTGCACCAACAAGGTGAAATATAACACCTACACACAACATGTATTGCACTGAAGAACTTGAACTTGATTTAATACGTACCTTTGTTACCTACTAAACTACTAAAATTACAACATTAAAATTATAACACAATACAACAAACTTTATGCACACTTCACGAAGCTCTTTGGTATCTATATATCGTTCTTCAATGTTCAAATAACACGTTAGGCATTAGCAAAATAAACTATCTCATACTCGTTAATGGCCTTGGAATCACCCAAAATATTGTTGAAAATCCTCGCTAAAGACCTTACAATGCTTATAAGATACATGGAGTTAGCATATCATTTTCAATTGACTTTAAGATAAAATCTCATGTTAATCCGATAAAACTCCATGGAGCCCAAACAAATATTTAATTCACAAACAAAAATTGAAATCTAATCCAAAAATTGTAAACCATAAGAGACATCATCTTGAAGGAGCAGGTTGAGAATCCCGCATTGAAAAAAGTAAATCAATCCCAAATGTTTATTAGACACATCGACTACTTATCTTATTGTCAATTAGTTTTAGATGAAAACTATTGTCAATCTAATAAATACATCATACTAACAAAATTGTCTTCAATTGTACCTACAAGTGATCACTTTTTTTTTTTCCGTCCAATATGAAACTTTAGTGACACTAACAAAAGTATCATCTTCGAAGCGTCAAAGGTGTGGAGATCCACCCTAAAGATTGGAAGTTCTCTCCAAATATATTCTTTCAGTCGTGGCCACAAAATCTACAAATTCAATGTAAGCATGCAGAATGGTGGAGTTGGGTTTCATTAGGGCCACTGTGTGTACCATGGGGGAATTTAGAATGTGAGTAGCACAAAATTTTTGACTTCCATAGCCAAAAGAAACCAAATACCTTTTAGCCTTTTCCTTTGCTTCCTAAAAGGAGAAGAATCCCTATGTCTAAAAAGAATATGCAGCCTGCCTTGCCCTACTTCCAATAAAGCTCTCTCTCTAACATTTCAATCACATGCATAATATTAACAAGTTGATTAATCCAACGTGAAAGAGCAAGGGAGAGATGATCAAGTTGGGTCTTTTCATGTAAGTTCATCTGCTTTTCTATCTCTACATCATACACAATGTATGTCGACATTTAACACTCTTCTTGTGATTTTTAATATTAGTCAGTACAAACAATCTACTCAGCCAAACAGATTAATAAAAGCTAAATGGTAATGTATTTTATACTGAAAAAGAAGCAAGAAACTAATAGCTAAAATAAAAGAAGAAACTATGGGAAACGAAATATGTAATGACATTTTATAAAGAGTAGTGTAGAAGGGATAAGGTGGTACCTTTATAATGTTGGTAAGTAATCTACAGTCTGGCAAAAAAGTCTCACTTGATTTTGACCATGGTTTTTTCTTTTTTACTTCACTTTCTTTATGATATGCCTCTTCTTTCTTTCAAGGCATTCCTGTAATAGGAGTCAAAAGTAACATGAGTGCTCTAAACTTATATAATTATTATCTTAAGGTTAAATTATAAATTTAGTTTACAAAGTTTGAGACTTATACTAATATTTATTCTGTCCCTAAAGTTCAGTGTGTTTTCTAAACTTTCCTTCTTTTTCAATTTTTTTTTTTTTTGGTTTCAATTAGAATTGGTCACCCAATATTATTCTGTAGAACGTTAATTTTAAAAATCAGAAACTAAATTTACAATCTCAAAAGTTTACTGGCAAATATTAAAGTTTATGAACTGAATTTATAATAAACTTCACCATTCAATTTTGAAACAAAAGAAAGGTTTGAGAATATCACTTTACCCAAAAGAAAAAGTACTTGGGTAGATTTTAGATGCACCCATCTAAAGAAATTAAAATATTTCGTTAAAGAAGTAAAAACAATTTTTAAATACTAATTTAAATACTTTGAAAAAAGGTAAGAAGAAGAATGTATAATGACATGCAGATAGGTACGACTTTGAATGCAAATGTTTTCAAGGTTTTAGAGATTTTGCAAATGAACTCTTACCCATAGTTTTGAGTAAATTAATTTTCCAAGTGACCTCTTACCCCTAGTTTTCAGCAAATTTTCTATTTTGGTTTTGAATTTCAAAAGATTACAACATACCCTTGAGAAAAACGGGAGACCAACCATTAACTTGCTAAAATAAGTCAGGTCTAATTGAAGAAAATATATTTAAAAAAAAAAAATCCATATGGGTATAATCTTGGTGGGAATTTCAAGATGGAACGTGAGCCGATTTCGATTGCACAAAATAGCACAAACGACAATTTTTAAACACAAGACGGAAATAGAGAGATTCTCAACTAAAAGCAGGACCTCTAAACAAGATTATCGATGTTCTAATTTGTAATTGGATTCTACTTTTGGGATGTTACTCTTTAATCAACTAAGATAAATATTTGTTTAATACCTTTCAATGCTTTACCCCAGTAATGGATTATTTTAAAAACATAATCTATTGAAACTTGATGAAAAAGAAGGAAACTTTTAATTTACATCAGTGGGGAGCCAGAAAAGACCAAACCACTCAAAGCAGGTAGAGAAGATAAATAATATAATGTGGGGGAGGCTTTTAAGAGCAAACATTGTGTTGCTAAAAACAACAAAAGAAAATGGTGGATCAGGCTAGAAGTTCATTTAAGTAAAGAGATTTATTATGGTATTAGTTGTGGACATCATTGTCAGGGCAGGGCCTAATAAATGCAAAACCACCCATTTCCTAGTACTTTTTATTTTTTGCCTTTTTAGGCTATGCTACCTAAGTTCTGCAAATGAAAAAGTCCTACTTCTTAGTCCCCCACCACACCCATCTTGTTTGCTTCCAGAAATAAGGTGTAAGATTCTTAAACCATATGCAATGTCCAACCTCAAATTGATCATTACACAGCTCCCCCGAGGATAAAAACCATATCTCAAGTCTTAACCATACCCCCAAAATCATCATGAACTTCAAAAACCGTAGAAAGCTAGCTAAGTTGAACCAAATTTAAGTTGAACCAAATTTGTCCGTCGGGATAGTTAATGGCACAGGCAACACTTTTAAGGCTAATAAGCTTCATAATAAAGAATATAACAACGTTATTAAAGAATTATAAATATATCCAAATATATCGAGGTATGAAACAGTGAAAATCCCATCTAGTTGTTGAGGTATAAAATTTATGTTTATCTAGTAGCATGACCTAGAAACCCATTGGGTGCGAGAGCCTAATCTAAATTTTGCTATACCTAGAATTGGTTAATATTTCAGGATCCAATAAAATGCTAACATTTTTCATACATCCAGGTCAGGTAAATAGAGTTCAAAATGAACAAAGATTGGATAAATCATATATAATATATGTTAATGAACTACTAATAAAATATTATAGACATAGAGAGGTTCAGGAGAAGTGAGGGGTATGGTCTCATAAAACAGGACCTGGAATCATTCATTATATCACTATCTTCCCGTTGCAGAAGGATGGATAAAGAATAAGGATGGATATGTCAGAGAGGCCATTTTAGCTTTATCGTAAAAAGGTAAGAAGAAGAATTATTAACTCACCTCACGTTGCTCGAGGCCAACAATACTTTGGTGTAATCTTCTTCAATCATAAAATCAGTTTCTGCCATCCTCAAAGAACAAAACAAGCATTTCAGTGGTGGAATAACCAAAAAAAAAAAAAAAAACATTATTCCCTGAAAAAGAATAATTGATGAAAAACTGCAGTGAGTCGCTTCCCTTACCTCCATTGCTTACCACTACATCTTCAATCAAAGATCTAAACAGAAACCTGATGACCTGCAAGGATTTTCTTAGAGGGAAGGGGGAAGGCTTTTACAAAATTGATAGTTGTCAACTATTTTTCTTTCAAATATTATTGATAAAGAGTAATATCCAAACCCAAACCCTTACACAAAAACCAGAAGGGGATTTGAAGGTTTTTATAACACCATGATATAGGTTGTGTATAACTATTTGTTTTTACTAGTCAAAAACCCAAAAAGGATAAAAAGAAACAAAACCAAAAATTTCATGGCTAGCTAGTCTTCAATAACCGATGCCAAACCAGTAACAATCTTAAGATTTCTAGCCCCAACCGATGAGCTTTTAGGCTTAAGCTCCGGAGGCTTCCATTCTTTTACAACTGCAACAGTCTCAACCTCTCCCAACCCATTACGATCCACCAATTTCTCAGCACAGTTTTTAATAGTATCCTTTGACTCAGGATCTGGGCCTGAAATCGACAAGGATGAGGCACGAATATGAGGAGAGAGCCACTTTGCTTTTACATACTCCGCTTTTCTCCATGGAGGAACAGGCATCCCCTTCTTTTTTAAGCTCTGTTTTGCAGCCTCTGATACGATCGATACGATCCTCTGAAGCCGACAAGGGTTGCCGACGAAGATATGAGGAAGAAGTTGAAGGATCGATTTGTAGCTTTTGGTTGATCGTGCAATTTCAAACTCTGATCGTAAGTCGATGTCTATCAATAAACGTTCTCCTTCAATAATCACGTCAACGTATTCATAATCCCCTGTTGCATCACAAAAATCGATTCTATTCAAATCAAACTATAATTAGAAGAATTCAGTTACAATTCAAATTTTAAGAGAACAATAGACGGTCCGGTTCAAATACCCTAGATTTTTTTCAAGAATAACCAATTCGTAAAATTTTTGGGTAAACCCTCCTCTCCCGAAAAAAAAGAAACCGCTCAAATTCAAATTCAATACCCAAAATTTTCCAATAATCAACGAGAAGAGTAGTCAAGAAATATACCGGCCGGATATGTGGGGGATTTTTCCCAGTGAGATTTGCAGATGGAAGCGTCGTAGCCAAGAGCCAACAACCCATTAGTAACGATCTCTCTTGCTAAGTTGTCTTTACGCTTGCAGACCTTGTTCTTCTCTACAATCCTGGCCGTATCCGCTAACAAATTCCTCTCATGAACACTCGTACAGGGAAGTAAGCTCTGCTCGAATATGAAAACGTTATCAGAAAAGACAGAAACAAGAAACAAATACCATTTAGGAAAAAATAATGAAATGGAAACTGATCATTTCACAAAAAAAATGTGAATAAGATGATCCGTTATACCTTCAGAAGTTCCCATGCTTCACCGCCGGATGAAAAATTGGAATCGCCAAAACAACCATGTGAATCCAAATCCTCTTCGGAGCTGTCCGTATTGTTTCCATTGAAGCAGTTGCAGCGACTGCGGCCGCACCTAGCCGCGCTGAATTGTTTCTCATTGTTATCCTCTATGAAATTCTGAACCATATTCGCCAAGCATAAAGAACTGGGCTCTAACTCAGAAGAGACACCATCGGAGCTGTCCTTGTTAGCGTTCAATTCTTCGAAGTTGGCCTTCTCTGTCGAATTTCTCAGTACGTTCGGGAACTGTCTCTCAAACAATCGCTTCAATTTCGACTTCACAACCGGCTTCACCAGCTCAAACCGAGCTGCTTCTTCGATTGTGTCAAAATCGATTGGCTGGATCTTCATCTGAAATGGCATGTTCAGGGAAGCTCACTCGAACGAATTTCAGCACCTCCTCAGACAATCAGATATCGACAACTATAATCTTCATCATTTACTAAAATTGAAGCTCGTATTCTTCAATTCCTTCGGTTAATTCAAGATTAGGAAAAGAACAAGTGTGTTCACAAAAACAAGGAAAACAGAGTTATGCTAGTAAGACAGAAAATGTGAATTCCATAACCTACGGTTCGATTACAATCATCATCGATATCTCTGAATCGTATCTCAAAAATTAAATGTACTCACATGAATTCGAGATAGCTATAAACTCAGAAACCTAATCCCTAATTATTATAATGTAGTTTTCCCCCTAATTTTCTACACAGAATATGGAATAACTTCGAAACTCAGCCAAGTAAAGTCGCTTTCGTTTAAGGAAACCAGATACGGTCAGAGTGCTCAGACCGTACCTGCAACGCAACCGATCATAAAAAACTCCATAACTACCAGCGAGAAACAAAGTTTCCGGCGAGGTAGGTCGGTCGCCGGCGAGACGAAAAACGTAGAAATGAACTCGGGGTTTCGAGTACGCTCTCGACTTTCTTCAGTTGACGATGGAAGATGGAAGAGAAATGAGAAGTCTTCGAAGACATTTAAAAAGAGAAACGAGAGGTGCTGACTAGGATTGATATCCACGTAGGATTTTCGACGTGGCATTAAAACGATATAATCATCTGCAAGGACCACGTGTCGAGCATTGGAAGAATTTGGTTCGTGGCCTTCGCGATTTGCTTCCACGTTATGTTTAGATGACGATAATATTTGGGGGAGTAAGTGTTATTCCGAAACTACCCTTAAATGAAGTTGTAAATGACGAGTTTGGCACAGGCCCTCATACACGGAGGCGTTCACAACCGCCACATGATCGTGTGGCGTGAGCGAAGGGCAGCTAAAGGAAACCAACCAACCCACTTCCGTGAAATTCTCGTGTTAATATGAAATCACGAGGTTGCCCTCCTTGTTAAGAGAGTCGAGGAGGCAGAACTAGGAATTATTTTGTCATTTGAATACAGTTAAAAGTTTTGATGTCGAAAAACTTTTTTCAAAATAATAATAAACCAATAAATTTTGGGTTGCTTGCATAATTAGCAAAAATTTTGGGCAAATACTTTTAGATTACTTTTTCCAATACTTTTTTTCAATTCACTTCGGATTACTTAGTTCTCATATTAAACATATGAGTTTGAGATTTATTAGATTTATTAGATTTTTTTAGATTTTTTCTCATATTAAAATCTTGTTGCTTGTGACTTTTCTATTTTGAAAAAATGTTAGAGCAAATATTGTTGAAATAACTGAGATTACCGTTTGATTACTAATTGGTGTGTTTACATTTGAGTAGCGTGTGATAGTTGTTGTAGGAATTAAATAACTGAGATTACCATTTGATTACCACTTGATTGTTATCTAAGATTGCTATTTGGTGTTTTAGATTTGATAGCATGTGATCGTTGTTGTAGAAATAATTGAGATTATCATATGAATTTCACTTGATTGTGAGATTGAAAATAATGTTTTTTACTTTTTAAATAAGATTCTTTGAGAGTCTTTTGATTTTCATATGATTGTCGGTTGATTATCATGTCATCTAATTGGTTGTGTTTTGGTTTCTTGTTGTAAACAAAAAAATAATAATAACAAGAGCAACTGATAGCCATCTGATTACATTTTGGTTTTCATTTGATTACCTTGTAGTCTTTGTCAATTAGTTAATATTTTCAGAGATTATCTTCTGATTGTTGTATGATTACACATATTCCTCTCACATAGTATGTAACTTCTAAAATAGTTAACTGATTGTCATCTGATTACCTTTGCTCTCGCCTTTTTTTTTCTATTGCAAAAATAGAAAGAGCAAAGAAGAAGAGAAAAGTAAAAACGATCAAGAAAAGTTGGAAAAGTTGAATGTTCAACAAAAAATTAAGTAAAGGAAAAACGATTGATGAAAGCTCTGAAGTAAGTAGATTGTTTATTGATTAACTTACATTTTACGTCATTTGACTGTCTATTGATCAACTTAGTCTAAACATACTCTAACAAGACATGCCATTACATGCATTAAAGGTTCACTATTACTCAATGATAGATATAATTGAAACATTGGTTAAGAATTTAATATCAGCTAAAATAGATATGTTTAAAAGAGACTCATTTGGATTATTTTTAGCTTTTGGAATGAAGAATTTTCAAGGGCAATTGCTAGTTCATCTTATAGGACGATTGAGTATAAAAAGATAGCACATATACACAATTAGTGTTCTATTTAGAAGGGTTTAGGGTTAAATTTACAATGAGAGAATTAAGTTTGATCACAGGTCTTCGGTGTACCCCATTTCCAAAATCATTATAATTGACCGATGAGTAGCATAAACAACGTTTATTGAGACATGAAATCTTCAAGAATCTAAGTACAATTAAGAGAAACTAGCGTAGAAGCTTTTCTTATAGTACTTTCACAGTATGATGAGACGGTTGTGAAGATTGCAAACATGTACATCTTAGAATGTTTTCTTCATTGCAAACAAATGTACAATGTTTTGGATTGTAAAGAATTTGAGATGATAGAAGATGATGAAACGTTCAATAATTTTTCATGGAGTAGGTTAATCTTCAATCTAACAGTAGAATTTTTTCAAAGAGTTGCACAATGTAAAGGTGCAAACTGTACGTTACAAGATTTTCCACAAGCCTTGTTAGTTTGGGCTTACGAAATCATACATAAACTTTCAGATCAAGGTATTTGAATTGTAACCAAGACCAGTAAAAGCTACCCCAGGATGTTAAATAGAAACCAACTAAAAAGCTTGATTGGAACTATTTTTCAAGATCGAATCTTCAAAGCTAGTGATGTAAGTTTATCCGACGTAGTGATTACATTACTTTTCAAGCAATGGATGGTTCAAGGAATGAAGATTCTCATATAACGGTGATTAGGCAAGTGAAGGATGATTTGGCTTCTTTAAAGGAGAAAGTATTGGGATTGATTGATACCATTAACATAATTATAAAGTTAAATTTTATATTTAATTTTAATATTGATAAAAATAGTGAAACTTAATAATTATAATTATTTTAAATCAATTAACAAACATTACCGCGGCAAAAATATGTAAATCTAGAAGATAAATACCAAATTGAAACAAAATTCAAATTTCTTAATGAAATTCTAACGCATTTAAACTTATGAACCAAACTCAAAACTTAAAAAATGTAACTATAATATTTTGAAACTTAATGACATGTTTCTTTTATTTTTAATTAAAACGTATTATTAGAGTATGGATATAAAATTTAAAAATTTAGGAAGTTGTTTGAGGCCCGTAATGGAATAAACTTATAATCAAAATATAATCCAAAAGTCATGTTTGGATGGAAAGTTTTTCGTCCGATATGTAATATCAAATTCATTTTGTTTACATGGTTTTCAACTCAACTCTCCTCCCACGTTTTCACACTTCACAATATCATTTCTGTTTCGTCATTGTTTCTGACTAAATAGATACAAACTTCAAGTCGGTATAAGAATTAGGTAACGGTGACGATGGTTGGAAAAAGTAGGGTTGAGTTAGGGTTAGGGTTTGGGGATGGAGAAGTGATGGTGAAGCGGTTTGAGGGTGTCGTATGCAAAACTGCAAAAGGACGTAGTTGTGTTATGAGCTACACACTACACATCAATCAAACTCATATCATGTCATCTCAAACAACCCTCCTTTCATCTACCAACGCCACGTCTCCTTTCTTTCATTTTTCATCCACCATTATTTCTTCCCTTGATAATTTCTCATAATCCTCTCCCTTTTCTATTCCTTAAATACATGAAGTTCCAATTGTACCCCTTTACTTTTATTGTTTGTACATGCTCATTTTTTTACCACTCCTTAGGAATATGTCGAATAATCGTGGCCCTCAAGGTTCAAGGCTCGTTCATTTCTCCTTTGATGAAACTACACAAGCTCAACTGGTGATTTCGTAACCGTGACTTTGGCTTTCCTATTTAAGACACTCAAACCTTTATGCAGACTTATGTACCTTTTCATGATTGGATCTTGTCCTAAATGACTAAACACTATTTTAAATTGGTGTCAACTTCATCATTTCATAAGACTCTCAATGGGGCATATAAAGTCCGTCACGATTACTTCATTGTACTCATGAGTATCACTCAGCTCAATAGTAGTATCATTTTCTTTCCTCACATGCATTTACGAGTTCAAACCTCTCCACCCACATAATAATAGATATTCATATTATTATGCCTTCTGATAGAAATATGACGAGTCTTTTTAACTAATTTCCCTAATAATAGATATTCAAAATATAAAATATAGATATAAAGCTTTGTTATTTTGTTAGTACAATGAAGATATTAACTTAATTTAAAATTAAAGACAAAGTTACAAATGATATAAGAAAATAGGTTAGTAGGGGGGTTTATAGGCATAAAAAGTAGAATAAGCAAAGTATTTTTATTTATTTATTTATTTATTTATTTATTTTGGTTTTAATGCAATAATATGTGTTTGCTTTCCTTTTAGTCAAATATAGAACCGAAACCGAATATAAGAAAGTAAGTGAGGTACGATCATTTCCTTTCTTTTTAAACCAAACACCAAATGACACGTGTCACTCTCTCCTTTTTTTCTTTTAAAACCAAACATAAAAAAGTTGGCCCATATTTATTTCTTAGAGTACACAATTTAATTTAACCAAATGCCTAATCCTTCTTCCATAAATAACATTTGAAGTATTTCATACTCCATCCTTTTTCTTATTTCTTAGACTAAAATCCTAAAAGAAAAATAAATAAATAAATAAATAATAGATTCCCTCTTTTGTTTCTTTCTAAATTGGATTCAATCGAAACAAATCAATATTAATTAAAAAGAAAACAATAGATATTTGATCATAAGATGAGTACTAAAGGTGGCAAAGCCAAAAGTGCTTCTAAACGAAGTCCAATACAATGATATTAACCAAACTCCATCAAGGCGCCCCCCTTTGCCAAAGTCCTATCCCCGAGAAGCTCCATTCTACCAACCATATGCAATTTCTATTTGATTTTACTTGTGATATCTGTATAACTAACATGTTGCTTCTTACGACACTCGTTTGGATTGGCATGTATTGTTTCATGAGTATTAGTAGTAAATATCTAGAGTTTTAAATTTTGGGGTAGAAGAAGAAGAAGTAAATCGGAAAGAGATCGATACCCATATAAGATATTCATTTTATATGAAAGTCTATTAAATTTACACTTTTGACGTTATATGGTATGGATTAATTAAAATACTCATATTCTACTGTAGGAATTGTTGAAAGGAATACTTTTTTGTTGTGATGAAACTGGTTTAATGGTGGCCAATGGGTATGCGTTACACTTTTTCGTGTTATTCTACTTTAGAAATGATTGAAAAATGTGTATTTCGAGTATTATGGAACGGGTAGTTTCATGAACTTTCTATGTTGTTTTCTATATTACTTCTTCAATATGAGACTTAGACATATTTCTTGAACTTTCTATGTTGTTTTTAAATTCAAAGTTGTCTTAGAAACTTGTTTACGAATTTTAACTTGAATTTTGCTTGAATGATGTAAGTTGTCTTCAAAGTGTATAATTCTACATGACATGTATGTGATTGTCGTTCGAGTAAGTTTGTCTTATAATTTTTTTAGGTTCTTCGTGGTGACATTCATCTTAGATCAAGAATGTTGAACCATAAGTCCTCTTATATTTTGGTGAAAGGTAATAATTATAAAACACACTTTCTGAAACTTTAGTTTGACTGAGTTGAATTAGAATAAGTGTTGAAGTGTTCTGACTATTCAACAGTTATGGTAGTCATAAATTAGTTGTGTGAATAGATTGTTTAGATGTTTGTGTGTTTGATAAATCATGTTGGAATAGAAGTTGATAAATATTTTACTGTGAAATGGGTCGTTATGCAAACCTCACTCACTCAAACCCACGCAAACTACCATTGAGTCATTTGAGTTTCTAAAATATTAGGTATGCTTAGAACTATATAACTTGTATACCATATTGTGTTGACCAACTACTAGAGAACCTCGTAGTGTACTATTAAAGTTGGTACTTTGTTTTAAGGGAGGACTGTTGGTGCAAATAAAATTCCAGATTGGTTAGAAAAGGAAATTATCATGAGTACGTAAGCGTGTCCAATTATGTCAATTAGTACGTAATGTTTTTACGGTACCAAAAGCAAAACTATGAAGGTTTATGTCCAAAGTGAACTATTTGTGAATATAAGCGAAAATCGTATTGTCCTTATTAAATTGAAGGATTAGAAGTATAAAACGATAATGGAATGAAATGTAAAAGTATATTTTAACCTTTAATTAGACGTATAGTTTGAAATTACCTTGTTTTTCACCATGTCTACTTTTTTAACCTCTCTATTGGTATATTGTAATTTGTTTTTCAATTCCCTATTTCCGGTCGAGGGTTACCTTTTTGCCAACTTTAGGTGTTATTTTTTGACATTGGATTAAAGCAACATATTAGCATTGGCTTTTCAATTTCTTGGTCCCATCCCCATTTCCACTTTCCTCTTTCATAAAAGAAATGAAAAAAGAAACTACAAATATATACAATTTAGTCGTTGAATTTTCGGGTTTGAATTTGTTTTGTTATACAAAAATTTTAATAACGTTAAATATATTATTCTGTTGTTTGGTAAGTTCTTAAGGCCGTGTTTGATAACCGTTTTGTTTTTTAAAATTATACTTCCAGACACTACTTCTTCATTTGTTATTGATATTCTATCAATGGTTTAAAAAATCAAGCCAACTTTTGAAAATAAAAAAAATAAAAAAAAAAAAGACTCTCAAAAAGTTGTTTTTGTTTATGGAATTTGGCTAAGAATTCAATTTGTGTTTAAAAAATATGAAAATCATTGTAATACATAGAGAGAAAATATGCTTAATTTTAAAAAATAAATCTAAAAAAACGAAATGGTTACCCTAAAAAATTTATAAAATTAGTTAATCTATCACCTATAAATTGAATTTTATATTATTGAATTTTATGTCCAATAAGTCCATGATGCTGAAAAGATATCAATTAAAACAAATTAAGGGACTAATACTTAAGTGCAAACCCAATTGTTCTCCGTCTCCATACATCCTTTTAAATCAAAGGTATAATAATCAATATTTAGAAGAAAAAAAGATTTGTGACAACGTAGTATTTTTTTATTCGACACTAGAAGATTTGTGACAACGTGGTATTTTTTTATTAGACACTAGAGTGGTTTGCAAAAATATGAGTGCAACTCCAAGTCAATGGCGTATATTAGACATAAAATTAAAAAAATTACCAACCTATCCCATAGCATTGAAATTTTTTTAAAAAATGTTAAATACTTAAAGTCACATACGTAAAAGTTTGAACACTTATGAGATGTAAAATTAAAAGTCGAAAAGTCTATTAAATAGGTTTAAAAATTCATAAACTAAATGTTTTCTTAAATTAAATAATTTAACACACACATGCATGTGGAGAAACTTTTTTCATATTACTTTGTAAATCACTTCCTAATTATCTCTCACGAGATTGCCTAAAAATACTCCCTTAAAAGTGGCTATGAGAAATACGTTAAAACATATACATTTGTAACGGAAAAGTACTTTATACCTACGATACATAAATACAAGTAATAGACACATATACGACACGACATGAAAATGAATACGGACACGACAAGTACATCATTATTTAAAATATATATCATTGTTAAATAAGAATGAGTTCAAAGTTGATGAGTTGATGTGTTAATTTATGTACTTAAAAAATTAGTTTAATGTATTTTGCTCTCAAACTTTATTATTTTTTCATATACGAGTCTATTTAGTATGTGCGCTTTTGATTGGTGCATGTCTAACTCAATGTTATACCTATTTTGAGACTTGTTACAGTAGTGTGTGTAATACTAATAAGCGTTCCATTGATATTAAACATGTGTTGCAGTATCAAACATTGGATACACACTAGCAAAACTAATGTTGTTCTTCTTGACTTTTACACATGTGTATACAAATTTGAACCGCTCGTCATTTTAAAAATTATATAAACTATAAATCTAGCTAATATAAAAATCAAATAAAATAAATATATAACTTTTAAATTAATAATAAAACTAATAATGGGTTCTACATTAACTTTCATTATAAAGATATTGGCTAGACTTCTTCATCTAAATAATCAAGTCCTCAATTTTTAGCATTTGTGCTCAATTATATCAAATAAAAACAAATCTATGATTAGCTCAAATTTCATTTACTGCCAACATTGCCAATTGGACTATTACATGATGACAGCTCAAATATTAATTTAATTGGGGGCAATCAAAGTGAAGGCATCTACCACTTTATATATATATATATATTGAATCCTATTTTGGTCCCTAAGCTCTTAAAAACGTTTGTTTTAGTCTTTGAACTTTTAGAAAAGACATATTTTGATCATTGCCATTAAAATTTTGTTACCTCTCTAATGGAACGACGATGCCGTTCCTATATGTGAATGACTAGGCTGGCAAATAAGATGATAACTCTTAAAAATTTAGGGTTTTAGTTTTTAATTAGAGGACAAATGACAAAATTATTTTTTATCGCAGAATTCAAAAAGTCACTTTATTTTCAAGATTTCGATCGTTACTATTTTGAAGCATTGACATTCTACTAAAATGAATTATACGTATTTTTTTTAATTATTACTTTACTTTGCCATGAATGTTACCACGATATTTTATTTTATTCGACGTTCTTTTAAAAATGGTAAAGGGTGGGAGAGCCAAGGGAGGGGATGTGAGAGATTTGAGTTTTGGAGAGAAAAAAGAACAATATTTGTCTTTAGGTTTATTTGACAAATGTGTTGATTATGGTTTTATGTTGGCATAAAAGATTTATAGAATAAACTAGCAAGATTTCTTGGTTTTTTATCAATTTAAATAATATGATGAGTCTAGATCCTAATCATTCACATATAGAACGCACATCGTTAAAGAATGAACGAAGTCCGTAGGGACCAAAGTAAGTTTTTTTTAAACAAAAAAAGTTTGGAGACTAAAACAAATGTTTTTTAAAAGTTTAAAGACCAAAATAGAACATATACAAAATTCAGGGACCAAAATAGGATTTTAACTAAAATATATTGATATATTTTTTATATTTCTCAAGATAAATATTAGTTTATATCAATAAACCTCTTAGTTGTACCAACTAAAATCTTAAACTAATAGTTGTAACAATTTAAACACTATACTTTTTGTAGTTGTCTCAATTTACACCATATATTACATTTCGTTTGGATAAATATCACGTGAAATTTATCATTACATCACTTTAACGTCTACACTTTTGTAAATGAATCAAATGTTTAGACTTTTAGATAGATTTTTCTTTCAAAAGTCCATTCATCAACTCTAATCATCCATTTTGTCAAATCAATATTTGATGAAGTAATCTACACACGTGAGAAAATTGGTGTATGGATGATTTTCAAAAGTAATCGTAATGAATTGTTTAAATTGATTGACTTATGAACCTTTAGAAGATTAATTGACACAAACTATAAGTTTCATATAATAATTGTAAAAACAAATTTAGAAGATAAAGCAAATTGACAAACCTAAAAATTCAGAGTTTAAATTGATATAATTATTTGTTGAAATATCTAATTGATACTTTCATATATATATATATATATTAGGTCAAAATATTATTTTGGTTATTGTACTTTAAAACTTATTCAACTTTAGTTCTTATACTTTTAAATATCCAATCTTAGTTCCTATACTTTAACAAATCTTAAATTTAGTTAATCAAAGTTAATCTATACTGAGATTGACTAAATAAAAACAATAAATTTCATGATAAAAAAAGGGTTTCAACATAAAAGATTTTAAAATAAGGGTTATGTTATATTGATGTCTTGAACATTTCATTTTTTTTCCGGAAAAAAAAAAAAAAAAAAAAAAACCTATTGAACTTTGTTTTTCCACTAATATCAATGACCATTTACAATTAAGGTCTTGACCTCACACACAAATATATGAAATATATAGAATGGAGAATGGGGCGGGAACAAGAGTGGGGATTCCCCACAGAAGCGGGGATGGGGAGTGTCCCCCCTCCGACTGCCAACCCTAGTGCGCTTCGTAAATGTTAAAAATAATATTAAAAAACGAATATAAATAAATGAAAAAATGTATAATTGTCCAAAATTAACACTAAAAGTCTTTTTTGAAAAAATTCGAACTCAAAGACATTTATGGAATTTATAACCCAAATATAAATTTTTAGGTAAAAATCTAAGAAAAAACATGTATATATATATTTTAAAACTATTTACATAATATAACAAAATACACAAATTCCAGTCCATTTAAACTCGTCCAATTTATTTTATAAATAGTTTTAATATATTAATTATTAATATTATTAATTTGCATAAAGCTATTTATATTTTAGGATGTAGACATACACCTAGAAATCAAACAAATGTAATAATTAATTATTTGTTTAAAAATAGGTATTGTGGGGTCCATCAAAAGATCGAGAACCACGTATGTAGAAGCTGGGACCCACAACTAAAAGTGCACTTGATGGTGAGCCTAAAGAAACTTATGGCTTATCTTTTGGGTTGGGAAAACCCATTGGCCATTAGGCCCACCACCATAAATAACTTCACTTCATACTAACTAATAAGGATTCATTTGAGATTCTTTTCTTATATGCCCCTATACGATTCTTTATTATCAAACTTACCCCTTACCTTTACCTATTTCCATATTTACCCTTTTCGCCTCAAAAATGTCAAATGAAAACCATAGTAATTACCATGAGAGTGTTTAAAGATTAAAAAAAATTACTTGTTTTAAAATGGATGATTTAGTCAAATATTGTACTTTTAGAAAGTATTTAGAAAAATACGGTAGTTTTGAAACATTTTAGAAAAATAATGTTGTTTTGGAGGTGAGAGAAGGACGATGGTTCAACCCTCGTCTGAGAGAAGAAATTATAAAGAAAAGTGAAAAAAAAAGGGCGAGGGTTCAACCCTCGCTCTTAAGAGAGAGAAAATTAAAAAAAAATGAAAGAAAAGGGCGAGGGTTGAACCCTCGGCCTTAAGAGAGAGAAAAAGGAAAAAGAAGAGGGTGCCTTTAGAAGAGTGAAAGAAAGAGAAAAAAGAGGAAGAGTGAGAGAGAGAAAAGAGGAGGGGTGACATCATAATATTTTAGTTATTTTAAATTTTAAATTTTAATTAATTTTAAATTTTATGTATTTTTAAATTTTAGTTAATTTTAAATTTGATGCATTTTTAAATTTTAGGATTATAGATTTTTTTTGTTTATGTATTTTTAAATTTTTGTTGGTATGTTTTCAAAAACAAAAAATACAAAAAAAATAATTAG
>JBBPDJ010000019.1:2916177-2939833 GCA_037974625.1 Cucumis cinereus | reverse complement strand
GTTTTTGAAATATCGATTTGCATTCTATGTCAATATCAAAATTATATAAACTTAGAAATATCGATAAATTGATCGACATTAGTAGAGTAATAATCTATCCCACATCTAACCACATATTCTAATACAATTTCTGCCATCAAACTATGTAATGTAATCTAATGATTAATGTAATTTGATTAGTGTAAAACAACAATGATGAGATACATCCTAGTATGCACTAAACTCTTTTCCAATGTAAAATTATTCCAAAAAGACACGTTTTGATAACTGCATCAATTTAAACTTTGAACTTTTGAGTGTATTCATAAATGCATAAGTTTGTTAAAGTAAAACATAATAGAAGGTTTAAATTGATATATTTATATAAGTTTATGGTCTAAATTGATACACATTAAATAGTTTGTAATCTAAATTGATACAATTATTAGTTTGAGGTTAAAATTGGTAGAACTACTGAAGTTCAAGGTTTAAATTGATACATTTATTAGTAAAGTTTAAATTGATACAAACCCCAAAGTTCAGGTGTATAGATTGAAATTTTTCTAATTATATTGTTTTTAATTTTAATTTTTTTTAAAACTAACCTAATAAACTATCTTACTATCTCCAAATTCCTTGCTTTATTATATACGTTTTACAAATGTTTTAAAAAAAGAAAGCAAAATTTGAAAATAATTTTTTTTTCAAAAAAAGGATTGGGATAAAGATTTAAACTTTGACTATTTAAACTTGGGATGAAATTCGCTTATGTTAAATCACATTGAATCTCAAAGGTTTAAGTGATTTTTTTCCCATAAATTAAAACAAATTTCATTCATTCTCTATCATATGACCCTCTTTCTCTCTCCTTCTTTTTTTCTGTACTTCATCCGTTTCTTTAATCGTATAGAAAATAAATAAATAAATTTAGAGTGATCGTTCATCGCAATTAAAAAAACAAACATATTAAAAGTAAAAAAAACAAACATATTAAAAGAAAAAAAAACCAATAAATAGGGATATTTTATTTAAATATATTTATTTTCAAAACTTATTAGACAAATGTAGTTGTTTCAAAAGTAATTGGGGTCAAATTTTAAAAACAACATTCAGAAATATATGATCGGTCAAATGTTGTTTTTAGAAATTATTTTTAAAACATGTATATCAAACACATTTTAATTATTTTCTTTGTAATTTTTGTTTTTGAAAACATACCAACGAAAATGAATCACGGTTAAAATCGTGCATATAAATACATAAATTAAAAAAAATGGCAACCATGTATATTAGCAAAAATATATAGATTGAAAAAAAATGCATATAATTTTTTTTTGAAGAGGGAAATGTATATATTTAAATACATATATTGAAGGAAAAAAAAAAAAGAAGCAAAGGGGAGTGTTCAACATTCGCCATTTTCCATTCAAAACCAATATTTTTCTTTTTTTTTTAAAAAAAAAGAAAATAACAATTGAAAACTTGCCCTTTCTCTCCCCTATTTTTCTGTTAATCGCTCTACTAAAATAACTATATTTTACTAAATAGTTTAAAAACTACCATATATCTCTAATAATTTTAAAAAACAACCATAAATAAATAATTTTTCCTTTTAAAATCATCAAAGTTATTTTTTAAAATATGCTTTTTATATATATATATATATATATATATATCTTATCGGCTGGTTCGACTTTTCGTTTTTTTTTTGTTCAACTCAAACCAACAAAAAAAACCTTTCGGTTTTGGATAGTTTCAATATGAAACTGCCTAATTTGATTTCAATCCAAACTGGCGAAGCTGTTTTTCAACCAATTTGATTGGTTTTTTCTTGCACCCTTAAAAGAGTCAGTCACTTACAAGAGTCTATCAGCGATAAAGTCATCACTTATAGATTTTGCTACATTTGCAATTCATTGAAAATGTTGTTATAAATATACTTAATTATTGACCCAACCTGTTATCCATTTAAATATGGTATTTCACTAATATACTTAATTATCCATTTAGATACATCTTTCTCTTAAAAAAAAAAAGATAATTATAATATTTAATATTTAATATATTTCTTTATTTAATCTCTTGTCCTTTGTAATAATTCCAAGACAATAAATACAATAAACGGAAATAGAATTTAGAATTTTAACAAATAAAACAGTTCGAAACTCAAAATTTATGAAACGAAGATCGTAATAAAAAGATTTTGATTTAAAGCTTTACTTTGGAAATTAAAATATAATTCTTTATAAATAAAGTGTTGAGCTTTAGTATTATATAGAAGATTGTGTTCATTGATTATGTAATTAAACTTTCATTATTATGTATTTCAAACTTCAAAAGGCAATATTTTAAAAAGAAAAAAAAAATAGAAAAAAGGTTAACCAACCTTGCAAGTCACAAAAGCATTTCAATTTTATTGACTTTAAATATATAATTAAAACAAATATGATATACTCAAATCAAGATATTCATTGATTTTTATTTAATAAAAGAATGGAAAATAAGCTTTTTCTTTATATTTTCTCAAAACTAAAATTTCCAACAATAAAAAATCGTAATAAATTCATAAATTTTACAAAAAAATATATAATTCAACGTTAATATATTTGTCTTCTCTTAGAGTCAAAAATTCAAATCATCACTCAGTTTCTTTCAGATTTAAAGTTTAAATCACCATAATATCTATTTTTAAAAAATATTATAGTTTTCTCTTTTACCTTTTTCTAGATTTCCATAGAACTCTCAAGAATCTATGTTTGATTTATAATATTTTATTTATTTTGCCTTTTTCTTCATCTTAGTCTCAAGTAATTGCTTGGTTCCCAAGTCTGTTTGCTTCTAGTCCATCTTAGGTATGAGTGAAAAAAAAAAAAATCACTTTTTTTATAATCTCCATTCTCTTTTCCTTTTTCTTTATGCTTTTTGTTCCAACCCCTTATTTTTTACTGCCTATAGCTAATAGTGGGAGGAAGCACTTTGGCATTTGCACCCAATTCTACCAACAAACATCCCCATTTTTCTTTACTCCTCACTACTCTTCATTATGAAGAAACTTCCTTGAAATTTCATTTTTTTCCTTCACTTTAATAAAAATAAAGGGAAAAAAAAAATTCTTCACGGGTCAAATAGTTCGATGTTGAAAAGAAAAACACAATCTAATTAGCTAAACTTTGAAGTTGTATCAATGTAACAGCAATACAGTTGATCTAATGTTAGGTTTATATCAATGTCTAAAGTTCTCATTTTTTTTTCTTTACATATAGTTACAATGTTTTTTTTTGCTTATATTATAGTTACAGATGAATTTCATGTATTATATGGGTTAATTGCAAATATAACACTCAGTTCCAGAGTATTAATAAATTTAGCATAGTGTAAAAAGATTGACAAGTATAGCAAAATTTAGATCGAACTATCATAGCCTACTAGCTATTGAGAGTTTGTTCGTGATAGACTAGAGACACTAGGCACTATATGCACAGAGACAAATAACTTAAGAAATTTACAAAAATTTATTGGAGTTTATTTACAAAATATTTAGGAACATTTTAAAAAGTGTGTTGGTTGTGATAGTATAACCCTGTCCACCACATGCATATTACTGCGGTTCATCATGCGAAAAAAAAATACTTTAGTTTTGGTATTTATAAAATGTTAATTAATTTTTTTTTTTGTTAAATTAGAACATTTTAAAATTAATGGACAATCGATTTTTGTAGATGTGAAATTGATTTCTAAATGTTCAACTTCTTCTTCTTCCTTTACAATTTAATGTCCAATCAATTTCTAAAATTAAAACTTTGCTTGTTCTATGAAAGGGAAATGGGCCGAAGCCCAACTTATTAAGCTCGACCCACAATGGTGATGTCATTCCCAATGCTTCTTTAAATTTTAGATTTGGTATATATATCTTTTATTTTTTTAAAAAAAAAGTTTTCTACGCATCACACCCTAATAAGATATTTATATTTCATTAATGTTTATGTTTTACATTATTTACAATAATATTCGAATTTCTTCAATAATTAAAATAAAATTATGACATAATTATTATTTAGACCATAGCCTACCATTAACTAAAACATATTTAAATTAAGAAACTAAAAAATCACGTATTTTAGGTATCTTTGATTATTCTTCAAGTATTTTGAAATAACTACTATGATTTGCAAATAAACCTACCATTTCTCAATTTTGTTTACAAAAAAAAAAAAAAAAACTCATAATGTACGTTGTCGGGAAGAAATGCACATGCAGTTGTTAGAAGAAATCTCCCACTCTTTTAGTTTTTATTTCGCTCATAAAAAGTGAAAGCCTTAGTATTTCAAAGTGTAAAAAAAAACTAAACTAAAATAAAATTAAAAAATTATAACTTTTTGAAACTTAAAAATTAAATACAAACTAAACCCAAAACTGAGACGCTTGGTATTATTAATTAATTATATTAAATTATTGTTGAATTCGGCAATTAGGGTGTCATCATGGGTCATAAAATGAAAAACAAAGAAAGTGGAGGGGTCTATATGATAAATATGAAAATTCAAAATTTTGGGAAATTGAAAATTTCCCACCTAAAATAAACCGCCAAGACGAAAGAAATCAAAACCCATTCAAAAAAGCGAAAGCTATTGTTCAATCCCAAATTCTCTTTCTTCCCAACCTCAATTTCACTCCTCTCTTCGCTTCTACGATCTTCAGGTTTTTTTTTTTCCCTCTCCATTTTCTAATTTTCTTTTCATTTCAAGATTTCGATTTTGAATTTTTATTTGCTTCTTCCTCTCCCCGATCCAGATCTGTATACAAATTGTTTTTCCACTTCTCTGTTGAGTCTGTTTTAATCAGCGAATTCACTCTCTTCTAGATGTTCAATTGAATGTTTCAACATTTTTTGCAGGTTCAAAAATGGCGGGGAAAGGTGGGAAAGGGCTTTTGGCTGCAAAGACTCCTGCAGCGAACAAAGATAAGGATAAGGACAAGAAGAAGCCAATCTCTCGATCCTCTCGCGCTGGTATACAGGTATTCTTTTGAATTCTTACCCGACGAATGGAACTAATTAAGAAACGTTGGTGTCTTTGCCTGGATCTTTGATTTGTTTCCTCCTAATCTTATGAATTCGCGGTTTTTTTAGTCAATTATGTTGATGTATCTGCATATTGTGATGTGCATTCCTGGATTTTTATTGTAAAGACAGCTATGAAGTTTTACACATGGGACTCTGAAATCTTATACAATTTATTGTTTAGGGGAAAAGTGTGGACTAGATTTTTTGTGGGTTGGACTGGAAATTTGCAAGTCAGATGCACATGTATTACGTGTAGCTGAGATTTTGTACAGTTATGTAGATGTATCTGCATATTGTGATCTGTGTTTCTTAAATTTTTACTATTATACTTTTTGTTCCATTTCTCTGAAAGTTTTGAATTTTAGCTTGGGACTCCGAAATCTCATTTACTTCATATTGAAAGCTTTGGATTTTCTCATGTATTGATGCTAGCTGATTGTGGGTTGGGCTGAATATTCAGAATTCTATTGCCGGTGTCCTTCTTGAGCAACATTTAAGTAAGATTAGTACAATTATGTTGATGTATCTACATATTCTGATCGTTGTTCCTTAAACTTTTACTATAATACATTGACAGTTTTGAATTTAAATTTGAGACTTGAAAGGTCTTTCAATGCTTTGTTTATAGTAGAAAGTGTAAGGTCGGTTTTTCGTAGATTGGGCTGTAAATTCGCGAGTCCAATACCCATGTACCTTTTAAGTTACATGTAGTTAAGATATGTACAATTATGTTGATGTATTTGTGATATTTGTTCCTTATCTTTATATAGTACCATATTTCCTTACTACCTTTGAATTCTTACATGGAAATCTGAAATGTAATCTTTTTTATTAATTTGTTAAGAAAGAAGTGTAATTGAGCAAGGTTTTTTGTTGAGTTGGGCATGTTATGTGAAAGTTTGCAATTCAAATGCCCATGTAGTTTTTCTTTGAACTACTAGTGGGTTGAGTCCAAACAATTCCTCTTCATTTCGGCCTTGAATTTCCCCATTATTGAGTCACTTAACTTATGTAGTCTCGGGATTGTGGGGTTTTAGTTCCCTGTAGGTCGAATTCACAGGCATCTCAAAACAAGAATATCTGCAAATGGGCGAGTAGGTGCGACTGCTGCAGTGTACCTAGCGTCAATTCTGGAATATCTGACCGCTGAAGTGCTTGAGTTGGCTGGAAATGCGAGCAAGGATCTGAAAGTGAAGAGAATCACTCCAAGACATCTTCAGCTTGCCATTAGAGGAGATGAAGAACTTGATACCCTGATCAAAGGAACCATTGCTGGAGGTGGTGTGATTCCTCATATTCACAAATCCCTCATTAACAAAGCCTCCAAGGATTGAGATATTCACATGTATCTTTAACTAGTGTTTAGCTTAATTTAATGACTTCTAAGACTGTAGATGAAGACATTTACTTTGCATCCAAGAATTAGCTTCTCTGCTTGCTTTTGTGAAGCTTTGCTACTTCCTCTCATACCCCCATCTCTTTTGTGTATTTTGTTGGACAAGTATATTTGTTCAGTGTAAGATTGTTACCTTTGTTGTATGGTTTTTAATTTAGATCACTTTCTACAAGTTTGTTGAATGGTTCATTCTGAATTTGGTTATTGCTTTTCCCCCTTTTGATAAATATTTGGTTAGTCTTAGTTTTATATATAAAGACTATTATGGATGTGGAAATTGAAATGGACAAAGCAGGATAGCTACAGAATGTACAGAAAGAGCAGAAGATGTAGTGGGGAGGAAGTATGGTAGTGACCATGGAAGAACAGATGATGGTGTCAAAGGGATAAGGTTGAAAAGTAAAATTAAAATATATTGCATAACATGTATGCACATGCATCATATTATTTATAATATATATGTTACATAATACGAAACCCAACATCAAATTTAACCCAATCCAACCTTTACGATTTGATTTGAGTAAGCTAGGTTGACCGGATTATTGAGTTTTTTGTACGCCCTGGTATGATAGTATGAAATTAATTTTTATTAGTTCAATATAAGAGCATTATTTTGAATATAAATGTTATATTATTTAATATGCATTATGTATATTATACTGCATGTTAATTTAATTGGTATATTATATAGTTTAATGAATGTTTATAGCATGTATATGATATGGTTTTATTTTCATTAATTTTAATATGTGTTATATTATGCATATTAATGAAATTGAATGATTCATGTTATTTTTTCTTTTAATTTCTTAAATATAATTATTACATAACTTAGAAATTAAAATCTATAACAACGAATTGCATGCAAATATAGATTTATAATTAACTGTTTTTAAAAACAGTTTTTATAAACAAATATACTCCATGTTAAAAGTATTCCTAATCAGATTAGAAATAGAATAATTTTTTTTAATAGGATTAATTTTAAAAATAAAAGATTAAATTTATAAAACATTGACTATTTTTTTTTTTTTTTTTTTTTTTATCAAAATAATGTTCTATCTAGAATTGGGGTACTTAAGCTCACGAAAACAGAACACCCCTGCCTAGGAACCAATCTGAAAAGCTTTTATTAGTCAACATTTTATATGCATGCAACAAATAATTAATATTTATTAAAATGTTTAATGAATATTAAATATTTTGGTTAAAATATCCAATATAAATATTATATTGGGCCAAATAATCATCACTTTTAGATAAACAACTTAGCCTAAGTTTAACCTAAGTAATGAACCCTAATTGTTAAAATACTTGGTGGGAGCAAAAGTTAAGTACATTGGATATATATTCACTTTTAAGTTCTCCAAAAATTTCACACCCTGAAATTCATATTGGCCTCATGTTGTCCTGGACACATCCTCTCTTCGGATGTTATTTGTATGGGTCAATATCAAGGTGAATTAAGAAAGTATTTATAGTAAGTGGAAGAAGGTTATGTGTTGACATCGTAAGATTTCATACTCGGCCTCATGGTCCTATGGACGCACCCTCCCTTCGAAAGGTGTTTGTATAAAATCAATATCAAAGCAAACTCCAGAAATGGATAGGGTCGCCTTAGTTTTTTGCACTAATTTTGTCATTCCTTTCAACATGCTTATTAAGGGCGAAACTCTGGGATCTAAAATAAAAGAGTTACACTTATAAGAATTCATTAAGTAATTTAATATTTTTTTGGACCAAAATGATGGTTCCCAAACACTGTAGGAATAAGAATTATTCTAGTGTATTGTTCAGTTGAGAATGTCTCAATTCAGTGAAAGAATAGTCTACTACTCTTCGGTAGCTTTTAGTTCAAAATCACTGAAGTATTATTGCAAATATTAATGAATTTAAGGGTTTTCATTATTACCTTTGCTAAACATTGATTGTTTTTAGGAGTTATGCAGTTTTCTAATGATTTTTTTTAAATTTTGTTTATTTTAGCAATTAAACATGACAAGTGTTGTTATTAACCTATTTTAACTACAAATCATGGAAAAATATACTTAATACTGTGCTGGTAATAGACAACCTTAGATTGGTCTTAGTTGAAGAATGTTCTCATATGTCTGTCCCAAGTGCACTATGATATATTCGTGATGCACATGAAAGATGGACAAGGTGTATATGGAAAGGTTCAGACCTTTAAAGCTAGGTTAGTAGCAAAGGGTTATACTCAAGTAGAAGGGGTTGATTATGAAGAAACCTTCTCTCCCGTTGCTATGTTAAAGTCTATATGATTCTATTGTCTATAACCACTTATTATGATTATGAGATATGACAAATGGACGTCAAGACTGCTTTTCTGAATGACAATGTTGATGAGAACATCTAAATGAATCAACTAGAGGGATTCATAAAACAAAGTCAAGAGCAAATGGTTTTCAAGATGAAACGATCCATTTGTAGGCTGAAACATACATTTAGATCTTGAAATATAGTGTTTGACACTGTTGTCAAATTTTATGACTTTGATCAAAATGCTCATGAACTTTGTGTTTACAAGAAAATCATCAAAGGTACTATTGCTTTTCTTGTGTGGTATGTAGATGATATCCTACTCATTTGAGAATGATGTATGTTTTTTTTTTACTGACATTCAAAACTGACTTTCTGTGTAATTTCAAATGAAATATTTGAGAGAAGCACATTATTTTCTTGAAATTCAAATTATTCGAAATCGCAAGAACAAAACATTAGTCTTGTCTCAAATCATCTTATATTGACAAAATTCTTGTCAGATATTCGATGTAGAATTCCAAGAAAATAACTTACCTTTCAGACAAGGAATCACCTTGTCAAAGCATCTTATATTGACAAAATGCTTGTCAGGTATTCAATGTAGAATTCTAAGAAAAGATAATTTACCTTTTAGACATGGAATCACCTTGTCCAAGAACAATGCCTTAAGAAAACCTCATGAGATTGTGGAGATGAAACAAATTTCCTATGCATCTGTTGTGGAGTCTTATGTACGCCATTCTGCGTACAAGGCATGAAATATGTTTTGTAATTGGGATTGTGAGTAGGTATTAATGTAATTTAAGATTAGATCATTGGACGACAGTAAAGACGATCCTTTAGTATTTTAGAAAAAGGAGGGACTATATGCTTTTGTATGGCGCTAAGGGTTTGATCCTTACGGGATACAATGATTTTGACTTGAAATTGCCAACAGGATCAATGTCCACTCTTAATGGAGAAGGTATAGTTTGGCGACACATCAAATATGGATGCATTGCTAACTCAACCATGAAGGTAGACTATGTAGCTGCTAAGGAGGTTGTATGGCTTAGAAAGTTCTTGGTTGATTTAGAAACATATCCAAATATGACTTTTCCATCATCGTTTATTATGATAATAGTGGTGTCGTGGTAAATTTTAAAGAACCTCAAAGCCATGAGCGAGGCAAGCACATTGAAAGAAAGTATCACCTGATATGGAAGATTGTGCAACGCGTAGACGTGGTCGTCACGAAAATAGCTTCGAAGCACAACATTGATGATCATTTTAAGAAGGTTCTCATCACTAACGTGTTCGAGAGTCATCTAGAGGGTTTAGGTCTGCGAGATATGCATCACGTTATCTAGGAAAAGTGGGAGATCTATAATGTACAGTGTATGCGCTAGTTTATTGTATTTTGTTTTATGTATTGCACATCCCACTAGCTTTAGGAGGTGGGAGATTGGTGAGATTTGTCATAAACCCCGTATGTAAATTTGTAAACAAATTCTAAATAAATAAAATGCTATTTATTTTTTATAAGTAGTGTCATTTAATAATTTTCCTAACTCAAATCCAATAAACTTAGATCTAAGGTTATATAATGTAACTTGAACAGTATGCGTTCGACGTACAAGTGGATCATGTTCAAGTAATTACTTAAAAGGTCTTTAGTACATGGATAAGGTCAGATGTCTTATTTGATCTAAACCGTTCTTGTCTAGACATGTAAGTAGGGATATCCTATATACTGAGATTGTATAAGACTGAACTCTAAAACATATAATTTCAACCAACTTATCCTAAAAAAAAAACTCAATCTTAATCATTGGTTTCAATATATATAAAAAGAATACCCTTCTTGTCATTATTTCCTTAATTTGAAGTATTTCATATTTCTATTTCTATTTGAAAAAACTGAAGTTTAAAGTATGTTTTAATTTTTGGATGTAGCCCTCAGCATATATCCATCCAACAAGAAAGACAAAAGAGGTTTTTACATAGAAAATGACAATTGATTCCTTTCCCTTCCAATGAAAATTTGAAAATGACATTTTTAAAATTACAATAAAAATATTCAAATTTAAAAATAATATTTTATGAAAAACAAAATGGAATCTTCACAGAGCCTCAAGAATGTTTATTTTGGATAAATCGGGAGAATTAATATAATTTAATTTTTTATAGAAAATATCATATTTCCACAAACATAGTGATTGTTATGGTTTTATCCGGTCTCACATACATTCTAAATCTTCGTGGAGTGTCCATCTGGACTATCGTGTTTGTTTTGTGGTATGTAAGATGTCATGACATCTAAAGATTTTAAAGCATCATAGAATGTTCGAACGGAGGAGATCTCGATAATTTTAGATGCCCTACAGAAAGATGTGTTTCTAGATTTCCAACATCTTCATTTCACATTTTTATCTTTTTATTTTTTATTTTACGCATATATTTTGACACACACCTAGATAGTTTTTTTTTGTTATATCGTAATTTTTATTATTTTTTATGAGATATTTAAATTTAAATTCAAGTTTATATTTATTTTATAAAAATATCTTAAACAGTGATATATTATCTTGTTGAGAAAAACAACATATAAAAATAATATAAGTTGTATTAATCTAAAAAGAAATACAAATTGATAAAAACAAATGTGTTATATAAATTCAAATTAATTATAAATTAATAAATAGTCATAAGGACATTATTGGAACATTATGTAAATTTAAGACATTTCCGAGTAGAAATCATACCAAACAAACACAATGATTAAAATAATATCAGATATCTACAAAATATTCCTACAAAGTAAACATGTTAATCTAAAGATGTGCACATCTATAATTCTATATATCTATAATTTTGAGTATCTAAAATTTGATTATCCACATCTCAAAAAACAAACGACCCCTTAAACGTTCAAAACAAACAACCCCTTAAACGTTCATGATCGAATCAATTCAGACTATCAATTAAAGTTTCTTTTGAAATTTGCTATTATATCAATTTTGATCCTTTTATAAATGTTATATTCCCTACTATTTTGTATAATTGAATTTGTAATTTTCTTTTCTTTTCCTTTTTTTTAGTACTGAAACTTGCAATGTTATGTGTGGTCATTATTTGAAGAATAATTGGTTCCCTAAAGTCATTTAAATATATTATTCATCGATCATTTCAATATGAATTATAAGTTAATAAATTTAAATATAGTTATCATAATAATAATAATAATAATAATAATAATAATAATAATATTAATAAAAATAAATAATGAAAGTATAAAGCTCCAAACTTGGGCATCTATTATTTGGAGTCTTAAAAGATACTCAACATGCATATTTATTAGATGGCTCAGAAAAGTATGGCTATAAATTCTAGATAACTCTTGAAAATGTTATTCAACCATTATTAATTCATTAATATTCCACTAAATAAGTTTCTTAAAATTTGCAATTCAATTAATGCATTAAAGTTATAGTTAACTTAACTATAAATAATGGATAAAAAAATACATTTGAATAATCAAATATAATTATTTAAAAATCCATAAAATAAGTTAGTTAAACAAATTTAGTGAATTTTTAATAATAACTAATTTTATAATAATATATTATGAATTTACTAATATATTTTCAACAAAAACACTTCACTGTATTAATTAATTGTATGTATATATATGTTCTTATAAAGTATATATTTTCAAACATCAGCCAATTATTATTAATTAATTAAAATAAAAACATATTTAGAAAAACTTATATTAGTTTCATATATTGTTACATAATTTAATAGTAATAAAAAGAGAAAAAAGAAACCAGAGAGAATGCGACTTACCAAACTCTAACTTTTTAAAGGATAGATATAAAGGGTTTTCTTGTCAGTATAAATTGAAAGATTTGAACCACCAACTTTTTAATTTCCAATCTCTCTGCTTTGACAGAGACGAATTAAAACAAGGAAATGACTTATTCCCAAGTCCCATCTTTGAAACCTGTGTTAAACCAGCGCTTTAATTGATATCCCATCTTCATTTCCATCTCTATCACCATAATCTAAACAGGTTTACTTTTCTAAAGAGTCCCTCTATCTTTAAATACAACCAAAGGATTGTTGCAAGCCTAAAGTTCTCCTTCCCCTCTCCCTCCTCTCTCAAAACAAAGAAATGGATTTAAGAGTTATTCAAGAACAGAGAGTCATTTTGCCAATGATGATGAACACCAACAAAATGAAGTTGAGAAGAAAAAACATTATTTGTGTTGGAGTGCTCACAAGACCAGCAGAGAGTGAAGTAGTAGAAGAAACAAGAAAAACCAAAACTGTTTATACAGATAATTGGTTTGATAGAATGGCCATAGACCATTTGTCTCAGGCAGTACAAGCAACATCAGGTTTTATCTTTTATCTTTTTTTTTTTTTTTTTGGAAAAGGTGGGGAGAAAGAAGATTAATACTAGAATCATGATATGCAGGTTGGAGGAGCAAAAAGAGTGGATTTGAAAGCTTGGTGGAAGTGACAACAATGGCATCAAGAAATTTCAACCACATCAAACAGAAAGAAGTTGTCATTCAAGCCCTTGGAAGGGCGTTTCCAAAGCCATTCCTCTCTTTGGTAAACTTCATTCATTGTCATTTAATACCCCCATTATGTTTCATTCATTACCATTTAATAACATTTACTGTTCTTTTAGCTTTCTAGCCTTCCTTTTCTTTCATGATCTATGTATTATACATGCATACCATGCATACATGTAAAATACCTATCATCAAACATACCATTAAATATGTAAAAGTGTTCTTACCCAAATTGGTACGAGTATGTGCTAACGACCAAGAGATTTGTAATTCGAATCCGCATCACCATTGCACTAAAACAAAAACATATCACAAAAGATTATGAGGAGTCATTTCAAACTTACATTAATGAAAGGTTATGAATAGTCATTTCAAACTTACATTAATGAAAGGTTATGAATAGTCATTTCAAACTTACATTAATGAAAGATTATGAATAGTCACCTCAAACTTACATTAACTTTTACTTTAACCAATGGCACAAATTACCATTATTGTTGAGAGTTACTGTCATTTAAGAATCACATTTTTTGAGGTGGTCCTAAGTTTTATATATTTAGGTAATGATGATAGGGATAGAGATCAAAACTATAACTCAAGGAAGAGAAGGTGCATGTTAATTAATTAAGCTAAACTCACTTTGTCACTTATTAAATAATTGACTTATTTACCTATTGTATTGTCAATTATTAAATAATTGATTTAAGGTAAGTAATGCATGATCATTTCATCCTTGATGAATTTTGTTTGGGCCAAAATTTTCAACACTTGTCTTCCTTGCTTGGTCTCTCTTCTCCCATCAACACTTGGGAGAATATAGCTAGGATCATTGCCTAGGTTAGAACCTACTGAAAAACTATACCCTTCTCTAATTTTTCTTTCAAGTAATCATTGGCTTTAATAATTATTTGATTGTCACGTCATTAATATGGAAAAAGTATCATCAAATGGTCACATTTTTTATGTTAGTTTTATTATAAGTAATTATTCGATTAAATAAGTATTAAAATTTGCTTTTACTATTATTAATCCATCCCAGTATTTTCATTTTACTTTTATACCCTCACTTCTCCCAACTATATGCCCTTGACACATAGTGGTGAACAAAGTGCAGATAAAAGCATTGCTACCACAATCCAAATTCGCAAGGGAATATTTTGCTGCATTCACCACTGTCTTCTTTGCTTGGTTAGTTGGACCCTGCGAGGTAAGATGTTGTAAATTTACCTAAAGGCCCCTTTATTTCCTCAGTGTATGTTCATAGCAATCTAAGGACCTAATTGGAAATTCACTTGCATGCATACACAAATACACACAAGAGAGGCTAATCTGAGCATAACCCAACTACTAAGGCATATGTCAATAACTAAGAGATTAAAGGTTTGGTTTTTCCATTTCACTGATTGAACAAGGAGAGGCATGCCATTTTTTTTCTTGAATTGAAAAGTAGAGACTAATTTGTGCATAGTTTTAAGACAAGTATCATCAATGAAGAGATTAAAAGTTTAAATCCTCTACCCACGTGTTGAATTCAACTGGTCCTCTATCTTTTGTATTGGAAAACTAAATAAGAGCTCAACACCACCATTTAAGACCGATGTCAAAGAGTTTGCTGAGAATAGATAGTATTTAAACGGAGGATATCGAACAACCAAGATCAGAATTAGGAGAGATTCACAGGGTTGAAAAGATTGACATATGAGGAGGCAAACTGGTGGACATCAAGAACTTCACCTTTAGCACTAAATTGTATATAATAATACGATTTTCAATGGCCAAGTTGATAAACCTGCAGTGTTTGAGGCACTAGTCCCTTCTAGACTTGTCCCGTCCCTACAAATCAAAGAAAGGTTTTTGTGACGTAAGATATATGAACCAATTCTTTGAGAAAACTATCTTCTCTTCATGCTTACTCACGTTGACCCTTTCCCTTTCTAGACATTCCTTAAACTTCAGGTTAAACACAGCTGATATGCCTAGATTGTTATGTAGGGAGGGATTAAAAAAGCACACACATGGAAGGAGCAAGTATTTTTTTTTCCCGATCGCTAATTCGTAAGACTGACAATGATAACATATGATTCTTACAGGTGAAGGAATCAGAATTCAAAGGGAAAAGAGAAAAGAATGTGGTTCAAATCCATAAGTGCAGGTAATTCCTTCTTGCATCAGAGTTCTATAATTAAGGCAATGCAATCTAACCGTTCATGGGGTCCCATTCTCACCTACCTGAGATACTTTCCACACCCAAAGAACCATTTGTCTATAATTACTACGCTTCTTCTAAACCCTTAAGAGTACTTAATCACATTAAGTGATGTCCATCATTCACATCATTGAAAATTTGAAATTGTCCTAGTCAAAATTAACATTCAGCAAATCTATATTGCCCCTAAACATATCCCATTTATTTGCAGGTTCCTAGAGCAAACTAATTGTGCTGGAATGTGCATTAATCTATGCAAGTTTCCATGTCAGGAATTCATCAAGGATTCATTAGGAATGCCAGTCACCATGGTCCCCAGTAAGTCTCCTCACTAACCTACAGAATCACTAAACAATTGCACCAACCATATATTGTTTTCCCAAAAGAAAAACAAATTTCAATTTTAAAAAGTAATAATAATAATAATAAATAAATAAATAAAATCAAAGTCACACACACTGCAGCACAAGTAAATTCTGGCACTAATTCAGGCTTCCAAACTATAACTGAAGACAATAATTCTTATTTCTCACAACTCCACAATATTTGGTTGCCAAGAAAAATTAAAGAAAATTGAACCATAGCTAGCCACATGGCTTTAGCTCATTCCTTTAATGCATTTTATATTAATTAGATTGGCTCTTCATTGACCATTAAGCCAACCTATGGTGGTTACCTCAAGGCAATTATAATATAAAATCTTCATATTCACATATAGAGGAATATTAGAAGTAAATTATTTAAGCTGAATCTATATAGTCTAGATGTGCGGACACTAAATAAAGTAAATCAGCTATAGTATAATGACCAATGACTGGTAGATCCATGAGCAAAAGTGAAATTACTATTAAAGCAACATTACCAGCACCAAATGGTGGAACGGATCATGTTTGTCAGTGTGAATGGAGGGTCCCATTCACGAACCATTTTGGGTACAAAAGAACTGCAGGTAGGCCCCATACAAGCTAAGTGGGATTTCAAACCTGCAGCTTAATTTTGCAATATGGTTATAATCCAAGAATTAAAGCTGAATTTCCATTGTTAATCAATCATCAAGCTGAATTTCACACTGAGCCAACCATCGATCTTGTCCATCATATACATTAATCATCACAAGTTAAATAAAAAGTGCAACCAATAAGAGGCATTAGTATTAGGATGTTGATTGTGCACCATGATGTAACGACTAGCTGGGAACCATTAGTATTCTTGTCAAGGACCAAGAAATGAATCAATATGCAAAGGGAATTTGGGAGCAAAAAGAGGGGAGCAGGGGGAAAGAAGCTTTAACATGATTCCAATAACTGTCTTTTTCTTTGCAGATTTTGATGACATGAGCTGTGAGATGATATTTGGAAAGGAA
The DNA here is from genome assembly GCA_037974625.1 of Cucumis cinereus. Taxonomy (NCBI): domain Eukaryota; kingdom Viridiplantae; phylum Streptophyta; class Magnoliopsida; order Cucurbitales; family Cucurbitaceae; genus Cucumis; species Cucumis cinereus. The sequence continues at coordinate 2,922,976 of JBBPDJ010000019.1, read as the reverse complement.
CCACCAGCTTCAATCGATGATCCAGCGCTTAAGCAACCATGTTACAAACTATGTATTTACCTTAACACAAGTCTTCTTCTTCATTTTCTTATTATTACCTTTTACTTCATTACCTATAAGTGGAGAAGTCAAACATGTTCAAATAACTCAGTGGGTAGGGTAGCAGGAATACAGCAGGCCTAAACGATACTTTTAGGGGGATGGTAATATGAGTTAAAAATGATTCTAATCTTCTTTGTTTACCTTTTGCAGGCAAAACGAAAGAGAAACATACGACAAACTGCTTCATTTAAAGCAAAGGGACGCTGAAAGAAATTTTTTTGTATGATATCCATTTTCGCTCCCAATTGTTTTTTGTTTCCAATATTTTCTGGATTACAGGAGAACCTCTCTTCATCTTCATCTTCCAAAGAAGATAGTTTTACTGTTTAGGCATCAGAGCAAAAATAACTTTGCAGGAATCTGGCTTTCTAGTAATTATACTGTTTCAAAGACGAAATCTACAATACTGTCAGATAACATGAATACAAATAAAAGCATGTGCATAGGAAAAGGGTTAAGATACAGGAACTACAATCAATCATTCTCACGTGAAATGCTAAAATGGATAATATATTTCATAGTGTCTTATTAGAAAGAAAACCATCAAGATGGAACCACCATGCTAATCAGTACAAGAGGTCAGAACAATATATTTATAGATTGGTAACCTATATATATATATTTTATAGAAACAACAACTTTCATCAAGAAAAAACAAAAGAATACAAGGGCATATAAGAAAAACCAACCCACCAAAAAAACTATTCCATTGGTTACAAAAGGTGTTCGAAATCGAAGCCTAAAGGGGAACGTGAAATCTAATCAAAGACCAAACTTCACTATGATGCTTTTCCCTACCACGAAACACCCGATTGTTCCTCGCCCCTCAAATGCCCAGGAAACACCACACATCCCTGCAAGCCATAAAAAACCCCTTTCTCTTTGAAGGGCGGATGGAGGAAAAACTCCTCGATTGTCAAACGAACGCTTCGATGGCCAGCATAGCTAAACCAAACTTCTGTCAAAAAAAGCTCCACACAACCCGTACATATTGGCAATCCCAAAAAATATGATCAAGGTCTTCCTCCACATTTCGACAAAGCATGCAACAAAAAGGCCCAACAAACGAAGTTCTCCTCCTAACAAGCCTATCAATAGAGTTAACCTGCCCAAGCAAAACTTACCAGATGAAAAACCTGACTTTCTTAGGAACCTTGATTTTCTTAGGAACCTTGATCCTCCAAACCAGATAAAAAACAAACTCCCTTGGAGGGGAGGGATCCAACAACAAACTGAAAAAGGATTTACACGTCTATCCCTGACTCAAATTGGAACTCTAAACACGAACATCCCTCCTTCCCTCCCTAAAATTGATTTCCTCAACCAAAGAAAAAAAAAAGGCAACCTTCATCGTTTCCATATTGGTCAAATTACGACGAAACTTGAAAAGAAGAACACAAGAATCTCAGACGCAACCAAAAGATCCGATATCATAGAGTTTTTGGAAGAGGATAAATGATAAACATGCGGAAATAAAGAACAAAGGGAAGACTCCCCCACCCACTGATCCTCCTAAAAATACGTATCCTTACTATCCCCACAAAGCAACGAGTAAACCAGGTAAAGATCAGAAGCTCGAAAGAGATATCCTTCCAAGGATTATGATGTGTGGCTTTAACCCCTTGCGACGTCCATTCAAACAGATGGCTTTCATACTTACTCACAATAATACTATGCCATAAAGAATCAAACTCAAGGAAAAAACGCCAAAGTCACTTGGCCAACAAAGCTCTGTTGCGGATTCTTAAATTACCGATCTCTGAACCCCCCTCAATTACATGGTGCCCCACCGCTTCCCAACTACCAAGTGAGATCCATGACCTTCCTCCACCCCTTCCAATAGAAAATCTCTCATATACTTTTCAACGCACCGAGCTAGGGGCGTTGAAGAGAGATAGATAATACACAGTGATTCCATTCAGCATTGACCTAATCAGGGTTAATCTGCCAACTTTTGAGAAGAACTCTTTCTTCCACACAACCAATCTCTTACGAATTTTCTCACAAACAAGATACCAAAAAGTCATAGCTCTCAGATTTCTACCCAAAGGAAGCCTGAGATACGATGAAGGGAAAGAGCCAACCTCATAATCAAACAACTCGCCCACCTCAGCAACTTAACTTGATCAGTGTTAATTCCAAAAATAGTACATTTGCTCCTATTGATTTTTAGCCAGGCATATCTTCAAAGAAAGCCACCATATGGTTGAGGATGAGGAAGAACTCCTCTTTCCAAGAACAAAATAACATTGTATCATTCGTGAATTGTAGATGCGATAATGTGACTTCATTCCTTTCAATCCTAAAAGGATCAATAATGTTTCCTTCCACCACCTTGACATCCACCACAAGTAAGATCAGGAAAAGAGACAAAGGATCCTCATGTCTTAGACCTCTGGTAGTTTGAATCGACCCTTTAAGGGTTCCATTGATCAGGATAGATGTAACGCCATGAGTTTTGGAGGTGACATGAATGAACCAATATCACATCTGAATGAGAGCGATCTTGGAACAATTCTATGTTCGGTGACCTCCTAGGAATTTTTTAAGTATGCATGTGAGTGAGAACAAAGCATGCTAAAAGAACCCATGTTGGTTTGTGGGGACAATTTTCACTCTAATAAGCCTTTAACACAAGCTAGGATGACGTTGCTAGGACGTAGGGGAATGCCAAGGCTGTCATTTGCCAAATCCGGATTTCGAATCCTGGGCCTGGAGCGTTACAATAGAATACTTCACATTCCTCAAACACCCCACATCCACATCCTCTATTTATAATCAAAACCTTTTTTCATCAACACCCAATCTAAAAAATCCCAATCCACATGGTCATACGCCTTTTCAAAATCGAGCATTAGCATCACACCTTCCTTTTTCCCAAAAGTATACGCCTCAATGGTTTAATTAAATATAAGAGTTTGATCCAAGATCTGCCTCCCTGCCACAAAGGCATCCTAGGCCTCAAAAATGGTAGATGACATCACTTTCCTTAACCGATTAGCAAGAACCTTAGCCAGAATCTTATAGACATTAGTAATGAGACTAATAGGCCGAAATTCCTTAACCCTGTTAGCATTATCCTTTGAGGAATCAAGCAAACGGAGGTTTCCACCAACGAACTATTCAAGATTCTTCTTTCAAAAAATTCCTTAAACACTCTCCAAATCTCCTTTGATAAGATTCCAATTGTCCTAAAAGAAAGTCATAGAGAAGCCAACAGCGCCTGGAGATTTGTTCCTACCATAGTTGAAAACAACCTTTTAAATCTTGTCCAAGGTAAACGAAACCCACCAAATTCCTCATTCTCCCTACTCAAGATAGGGCTCCAATCTATACCCTCCACAAACTGCTAGACACTGACTTTCAGGCTATAACGATCCGTAACCTATAATTATTCTCTTTACTAGTTTGATATTGTTCAGATCTACAGATTATAAAGTTTTTTTTTTATATTCGTGAATGTCCGGGCCAGCTTACGCGCACCTCGACTAATCTCACGGGACAACCCAGTAGGAAATTAATTCCTAAGTAGGTGGCCACCATGGATTGAACCCATGACCTCTTAATTAGTTATTGACATTTTTACCACTAAGCCAACCCATGATGATTTCTACAAATTATAAAGATTATGATAACAGAAGACTCTAAACCATGGGTATTATTGTTCTAATTATCACAAAAGGATGCTCTCAGTTCACTCTATAAACATCATCACAAGAATTATCAGTTACTGAGCTTTCATTGGGAAACTCAATCTTCAGTATTTGTGAGTGCCAATCCTGATTAAAAAAAAAAAAATAGAATTCATCGCGTACATAATTCATTTTCATAATTCATTTTTGAAAACCTCAGTTAACTAGCGGTAACAAAAAATATTTTATGATAGCCTGCCTCCGTACTGCAATATAAATTGATATAGTCAATTTTAAGAGAGGTGGTTCACGAGAAATAATTATAATGGTTGTTTGTAACAACCTCAATGAATTTGAAACGACGGAAAGATGCAAACATGGATATGATTAGGCTAAGTTGATCCACCAATTACAAGGACAAGATTGATGATTAATTCCAATTGCTGATACACACGATCGTTCAGATATTCAAAGAAATTAGTACTTTTAATGATTATTCATTTTGTTCTCTTTGACAAGGCTTAAAACTGGAATTATACGTATCATTTTCCTATGTAGAAAATGGCAAATTTCTTTATTAAAGGCAAGCATTTTGACTGGGGATTTATTTGTGGGGTTTTAAGTCAGCAAATGTGGACCAAGATTGTTTCCCACTTCATTTTGTTTCCAAGTAACCAGGCTCAGACTCTTGTGATGTCTTGTCTCATTATGAGGGCGACTGAGTACCCAAACCCACTGTGAACTTATATAAAATTCAGCAACAAGGTTCTTTTGAAAGAAGGTTAAATTTGCAACCAATAAGTGGAGGAGGAACATATCTCGACAGCATGGGACATCAAGATAAAACCACCATGCTAATCAGTACAAGAGATCAGGCTATTTGGAAAACTTGAACAAAGGTATCCTAAGGATGCGCCTTTACGTCAGACTTAAAACTTCTTTGAACAACACAAAAACAGCATTTCCCCGTATGAAGCATATTCAGACATGCAGTCGTGATTTCAATGTAGGGCAAAAACAAGTTTGCAATGACGTTTCATTGAAACGGAAGGAAGTTATTTGATTAGATAAAACTGCAATCCCCCCCCCCCCCCCCACCCCAATTATCTTCATCGCACTTCTATCCTCCAATTTCTCCCTCAATATTCTAATCACAAAATGCATGAGGAGTAAGAAGGGGGAGAAAAAGAAAGGAAAAAGAAATAGAAGCCATGCGTTTCCTGTGAAAAGACACTTGGGGACCTTTTCACTTCTAGTCGACGGGTCAACATCCTTACTTCAGTAAATTTTCCAGAGTCTCCTTTCTACCCTAAATTGTACTATCTTTGCCTTTTCTCATTCCATTCATTGCCACATATAAAATTGAACATTGAACAGGTGTGCATAAAAGTGTCACGTTTATGGGTAAAGAAATCTTGAAGATATCTAGAACATCCACCACAAACCAGAGATGAAACAATATAAAACCAAGATAGAGAGCAGTTTACAAAGTAATATCTTGCAACTGTAGAGGCTGGTGATAGATTCCTGGCAGTGGTACCAGGAGTCTTGTTTTTTTTGGAAGAGAAACGAATCTCATTGATGAATGAAATAATAGGACTACGAGCAATAGCTCCAAAAGCCTATTGGTGGATTACATGAAAACATTCCAAATGGAAAGCAAATAAGAAAGACTAAAATCAGGGAAAGAATGATGACGTTTACACCACACCTATAAGAAGCACGAAAAAGAATCACAATTACTTTACCAGGTGGTAGTAGCCTTGTTCTCATAATGACTTTACGAGGTTCTTATTAGAAGCCCAAAACTTCGGCGGGCTGCATCTCTTCGAGGTTGTTGTAGGCCCTGAGGATAAAAAATGGGATTTCGGCTGTCCTATCTCAGGCGGAGAAGCCCAAATAAATCAGTTTTATTAACTCAAATGCCCATTGATTGGCCACTTTCTCTATCTTTTTACATCAGCGAGGTTTTAAAGCTCCTACTTCTAGATTTCAGGGACCTTGAAAGTTATTAAGTCGATTTATCAATAAATAAACAACTTGGTGAATCCAACCCCACCAGCCCGTCTTCCCATATCTAACTGATTACTTAATTTAAAAACTAAATTCGGCTTAAAGAATTGCTAAAACAGAAAACAAGACTCCATAGTTAGGAGTGAGCAAGCAAATTCACTTGGAAAGTAGTTATAACGTAGCCTCACTTTTCTTTTTTCTTTCAGTTTAACAATACGCAAGAGTGAAGGTGGAGATTTAAACTTTTGACCACTTCATCAATGTTACAAGTTTTTCCTAATTGAGTGGTACTCAAATTGGCAATGTTATGTTATAATATTTCTTTTCCTCTCACTTCAAAATACATTTAGTCATACAAATACGGTAAAATAAAAAGGCTATGCTTATTCGTATTTGCTTCTATGATATAAATCCTCCCACTAAAATTAATCATGTCAAATTAGTCTAGAGAAAAAAAAAAGTGAGTTCATGTTAAGCTCTTCCTGTAATTTCACCTTGAAGCTGCTGTGTGTTGTCCCTAGTCTCTCACAAGAATAAAATTATTATAGGAGAAATTATTGTCATGTCAATCAAAAGACTATCAGTGTAAATAAGTAAATATTCAAATAACAAAAAAACTTTTACGATGAAATTTTCTAGAGGGGTTGTCCGCCATAATTGGTTGCGATAGAGAGAACTTGCTGGCCCATTTACGTCAGTGGGGACTGAGATGTTTCATGTTATTATCAATAAATGGTTGAACTGTTCCCGGCTCCTCTACCAAATTGGTAGATACCTATTATGAGCATGGCTTAACTTTTGGTTTTAACTGTTTATAGAGTCCTATTATTATAACTATAATAATATATCCCTAGGCATCCCAGATAATGAGTCTATGTTTAAAGCTTTTAGATTGTTCTCGTGAGATATGACATTAATAATTTATTTATTTATTCATTTATTTTTATTTTTTTTTGGGGGGGGGGGGGGGGGTGTAAGCAATATAAACTGAAAGAAAAAGGACTTAGGCTACAAAGCTTTTAATGGAAAAATCTGTTCTTAGTTGGAGAAGG
>JBBPDJ010000019.1:2884684-2916077 GCA_037974625.1 Cucumis cinereus | reverse complement strand
CCCCCCCCCCCCCCCCCCCCCCCCCCCCCCCCCCCCCCCCCCCCCCCCCCCCCCCCCCCCCCCCCCCCAAACAATATAAACTGAGAAAAAAAGGACTTAGGCTACAAAGCTTTTAATGGACACATCTGTTCTTAGTTGGAGAAGGGAGCATCACAGGTGGCTCCATCTAAATCTTCTGGGAAGTTTCTTCTTACAGTTAGAGAAGCTGTCAATATTGGACTCTTCCATAATAACACCCAAAAAGGGCAAGGGAAGGGAGGAGGTGAGTTATGACCAATTTAATACTGTATAAGTTATGAATAAAGGATCGAAGGTGTGATGGTGGGCAACTGTAATTGTAACACCAAACTAATCTAATTTAATATCTTCCATTGAAAAAAGAATGGACTCATAATTTGGACTGAACCAACCAAATGTTATTTGTGGTGTGTTCAGAAATCAACCCAACACTTGTTTTTATTAATCCAATGAAATTCACTTGGGTGAGACAATTCATCAAACAGCTGGTGCACAAGACTTATTGGCCTCGATCTTAGCAAAAACAAAGCTCTATACGGCGTTTGTTGGCTGTCACGTTCGTCTCCTTTTCACCTAAACCTACAGGCAGATCTCATTTACTGACAACAAAGCATTCATATTGACTAACATTGACAAAATTATCATATGGAAAGAAAAAGCTCCATGAGAAATGGGACAATGATTGAGTACGATGCAGAGATAAATAAGCAATAGCCACAAAAATGAGAAGGAACAGCATTGGACACATAATTAAGTATACAAAAAACGTACCTCCCACCCAGTTTTTTTTCCCTCGCTGAAGAAGCTCTGTTTAATGATGTAACAATTTCACGCTCGACGAGAGAGTGGGTTGCAGAAGCAACATGTGCAACTGCCAGTAGCGTTAATTCGCATTATTCAATGCATTTCCAGATAAGCTTGCTCCCTTCTGCATCGACAAGGACCCCATATTTTCAATTACTTATCTGAGATTCTTTGCTTTTCGCTTCTTTTGCTTATAAATACTTTAACTCATAGAGGGAGACAAACAAGTAATGGATTTCATAACAGGAAGCAAAAACTTACCGTTGTTAGGTGAGCTTATTCCATCAAAACTCTGAAAACTTAGGGCATAAGGGTCCCAATTTCATTTTCATAGACGAAAAATGGGCCATGATCCGATCTTCAGCCATACCCATGAGCTGAAATTTTTGCTTCGGATTCATCTGGATCATGTGAATGATAAAAAATTGATGGAGTAAACATGGATTTGTATGAATTTGTTTGAAACTCACAACAAAAAGGATGATGAACTCTGTGGCGATGGGTTTTAGAACCCCACAAGTTTTGAAGGATTCTTTTTCAAATCTTCCCGCGCTTGTTCAATAATGGCGATTGGATAGTCAGAAAAATGTTTAGGCATTCACCATTGTTGGAGGATCTGTCTTCTCTTCTATTGCACCGCTATTGGTCACAAAAACTACAAAATTATTATAAATGACAAAATGTTAAAATTATTTATTAAATAAAGAAAAAATTTAATATTATATTAATTATAGATAAAATATAAAATTTTGTTATATTTTGTAAATATTTTGATTTATTTTTGTTATTTTTTAAAACGACCTTACAAACAATATTACAAATAAATTAAAAACGACAATTTTGGTTAGAAATTAACAACATATTGGTAACTTTATTTTGTTCTTTTTTGTTGGTGATTTTAATGGTACTTTCCAATACTGAGTTCATCGGATGGATGACACTTTTTTACGGGTGTTAATGTGTGTCATATTGAATAGAAAAAAGATAATAAAAAATCAATTCCATGCGGATTGACTTGGACTAGCCACTCTTACTATGTCTTACAGTAATAGTAGTCAGTTTCGAAAATTATAAAATTTTTTGATCAATCGTTTTTGGAATTAATGACATCGAAAAATATTTTCATTAGAGAACAACCCACGTATCGTGCTCCCTACTCTGTCCATCTCTCTCAATATATTTCTGCAAAAGAAAAAAAAATACATTTTTTTTTTGTTAAAACACATAACGATTTGTGACTTATTCTCTCTGAAAAAATATTAATTCATTTTGTTTGGTTTTCACGAACCAAACCTTAATATTAGAGAATTGGGAGGTTTCTTTTTTGTGATGTTCTAGTTCGTGATCCTATAACCATTGGAGAATTGTAAATCAGAGTTAACAATGGAAGTAAGTTCAATTTTTTTATCTATTATGAATCTTAGCCATGAAATAATAAGTATGTTGAATTAGATTCAATTTTGTTGTGTATTTTTTACAATGTATTGTTTTTTTTCTCTAAATTTGCAATAAATTTTGGGTTTGGTCCTATGATACACTTCCATTGCATTGGGGATTTCAACCCTACGCCATCGACGCCAATATTTCAAAGATTGGTTATAATTGTTTGTATTTTGGATGTAAGTTATTTTAGTCTAAATTATAATAGTTTGTACGCTTGAGGTAGAGACTATTTTAGTATGAGCTATAAATTATAATAGTATATGTTTAAGGTGTGGACTATTTAAGTTTGGGTAAGAAATAATAAATATTGTATCAAACACGTATTTGAAATTGTAATACTCTACTCAATTGTATGTTATAACAGATAATAGTTAAAAATATTAACTATTATAATTATAATTAGAGTCACAAATCAACGATATATCTAAATTTAAGATTTATCGAAAGTATACAAAACGAAAAATTTTAAGGATCCAACTCTCGAAGTATATCGGTGATAAAGTCTATAAATGATAACTTTTTTTGTTATATTTGCAATTCTTCAAATGCAAAATTAAAAGTTTAATTTAGAGAGTTATTAAACACAAAATTGAAATTTAATAATTTATAAGGTATTTTTGTGAATTTAAATATTAAATTTAAAGGTTTACATTGAACTCGTGTTAACCATGTGAGTAGAAACTATCTCAAAAATTTAAAAAAAAAAAAACATTAAAAAAAACATGTGAATAGACAAAAGTAAAATACCATGTGAATAATTCAATCTAACGAAACATAAAGGTGTTCCATGTTTTTCTCATGTGTGTAAATTGTGAATTAGATTTTTTTTTCCTTCTTCTTTGGGTTTAAGATTTTTACTTTTTGGATAACGTTTTAAAGATTCATGTAGTTTAATCGGACAATTTGGTTCCTATAATTAGAACAAGGTTAGAACTTAGTCGATACCAACACTCTGCACCATATATCTTCACAATGTATAATTTTGTACTTTTGGACTAAAACCCTCACAATCTTGTCTTTTGTTTCAAACAAAATGACCTCGTACTGTTAAAGATAGTTGTTCTCACTTATATACACATAATCGTTCTCTTATATAATCAATGTGGACTTCAGGCGCATTCTCAACAATCCTCCCAATTGAACAAAGGACCACCAAGTCTCCCCTCGTATAGTCATTCATTCGTTTAACTCTTGTCTAGAGTAACTCCTTTTCACCGGAGCACACTGTCTATCCAATAGAGTTAAATCACGAATCACAGAGTGGCAGTTCAGAATCTTCGGATACACCGACATGGCTAAGTTAGGGCATGACTCTGATACCACTTGTTAGTGATAACAACGCTCTACATATCTCCATGATATTATCCACTTTGGGTATAAACTCTCATGACTTTACTTTTAGTTTCACCCCAAAAAGTTTTATACCAATGGAGATAGTTGTCCTCACTTATATACTCATGATCATCATCTTATCTAACTAATATGAGACTTTGGTCACATTCCTAACATTAATTGGTATTCGAGCCACCCTTTTTTATATAACTAAGACATCCTTTTGTTATCTCTAAAACCAATCACGCACTCAATAACCAAGAAGCTACAATTAGCATTGAATTCTCGCATACAAATGGAGTGAGCTCAATTGAGAAAATTCAAACAACATCTTATCTAAAGCTCTATAATTGATTTCAACTTATGCTACAAGTTCATCTTCAAACATTCTTGTCGATGATATATGTTTAATTAATCGATATATGTTTTAGTTGAAAGCAAGTTCATAATGGTCATTTTAAACTAGTTTGAAATAGTTGAACTAAACCCAAGTGACCAAAATTTTGTAAGTCAACTCGACTGATATAACTTGATTAGTAAGTCATCTCGGTTGTTCGTAATCTCGGCTAGGTCAATTTACCGCTTTACCCCCGAGATTACATATTGTTCATTAAGCCTTAGTTAATTCTCTAATGAATAGTTGGTTTATGGTTCAACCTATAAACCGAATCCATCTCAGGCCAATGAGAGGACAGGGCCCCTTTGTTCAAGACCTGAAGTTAGTACTTAAGGGAATAATCTATCTACTAATCCTAAAAGCGGGCAAGAGTGAATTTCATCTTGCATCCTATGTACCTGTCCACCTAGTCTTACCCCTGAAATGAGAGGTCTATTACGCTGTTGAGCTTCCCTCATCTATACAGATCTAAGGATAATCTCGAGTAGACAGGAGTTCATAGTTAGCTCATGATCAAGGTCAAGTTCCCTAGGTCATCAAAGTCCAAGATAATCAATTTTAATTAGTTAATGGTGTTATAAAGTAAAAGTAACTATTTTATGGTCCGATCTTATACAATCTCATTTTTTAGGACGCCCCCACTCACATGTCTCTACATGAGCGTCTCAAGATCAATTCATTTGTACTAAATACAAAGTGGATCACATTCATAGTGTTCCCAAAATAAACTGGCTAACCTTATTCCTATAATATAAACCATTTAGACTATTACTCAAGCTTAATCCTTATTTATGTCACCACATAAAGTTCAGTTGTTCAGTTTATAATCAAGGAACCTTGTTTATTGGATTTTTAGTTTATAATGAGCAAATCTCTTTCAATAACAACTTATTGAACAATACTTCAACAACAGTTTTATTGAATAATAAAATAGTTTAACATTCGCAAATCATGAGTTTTAGAACATAAAACTCAACATATCCCACTCTCAAACTTAAAAATATAAAAGAAAATGTATACGTTTACAATTAAAGTGTTTCTAACAAGGACAACTTGAAACCAAAGTCATGCTCTTTTTATATTGTCTCATCACTTTCCTCAAATCTTTTCAATGTAGAACAACTGTAGCCACATATTTTTGTCTAACGTATTTTGATTGCTTAGGGTTAATTTTAATTTGAGGCTAATTTTAAAAAATAAAGTAAAATAATAATAATAATTAAATAAAGCTTTTATATTAATGAGAAATTCATATGGATGATAAAAAAAAAAGTTGAAACTATTTACGAAATATAGAAAAAAGCTTAAATGAGATATAGATAATGTGATGAATTTTGTTATATTTTGTGAATAGTTTCAATTTTTTTTTTGCTATATTTGAAAATGTCTGTTTATCAATCAACATTTAAATATATGTTTCTTAAATTTAAAAAATGGTGAAATAAAATATTTTTATGGAGGGAAAATAAAATTTGAATTGAGGGATTTTTCAAGCATATTTAATAAATTTTGGTAAAAATCAATTACATATTATTTTCTTACAAAAATGTATTACATAATCAATCATATGTTTTTTTTTTAAACTTTTGAATGTGATTTCCAATTTAAAAAGATTTTGAATTCTCTATAAAATAAGTAATCTTTGGCCCTATGAGGATCTTAAAATCCTAAGATAGAAAAAGAGAGCCATACACACACAAAAATATAAAAAAAAAAAAACACCATAGAGATAAAAATAAAAATAAAAAAAAAAAAAAAAAGTGAGTTTTCTACCTATCCATACACCACAAAGAGAGCTACGGTGAGATTCATTAGAGGTTAGCCACAATCCAAAAATCCATAATCGAAGGGGATCTAGTTGCACTTTGGTAGCACATTTGTCTCAAGGGATCCACATTTTAGACAACAAACAACTTCAAGTTCTAGATTCCAACCTTCAATCTTCTTCTTCTCCCTTAGATCTAAATAAATGGAGAGAAAGAAAAGGTTACGGAGGACAATTGTTTTTTTTATTACTATTGTTTCCTTCCATTTGATAATTTATTTTTATTTCATTATTACATGATCTTTTATCTATTTTGAAATGCATTACTTTAGATCAATTTGAGTCATTCTCCTTATTCGCGATCAAAGAAGAAGTATCTTATTCGTGTTCATCTCGTCCATTCTCCTTGAGCTACAAAAGCTAGTTAAATGTCTAACTCCTTCTACAATCACTTTCATTTCAAGTTCAATTTGAGCCTAAATTTCAAATAATGAAGTGTTGCATTTAAAGCAACAATGATATGAAGTGAACGAATTCAAACTCAAAGAATTTATAGATGAAAACATGTATTTTAAACTAGTTGAATTCTATTTAGTTTAAAACCTAAATGATTAAGGGCTCCAAATTAGAGACAGAAAGCACATGAATTCAACTTTGCTTTAAGGCTAAAAAACTCCAATCCCTGCTTTTCAGGTCACTTTCTACCTTTCCCATGAGGAATTTTTAATTATCAAACACTTTTTTTTTTCCTCACATGAAATGTTCTAAAGCAACCTCCCACCCACTTCACTATTTTATGACTAAATGCATGTTTTATACATATCAAATTTTCATATTAAAAAAAAAAAAAAAAAAAAAAAAAAAAAAAAAGGTTATTCCCCCCCCCCCCCCCCCCCCCCCATGAACAGATGATGATTAACATTAGCATTTCCCTAAAAATAATTAAATGAGAGAAGGGGAAAACCATCGGCGCCCATAACAAAAATGAATTAGCAACTTTGCCTTTTTGCCTTCAGTCTTTTAGAACACCAGCTTCCTTCTAGGCATCATGTTAATGGCATTATTGAGGTTGCACTTTCTGGTAATGGCGGCGACGAGCTCTTCGATCGTTTCGCCGATCAAGTCTTTGAATATTTGTCTCTCAATGTCTAAAACTGCTTGGGATGTTTCAACTGGCCAGTCCCTCCATCCACTAGGAGCATCTCTTGTTAGATCCTTTTTTAGGACACGGCAGATGACTTCAAACAAGTCCTCTGATGCGTCGTGTTCTCGGTCCCTCATTCGCTGAAACTCTGACCAAATCTCTTGCACTGAAGTCGGCTTGGTGATGGAGTCTGGCTGCGCGTTGGATTTCCATGGTGGTAATTGTCTGTTTCGATCGAGAATCTCAGTTATCGTGTCGAAAATTAGTCTCCTTTGAAGCCTTGGGACCTTGGAGATGTCCTTCCCTTTTAAATACTGTTGTTCCTCTAATAATAGAAAGATATCGGAGTCTTCATCTTGCAAGCAACGTGAGGCTCGAAGAACATCCATAACATAGACAAAATCACCGTCGTCATATCCATCGGCCCAACCCGATTCCATCGATGTGATAGCTTGAAACCACGCTTCGTCTTCCACATCAACCACTTGGTCTGATAACACAAACGTCAAAAAGAACAAGAAACAACAATCAATCCACCAACCCACCGTCGTAGCATACAAATATAAACACAAGTCATTCTATATAGACCATAAAAAGTAGTTTGATTAGTTTGACCCTCTAAAATGACACAAAAAAAATCAAGTTCTTGCAATCTCATCAATCCATCCCAGTCAATAAATTTCCATTTCCAGAACTTTAAAAGGCTGTTCCAATTAATTATTTCACATCCCCTCTTAATCCAACTGGCAGTTTGCTGCTGATGGACATCATTCATAAATTTCCATAGCCCCATGCCCTAGACAATTAAAGTCAAGAGTACCGTAAACCTAGGTACTTTAGTCACATGATCAGCAACCATCATCAAGAAAAGGGTGCAAAATTCAAAGAACACTAACAAAAGGACCCAAAATCAAATGGCACAAACAAAGACCTAAGAACACCATTTTTTTCCCCTTTTGACATTTACAAATTTATTCCAAACAAGCTTTAAATCAAAAATTTGATTGGATGAAACTCCATGAGAATATGGAATTATGGTTGGTTCATTCATTCCAACTACCAATCAAATCAATCCAGCTGAGCTGAGCTCAAAGCTTCAAGCTGGACAAACCCTACTAAATATGGGTCCTGCTTGAAAATCACTGATGTGGCATGGACATTTACAAAATCATCTGACTGCTTTTGGATTTGGCTTGGAATGAAGAGGACCCATCAAAAACAGAACCGCCCCCACTACTAGCCAGGCCAAGCCACAGGCTAACAAATACTCAAATACTTTAACTAAATATGGTAAAGTAAGCGCCATCAAAGTAAAAAAAAAAACAAAAACAAAAATCTAGCAAATGAAATTCTGAATACAAGAAGGAAACCCAAAATCAAACTGGGTTTTTCTTTAAGAAAAGAAAGAACAAAAGGAAAAAAAATGAAGCATTGGGGTTTCTTTTTCCTTACCTTTGAAATCTATTTGCCGTTTTAGTACAGGTGATGGTGACGACTCCTCCTTGTAAAAAGACGAGTCAAGTACCGAGACAGGACTCGGTTGTAACTCAGTCGCTGTGATTTCTGCTATACTGTGAAGAAGCTTACCACACCTCTCTAATAGAGTACGACCCTCTTTGTACTCCTCAATTTTGTTGGACCTCTGTCAAAGAAACCAAATGAGAATCACTTGATTCTTCATAAATTTTGAAAATAATTTTATGGGTTTTTAAAGAAATTCATTGAAGTGACTGATCAACAATGGTGGTCGGTGATTACGTACCTCTGTGTCCGTTTGTGAAGAGTTGCTAATGCTACTTTCTGAGAATGTGGACGATTCATCCTCTGCTTGAGATATGTAAATCTTCCGTTCTTTTGGATGATGAACAGAACCCATTGGTTTCCTGTTTTTTGGGGATCGGTTTGAGATTTGGGGATCTGATCCGAATTTTGATGAATTCATCTTCGAATTTCTTCTCTGATCTACAGGATCGTTAATTCTTCTCTGTGTTTCCACGAACAATCCTCTTCTACTCGGACTTTTCACGTTACTCTCGCATCTAGTTGGAGAGTTAGAGAATCTATTTCTAGGTTGATTCCGTAAATTCCGATCAAACTCCAAACGATCGCGTCTCGTGGTTACAGACGGCATGGAGTCGCCGGTAACATTAACATTCCTGCGACCGATTTGTCTTGCTCTGTAACTTGAAGGTGGAGAATCGTTACCGATTCTTCCTAAACGATTGACTGAAGTTGGTGATCTAGCAGGTCTCATCACCACAATCGGAGATTCAGCCTGTGAAGAAATACGATCGTAAACAAGTTTCCTCTGGCTTGGAGATTTCGTGGAATGAAGAAGACCTTTGAGTTGAAGTGCTTCGAGGATTTGTTTTAACGTTTCTAAATCTTTTGAAGGTTCATCAATTCCTCTCATCTTCAACCTCTTCTCTATCTCTCCATAGATTGATGCAGGTTGCTTTGGCTCTGGAAAAACGTCTCCGGAATCGAAGAAAATCTTGCGAGGTCCTAAGCCTCTTTGCGACCTAACAGGCTCAGCCTTCGTACTTCTTACAGCAAAATCGTTTCTGTCCAG
The DNA here is from genome assembly GCA_037974625.1 of Cucumis cinereus. Taxonomy (NCBI): domain Eukaryota; kingdom Viridiplantae; phylum Streptophyta; class Magnoliopsida; order Cucurbitales; family Cucurbitaceae; genus Cucumis; species Cucumis cinereus. Next base: position 2,906,602 of record JBBPDJ010000019.1, on the reverse strand, counting down.
CATTTTGACATTTGAGCTGTGGTCCATGTTTGCTGCATTCTTTATCAGTACATTGCTTCCATTATTGTCCTGTGAGCTCGAATGTTGAGATTGTTTAAGTCGGAAATTGTTACCGTCGATGAACCGATTATGATAGAAATCTTTAGAAACTCTTGATTCGGAAGCCGATCTTCGAAGCTCGGCGTTTTTTATCGGTTCTGGTTCGGAGTTAGGTAATGGTTCCAGCCCCATTAATCTAGCAATGACACTCGGAGACCGCCGTTGTTCATCACCTTCTTCCGTGGAGGTTTCACTACGGTTTGCAGAGAGAATAGACGAGTTTGTACGGATCTCCCTCGGATAAATGCTTCCTTTCCCGTCAACAATAGCTCTGCTATCCAACGAAAGCCGTGGAGCTTCTCTTGAGAATTTCCATAAAGACCGATTCCCTTCCTTGTATTCAAAAACTGGAAGAGGAAGCGTATGTTTCGGCTTCGTTTGCACCGGCGTCGCTGGTTCCGGCGCTGGAGATCGAAGCTCCGTCACCGGAACAAAATGCTTCACTCTGTCTGGAGAAGGCATCGTTCTAGTCTGCTGTACTTTTTCCAATTCCACCGTTGGCTCCGGTAAGGAAACGGAATTCTCCTGCGGCGGTGGTGTTGAGTTCCCTACCTACAGTTTCAATTAAAACAGTGATCCACAATATTCTAGTGATGGAAACCACAGAGAGAAAACAAAGAGTGGAAGGTAATGAGTAAAATTACCGAGGGAGGGAGGCGTTTAGTGGAGTAGAGGCGTTTTCCGGCCAAAATCTGATGACGATCAAAGATATGAAGGAATCCAGCCATGCAACCCATTTGCTTCTCAATCTGCTTCTCAAGATTCTGGTCTTGCACCATTCCCGTCGTCATTTCTTCACTCACAACAAAGAAGAAATCAAAATATACAGAAAAGGAAGAAGCTCTGTGTTTTATCTCTCAAAATCCGCCATTTTCAGTAGCTCTTTCCTCTGTGTTCTTGATTTATTTTATCTACGTCTCTCCCGCTTCTCTTGTCTTCTCAAAGTCTTTAAAACGAAGAGGAGTGAGAATGTTAAATTACTAATCTACCCTTGATTTATTTTGTAATACCAAATGTGTCCTGGAAGGTCCAAAATTGCTGATAAGCCACTCCCCCAATTGGGTTCTCGAGTACAAGCGCGATTATAATAAGTTGGAATTTTCTTTCTTTTTATTTTAATATTTATATATATGTATATATTTTAAGAAAAACAGATAACTGGACGAGCCGGTAAACCTCCGTGGGTGAAGCTCTCTACGTGTCAGAAATTCCACTTCCTAGAATTTCGCGTTTTTTTTGAACGACGACCGGCTTTGACCGTTTATTCCCCTACCCCCACTAATTTCCGTCATTAATTTCTTTAATTATTAATTTAAAAAAATAATAAAAAAGATCCCGCCCGTTGATTGTCTCACTGCCGTGACCGGCCGGATACACTCCCCGGTGAACTAAATATTCCCATTATTCACATTAATTTATCTTTTTCTTTCCTTTTCTTTTTTTATATCACACTAATTATCTATAATGTTAACTGTTATTTATTACTACGTAATCGAAAATTTTAGAGAATGTTTTTGGAAAATAATTTGAATTCTTTTTATTTTTAACTCACTCAATTCAGCGAATATTTGTTCTCTTGTGTTTTTTTAAATTTATATTTGTTGGTGGTGAATTTTAGCCTACATAACAGCTCCAATGGAAGAGCGTAAGCGAACTTAGTGATAGCATGTTGTACCCATGAGGTAAGCTTAGTGAGAGCTCAAACGAACCCATGAGGTGAGCTTAAATGAAGCTTAGAGCCTAAAGAGCTCAAGAACAGCTCAATGAACCCATGAGGTAGGCTCAAGAGAAGAGTCTAGGAGAGAACTCAAGAGGAGCACCTATAAGGAAGAGCTTGGATAACTCCGTGTTCGTGGATCTATGAGAAAGGTTCAATAGAAGTAAATTCATAGGAGCTAAGAAGAGAGCTCAAGAGGAGCTCAACAAAAACTAATAAAGGAGCTTAACGAAGCCCAAAGGAGAGCAAACATCACGTAATAATTCATTAGATTGAATAGTCTTTTGGCTGCTCAATAGATGTTCATGTGAATTTTCAATAATTCTTTTTAGACCCTGGATGACTCAATCAATTATGTCGAATTGTAAATATGTTTGGATTCATGGACTTCAGGTTCATTATTGCATATATTTTAATTACTTGTATATAAGTATAATATAATCTAGAAGATAAAGCAAACAACATGTTCAATACGTTTTTCATTTGAGACAGTAGATATTACATAAAAATATTCTATCTCATTCTTTCTATTAGTTTCAATATGATAACCATTGCAATATATAACTTTAGAACTTTGTAGATTTCTCTTTGATTGACTAGAGAACAATACATTATCAATTATGAATTTTGTTTTAAACAAAATAATATTTGTTTTTCCAAATCCTTAAATTAGGTTTTCAGAACTTAATATTGTATTGATTTTTGTTTCTAGCATTGTCAGTTTAAAAAAATATTTTTTACTTTATTGTGTACGTAGTTGCACTGTCTGCCAGACATATATCTTTATTGCTCGTTTTTAGTTATTTAGCACAATAAAACTATTCATGTTTCTCCATTAAACAAAATAATTAAAATGGGAGAAAGAAAACTTAATATATATATATATATATATATATAAGAGATATAAAAAACATTAATTATTATATAAATTCATAAAGAAACACACTTGCTATTTATCAAATACGTCAATTTTCTGTTTAAAAGATTCAAAATTTTACCACATCCAAATTTGTCATGTTGGATGAGTCAAATATATTATTAATCTTGTGGAGTTTTTCTTTTATGATCATCATTTCATGTAGTTTTTTTAAAAATTTGGATGATTATAATGACCAACCACGAAAGAAATAATTAGTTCTTCCTTTATTGCGGTCACAGCCTCGATTACAATTGTTAAATTCACAACATTCACTTCATAGAATGAGATTGTTCCAGTTGGTCAATATCCATAATTCTTCATTCACCATTATTAAAATGTACAACATTCACTTCAGAAACTGGCATTCATGATTCTTCAATAAATAACTCATTATTTCATTTATCCACGAGAAGACATTAGATAAGTGCATTATATTTTTCAAAATATTTCTCTCATTATTGCTACTGTTGGAGCATATTCAAAATGTAGAAAAAATATTCTATAACATATTGATTTAAATTTTTGGAGTCTTAAGTGCATCCATTTATAACAAACTTTAGGAAGAATAATTGTTTTTTAATGATCATATTTATATGACATCTTAGTATACTTGACCATCAAGCATTCGTGATAAATAATTATTAGTATCAAATGTTAGAAATTGTAATTTTGTAAGGTAACACTATTAAAAAATATTGTAATTATATTATAAATTTAATCTATACTAAACATATAAAATAATATTTATTAATTAGAACTATTAGAAAAAAACTGACATACTCCTAATAACGTATGGTAAAAATGAAACACAACGAGAACACGGATATCGAGACAATATAATATTAAAATAAATAAAATAATCAAGAAATTAAGAAAATAGAAAATATCATTATCTCCATTGACTTTGAAATTTCAACCAGTATGTGTATCTTACAAAACCAAGACACGCATAATAGACATATATTTAATAATATTTATAATAGTTTTGAATTATTATGTATTTGTTCCAAAAATGATTTTAGGGTTACCAAACTACTAAAAAACTATTTTATATTTGAGAAATTATATAACAAAATATTAAATTTTGTATATGCAAGAATGTACGTTGAGTAAATTAAATGTGTATAATAAATGCCGAAAGCAAATTTGAAATGTTATCTAATCTAATCTACTTGTTTTGTTTGTAACATTAAGAAAATACCTAAACTAGAAATTAAACAAATTTGAATGACACCCAATAATTATCATTTTTTTATTCATGATTTACATTAAAGGTAAATAAATAAATGGTTTATCAACCATATGTATTAACAAAACTAGGATATATAGCAATTTTTAAAATCGATTCCCGTCAAAGTTAATCACACTCCAACAAAAGTCATCTATCCACTAATCTTCTCGAATCAATTTGAAACGACTTTAGGTTTCAGTTTTATGTAATTTGAACCATACCAAAATCACTCTAAGCATACTTCTGATAATGGAATGAGTTTGGATTGTAATTTAATCCAAACAATTTGTTATATCAAACTCATTCCGTTCATATAATTTTCAATAAGATCCTGTTTCATGCATTTCAATATCTCTTAGATTTTTCGATAATTTGATTACATTTCAACTTTTCAAATAACTCTTCACAAACGGAGAAAGAATTTTTCATTATATTGATGTTTATGATATTTTCTATATTTTAATTGAGGAGAGTACAAGGGTATAAATACATACAAGATAGGCAAAGTGGAGATTCAATTATCTGCTTCTACTTTTCTGTCCCATTGACAACCATCTATGGCGACATTTTTAAAGTTGAATACTGATGTTGCTTGGATGCTACAAAATCATCGAGGCAGTGTCCATCTTGCTGGCACAAAGTTCATTCCCATATGTGGTGAGGTTAAAACGTAGAAATGATAGGCGAATTTTCCCGGTTGAATACTCCTTCATTTAAATTTTTTAGAGGAATTTGATTGTTTGGAGACGATTAACATGTTGAATAAGCGGATGTTGGCATGTGGTAATATTTTAGAAGTTATCTATTTCTTTTAAGTTTTATCAATGTCGTAATGTTCTAACGCACTCTCTTGTGTCTAAAACTTTGAAGGACCGTAAATCTTTCTTGTCGCTCCTTACTCAGAGTGGTTTTTTTTTATGTTTGTGACTTTTGTAGTATTTAATTTTTTTTTAAATTAAAATTAAAAAGGAAACGAAAAAGAAAAATTTGGGGTATTCCATTACTCAGATTCGGCCATGGAAATGGACAAGATGACGGTTGATGGACGTTCTCTCTTATCGCCACGTGGCAGAATGACATGTCATTTCCATCTCTCAAAACTATCCCACAATAAAAGATCGAACGGCAGGAACCACCGCTTGAGCTTTTTTTTCTTTTATTTAGGAATTTACATGTAATTGTTGAAGAAAATAATTTAAGAAATATGATGGGCATTTTTAAATATACAAAAAATTTAAAATTATTTACAAAATATATATAAAAAAAACTAAAATAGAGTCGATAGATTTTGCTACATTTTATAAATAGTATCAAAAAAAATTTCAATATTTGAAAATGGCTTTTATTTTCCATCTTTAAGCATTCTGAATTTAAGAGAGTTAGGAAAAATAATAATAAAACTCAATACATCCCACAAGGCAGACATTGTCGATTTTGAGTCCATTGTCGTTGTTAACTTTAAACTCTAGGTTGTTTTGGTTCCAATTGATTATTCGATGGCTTTAGTACTCCTGTTCACACTTTCTAGTCTAATTTTTTGTTAAGTCCCCTAAAACAGACTTTAAATAATTACAATAATTAAATAGATACGATCTTAGAGATTAATAGATGAACCCAACGATATTTTTGAGAAATTGTTTATAGGATTATCTCTGGTAAATTTTCATTTAAATTCTTAAATAAATCCGACCATATTTCGAGAAGATTCTAGATTTCGATAAAATTTTGATATTTCGAGAAATTTCGTGAAAATTTTGATTATACGGAAAAGATATTTGGAGATTTTCAATCAATTTCTTTTTAACTTTTATAGTTTTATCAAACATTTGCGGCTTATTAGACAAAAAAAACTTAAAATTTTAGAGATTTTAGATATTAAATTTATAATTTAACATATATATGGTTGAGGTTAGCTCGAATTCAACCCCTATATGCTTGAGGTTACATGTAACATCAACGATGTTAGGGTGGAATGACCATTTAATAGGATCATAAAAAATGAGTGTTGAACAAAAAAAAAGACGTAATTGAGCATAGTTAAGAATGAATTATAATAACAATAATTGTGACAAAACATTCGAAAAATGTCATATTTGCAAAATGGAAAAAATGTGTGACACATTTTAAATATCTTATTCTTATTTTATCACTCAATCAATTTTTCTTTTTGAAATTTAGTTCGTAATTCAATTATTCTACTTAAAAAAGATGCAAACGGTTGCAGAAAATAAGAGAAATTAGACTTAATTTTTAAAATTAAAATAAAAAACAAAATAATTACTAAATAGAATCTAAATTTTTAATTTTCTGTAGACAAAAATCATAAATAAGTACTAACAGAATTTATAAGCTTTAATTTTAAAAATTAAATAGATAAATACTTAAATCTTAAATTTGTAAATTTAGATAAAAATTTAGAGACTAAATTTATAATGTATGAAATATATATTCTTAATCTTAACATGAAAAGGACATTCATATCCACCTCAAATTAAATGGGGGTATAATAATATAATAATATAATTTAAAATTTAAAGATAAAAACAAAAAGTATGAGAATAAAGCAAAGTATATAAATAATAATAATAATAATAATAATATTGTGGAGATCCCTTTTTAAAAATTTGTTATATAATAACACACTCTCTCTCCCTTTATTTTAAGGCACATGCATTTGAGATCTATAAGTACAAACCCCACTTTAACCCTCTTTTTTCTTTTTTTCTTTTTTAATTTTTAAATTACAATATTAACTGTCTTAGATATTATATAACTTTAATCAAAATTAAAATATAAAATATGATCTTTTTACCAATAAACTTTTAAATTTTGTTTTATTTTTTGTTCAAAATGTTTAGAAAATATTTTTTGATTCAAATCACAATTCAATTCATAAATTTTAGTGATAGTGATTTAGTCTATATACTTCAAATTTATAATAATTTAGTTTTTGAATTTCAGAGTTTGTTTGATAACGTTCTCCTTTATTGGTTTTGGTTCCTTGTTTCTAATTTCTTAAATTTCAAGAACTAGAAATATAATATATTTGATAATTATTTCTTGTTTCTTGTTTTTTGTAATATTTTTCTCAACATTTCTCTTATTTTTATAGTTTAAATAAAATTTAATCATGCAAAAATAAAAAATCTTTAGCATTCATAAAAAAAGTTATAAAACATTGACTTTATCAAATACGTGTAAGTCTCGATGCAAAATTAATAACTATAATACGATTGTTTTTTATTATTCATATGTTGTTAAATTTTGATTTGAAATGTTATTTCTCATTCAATTCATTTGTTTTAAATGATTTTGATTCAAATTTAACTCATTTATATTATGATATAAATGTCGTGGTTGTAAAATATAAAAGATAACTTAAATGAATATTTTTTTAAACAAAATATATAAAATGTAAAATTATAACTAATTTTGAAATAATAAATTTAAATTTAAAATAACATATAAACATGCATATTGCAAACTTAAAATTTAAAATACAAAAAGTATTAAAACAAATATATTAAATTTGAAGATGAAAATAATATATAAATCTAAATATCGAAAAATTCAAAATTAGATTACATAAATTGACTAATGATTGGATAAATAATAAAGAAATACAGCTAAATAGAAAAATGAAATTTGACAATCAAATAATACATTTAATCTAAATATTGAAAAATTAAATAAATTTATAATTAATAAATAAAAGATAAAAGATAAAAAAAATTATAAAAAAGATAGAAATAAAATTATTTATAAAGGGAAATTATCAACAATAGAAATATTTACAAAATATTTACCCTTCATAGAAAAATGGAGCATAATTGATTTTTTGTTTTTTTTTCTATATTTGAAAAAACTACTAAAATAAAACAAATTAAGAAATATGTAAACATAAAGAAAGAAATAAAATAAAAAATAAAAAGTATTTTTGTTCGACGTTTAATCTAAAGAGTTTGCGATCCCTACCACACTAAAACTAAAACTTTATGAATTTTGTGATTTAATTATCAACTCTTTAAACTCTATTCAAATTGAATATAATTCAACTATCGTACGAGTGATTACGAGGTTTGTGGTTCAAATCTCGAAGTGTTTAGATAAAGAGTACGGAGAGGAAATAGAAAAAGAGTGAAAGTTTAAAGAAAATGGGAAGTGGGGGGGCAGAGAAGAGTGGTGAAGTTGCAATGTAATGGTGGAGCTTTCAAAGCAAAAACTCCCATCTTCTCTTCACTCACCCCTTTTCTTCTGCACACACATTCCTTAATAGTCCCACACTCAATTCATTTATATATATTTATGACATCGTTTAGTAACTATTTTGATTTTTTGTTTTTGTTTTTTAAAATTATATCTATAAACATTATTTTCACTTTTAAATTTATTTCTTTATTATCTACTTTTTATTAGTGATTTAAAAAAACCAAGCATTTGAAAACTAAAAAATAGCTTTTAAAAAATTGTTTATTTTCTTAGAATTTAACTAAAAATTCGACCATTATATTTAAGATAAATGCAAACAATTGTAAGTAATGTGGAGAAAATAGGTTTGATTTTTAAAAACAACAAATAAAAAACGAAGTGATTACCAAACATGACCTATACTTCTTTTAAATTAACTAATAGACACTACGAGTATTTTGTGAAAATTTAAGGTTCAAATTGTAAATCTCGAAACTTAGAGACTCGATTTAAGCAAAGTTCAAATTCCAATGGTGAAATTGTACCATTCTTAAACTTACAAACTAAATCGAAACCAAGCTCAAGATTTTAAGGCACAAAAATGTAACATTTTAATACCTATGAACCAAATAGAAACTAGACCCAAAATTCATGGACAAAAAATTGTATTTTTTCCATAAAACCTTATAAAACCTTATACTTTGTTTTCATAATGTTAAAAAAAATGTATTTTTAACTTAGATGGATAATGTTTATTAATCTCCAACCATCTTTATTTATTTATTTGTTTGTTTAAGCACAAATTAAAAGTGGGGTATTTAAGTCCACGACATGTTGTCTTTAGGTATATATAGATGTCAATTGAACTAAATTCTTGTTGACTACAACTTTATTTATTATATAGTTATTTTCTTTATATATATGTATATATATATTAAATATCCATTATGTTAATTGATCTCTAACTTCTTGTGTGGTCATTCCCCTTTAAAAACAAAGTAGTACATATTAAATATCCATAAGGTACACCTATATTATTAATTTTTATACCATTTATGCAAAATTTTTTAAAAAAATAGTAAATCTATTTCATTTGTCTTTTCTTTTTTCCATTTTAAACCCTTTCAAAATATATCTAGACAATCCCATCCTCCAAAAACTACTAATAACTTTAAAATTCCTAATTAAAGAAAATTTACATTTTGGAACAAAAATGATTAAAAATTAAAAACTTGCCCATTGATTTAACTTTTCCCTAGTCCAAATATGGCCTTACCTAGGGCTAGCAATGCCTAAAGATTTTAAATCATAATTCACCCAAATCAAATAAAAGCCTAAAATGGAAAAATTAATTAACAATTATGTGAGTGGTCATATAATGGTCAATTAAATAAAATAAAAAATCAAAATCTGACAATTACTATTTATGTATAAATTAAATAATTTTTTAATTTTCACATCATCCTCCCCATATGCTTGGCATATTATTTAATTCATGGAAAATAGTTGATTGGGTGAAGTAGATTTTTGGAATTCTAAATCAATGATGAAAGAGTGAATATTATATTGAATTTTTTATATAAATAAAGTTATATTATTAGTTAATATTAATTTATAAAATAATTAAATAAATGATTCTGATTCCATTTTATAGAGTTTAGTAGTGAGTAGCTTTGGGGAGTGTCAGTTGTAATCTCCAACTTTCTTAAATCACATGGTCACTTCCCTTTAAGTTTGTATCATTTTCTCATTATCCCCATTTTGCCCTCCCATTTTCTCATTATCCTCATCTTGCCCTTATACTATATAAATTCATTTACATTTTAAAGCGTTACATTTTTATCTAATTTAAATTTTATTTGGTCCATAATGTTTCAAAGATTTACATTTTTACCCTAGAATTTTGATTTTTGTTGACTTTAAGATTTAATTTTTAACTACTATTTTTTCACAAATATTCATATTTTTTTTCTATGATTAATTAATTTAAAAATATTAAAATAATTATCACTAATTTACTAACATCATTTCATATAGAGACCAAATGAAAAGTACGCCAAAATTTAAGGAAAAAATTGTAACATTTTGAAATTAAAAAACCAAAATAAAACAAAGATTCATGGAGTAAAACCTAATGTAATCTAAAAAAAAAAGTATAAATGTAAATAAATGTAATAATAATAATAATCCCAATTAGGGCCTAATTATTGGTAATAGGGTGTAATTGAAAAATGTTAATTATTCTTCCATTAGTTTGATTGGTAGGAATTTGAGAGAATATATTGGGAAATCCTGTGGGGTTATGTCAGCTATGGAACTATTTAAGGAATAAAATCTCATCAAAACTCAAAACACAACATAAGTCAAAATATCACTCATTTTCAAACTATTATTTCTTTTCTTTTTCCTAATAAATCACATGAAATCTTATCCTTTTTTAAAAAATTAATTTTATTAATTATATATATATATATATATATATTAAAATAAATAAATAATATAAATAAAATTGTTTGAATAATGATTAGAAAAGAGAGGCAAAGAAGCATTGCACATGTGTTTCCCAACCTCTGCTTTTCCTTACATCATCATCTCCTTCTTTCCTCTTCATTTTCTCTCTCCATTCTTTCAATGCTTCCATTTTTAAATATTACTATTATTATTCCTTTGTATAAATTATAAATACGTTATCTGAAATATGATGATAGTCGTAATTATACTTTTAAATTTTCAGTGAAAGTATAAATTAATTCTCAAATTTATATAAATCTTAAAATTGGATCCTCGACCTTATAAAATTATAATTTAGTTTGATAGTTTAAATTTTATCATTTGAGACTTTAATTTTTACAACTATTGTAATAATTTTACTAATATTTTTGTTATTCAATAAAGTTGTTACTGAAATATTTTTTTTGATAAAGAGTTGTTGGATATATGATTTGCTCACTGTAACCATGAATCCAATAAACTAGGATTCCTTGACTATAGTTTGAAAGCTTTAACTTTATGCAATGACACGAAAGTGGTTAAAGTTCGAGTTAATAGTCTAGATGGTCTATAGTATATGAATAGGGTTGGGAGCCTTATTCTGTTGGGGATACTATGGATGCGACTCACTTTGTATTTAGTACAAACAATGTAGTCTTAAATCGTTCACGTTGGACATGTGAGTGGAGATGTCCAATGTAATGAGATTGTATAAGACTAGACCATGAAAATAGTCATTTTTACTTTATAACACCGTTACTGTTTGGAATTGATTATTTCGAATTTGATGACCTAAGTACCTCAATCTTAATCTTAAACTAACTATGAACTCCTGTTTATTCAGGATTATCCTTAGATCTGCATAAGTGAGAGCAACTCAATAGCACTGGCTCAACAAACCTCCCATTTAAGGAGTTAGACCGGATAGATAGCTGGGGACACAGGGTGCGAGACAAAATTCACTCCTATCTGCTTCAATGGACAATAGAGATGTTATTCCCTTAAGTGTTGACTCTATGACTTAAACAAAGAGCTCCACCCCTCCCATTGGTCAGGGGGGATTTAGTTTAGTAGTTGGACCACAAACCAATTGTTCATTAGAGGGTCAACGGGAATTAAGGAACAAAAAGTAATATTCGAGGTAAAACCGTATTTTAACTCAGCCAAAATTTCGAACAACCTGTAAAGAATCGACTTACTACTCATGTTTATATCAAGTTGACATAAATATATCTACAGTGAAGATGGTGCATCTACTGGTTATAGTGGATAGTCCCGTTAGTTAACAAATGTTGGTTAACTAGGTTACAAAGTTTAGTCGGTTAATCTCAGATCGTTGGAGCTCATGATTTGTAGGTTCATTAGGACCTCCAACTAGCTCATATCGTAATCAACCTTAGAACAGTGTAATCAAGAAATTTGAATTGTTCGAATTAATTTAGAGAACAAACCATTAATAATATTTGATATAATTAACAATTTGATATTGAGAGATAAATGATATTAATACAAAAAGAGATTAAAAGTCAGTCAGTTGGATTAATCACGTTTTGTGGAAGTTTAATATTGGATTAATTAAATTGTTTAATTAATTATTGAATTTTAAATTAATTATTAGAATTAATTCTAAATTCGAACAATCAAGGGAAAATAGGTATTTTGGTAAAAAGTCAAACTTGTTGATTTTTTTTTCTTAAAAGTCAAAATTGTTGACCAAAGCCAAAGTTGACTTTGACCTATTAAAATTATGAATTAATAATTGTATCAATTGTAACTCTAAATAAATGTATCAATTTCCGTATCAAACATGACACAAAAAATATCATTTGAGACTTATAATAATTTCAATTTAAAATTTTTAGATTGTCAGTAGTACATGTAAATTAAATTAAACCATTTATCAAGAAACTTTTTTTTTATTCTTCACTCCACATATTGTCAAAACAAAAACAAAAACAAAAACAAAACGAAGATTACCTTTGGTGATAATTAACATATATTCCTCCCCTTAAAGTCCATAATTAAAAAAATTATTTAAAAAGTCAAAATTTAAAAATTATTTAATTAATTTCATCTCTAAATAGATTTTAGAATAAGGATTAAAAAAATATAAACTCCCAAGCATCATGTATATGTAAATACCCTAACTTTCTATTATTGATCATATTCTTAATAACTAAGCAAAACTATACTCTTTTCTATACATAACTCTCCTTTAATGTCTTCACTTTTATTGATCCAATCATAGAGTCTTTAGCTAAAATACCATATATTTTAATATAATATCACTCCAATTCATTTAAATAATAGTAAGACAAAAGTTTCGATAAATAAATAATCTAACACACGTGTAACACATTCAAATCGTTTTAGGAGCGATATCTCTTACTCCTAAGTATATACAGGTATCAGTTGAGCTGAGCATTTGATGACAAAAGTATTTGATAGTTTAATTCAAACACTTTGATACCATAATACAAAATAGGGCAATGTTGTAAACGATTAACTAACGTTAAATTTATGGATATTTAATTTTACAAACTAATTTCATATGAGTATTTTACATTTTTAATTTAAAATTTGAAGAAATAAGAAATGAAAAAAAATTTAAAAACTTAAAATTATATCTTTTTCTGTTCAAATGAGACAAAAGACTTGAACTACATACGTTTTCGTTCTCAGCATACGTTGGTGTCAGTTAAGCTAAGCTCTTGTTTGAAAATAAAATATAATCTATTGACGTGACAACATATGAAGGAAAGAAATACATATTTCGATACCGAAAAAGTTTTAAATAATCTTTTAGTTAAATTATGTACTAGAAAACTTTTGAGTCGTTAATTTTTTTTATACCATTTGAGTCTTAACCATTTTGTTTTTAAAAAATTAAGTCTATAAACCACATTTTCGCATCCAAATTTCTTGCTTTATATTCTTTACTAATTGTTTTAAAAAAGCAAGCAAAATTTTAAAAATTAAAACATCGTTTGATAACCATTTCGTTTTTTGTTTTTGGTTTTTGAAAATTAAGTTTATTTCTCTTCTATGTTATAGAATGATTTGCATATTTCTTAAGTACCTTGGTTGAAAATTCTTAGCTAAATTCCAAAAGCAAAAACAATTTTTTAAAAACTAGTTTTACAAGTTTTTAAAATTTGGCTTGATTTTTTAAACAATGGACCAAATGTAGCAAATGAAGAAAAATTGGAGGTGGAAGTAGTGTCTATAGACTTAATTTTCAAATTTTTTTAAAATTTAACTAACAATCCAACAATTGTACATAAAAAAGATGCAAATCATCGTAAACAAAACATGAAAAGGAAACGTAGGCTAAGACACCATACTCATATTTTGGGATTTAGGTATTTTAAAAAAAAGATTGCTTAAAAGTTGGGGCAAAAATAGAAAAAAGTGAAACTAGGAGTTGCAAGTTGGTAATTAGAAAAAGATAAGGGTGCAATCTCCAAAGAAAAAAAAAAAAAGAAATGAAGAATTGAAGTGACTACTGCTCTTAAATAATTGAAATTGAGAAATGAAAGAGATTGGTATTTACAAAGAGATGCTTAACGGTCACTTTTTCTGCTTTCTCAGGTACGGTTTTTGTATTCCCCATTCCCATTTACTATTATTACTATTTTATCATTTTTTTTTTTTAATTTTAAGCCATTGACAAAAATCAAAGATAAGCACTTTGAACTAAGGTAAAGATATCGTTGGGATCGATACAAAAGAAACCTCAAACCACTTAAAACTATCATAGAACAACCTCGTACCGAATAGCGGACGACTCAAAGTAGTATCATGGATACTCCTATTTCAAAAATATTTATAAACTTATATAGGTGGCAATAACTGTAAATAGGCTTCCTGAGGAGAGACCAACTGATCTTGAGTAGGGCGATAGATGACATTGGCTTAAATGTGATATCAGTTAGAAGGGTTTAGAGTTTAGGGTTTAAAACAAATGGCAAAGTTGGAGGATATTATTTATGCAAAAAAATAATGAAAAAGAAAATCCAAAAAAGAAAATGTGTGTGTTGGTGTTGGTGTTGAAACTTGAAATGAAGGAAGAAGTGGAAGATGATAAGATTTGTAGTTCCAAAAATGGTGAAAACATTTGAGTGTGTTGTGGGCAATTATGAGTATGAGCATTGCCAAAAAGCCCACACAAAAAGTACTTTTACAATCCCATCTCTCAATCTCTATATATAAATAAATAAATTAATTAATTAATTTCATTTTTTTTTATGTCTCTCTATAAAAAGCAATAATTTAAGTCAAGTTCTCAATTTAAGCCCACACAAAAGTATTTCTCATTTTTTAGAAAATATTTTGGAAATATCAAAATTAATGTTTATTTATAAAAATTCATCAATTTAATTTAATTTTTTTTTTTTAAAAAAAAATATTGTGAGTTTTTGGCGTGTGAAGTAGCGAAGCAGCCACTAATATTCCACAATTATTGTTTGTATTATTTAATAAATGTAATACCCTAAAACGGTAAACAAAGTTTCCTTCTACCGGTAGCCCATAGGGCACACCATCATTTATATTTTATACAATTACGTACCATTTCTTTCAATAATGCCTTCATTATATATATATATAATTTTTTTTTTTTGGAAAATAAAATTATCTTATTAGGTTTATTAGGTTTTTGGTCTACTTTCTCTCTTCCCAAGTTTCCTATTGTAGTTGTAATTTTAGTCCTTGTATTTTGAATTTCGTTTCAATTTGGTATTTACATTCTAAATTCTTCCAATTTTACTATTGAAATTTGACTTTTGTTTCTATTTGGTCTCTAAAGTAATTATTTAGCAAAAAAATCGAGTTAAATATTGTAAATCTTGAAACTTGGTATCAAATTGAAGCAAAAACTCTAATCTCCATTGTTTTCGTCTTTGGGTTTCAAAATGTTAATATTTCTTACATAATTTTGAGTCTAGTTTTTATTTGGTTTCAAGTGTCAGAACGTTATATTTGATTTTTCAGTTTATTTTTATTTGTCTTTAGATTTCAATATTTTTCACTTTCACCCAATAATGTTCCCTTTGATATTTAATGACAACTTAAAGTTAATTAATTTACAATCATTATGTTGCCAATTTTGTGTGTTAATTCTAG
The DNA here is from genome assembly GCA_037974625.1 of Cucumis cinereus. Taxonomy (NCBI): domain Eukaryota; kingdom Viridiplantae; phylum Streptophyta; class Magnoliopsida; order Cucurbitales; family Cucurbitaceae; genus Cucumis; species Cucumis cinereus. The sequence continues at coordinate 2,890,834 of JBBPDJ010000019.1, read as the reverse complement.
TAGTGATTGAAACTAAGTTAATTATATCTAATTAAATTACTTTAAATTAATTAATAAATATTAGAACTACTTATGGAAAGTACGTATTTAGTGAAAATCAAGATTGAATGTGCAATCTAACAACCTTAAGACCAAATAGAAATAAAACTCAAAAGTCAATAGTAAAAATATAACATTTTTGAAATCTAGAGATAAAAAAAAACCAAATTATAGGAACAAAAATGTGTTTCCCCCTAGATTATAAGTGTCCTATAAGTTCTTCGAGCCTTGTTCGATAATATTTTTGTTTACAGTTTTCTATTTTCAATTTTTTTTCTTGTTTCCTCCTAATATCCTTTCTAATAGTTAACCAATTTTTAAAGTATAAAGTTAACCAATATAATTCAAAATCATAAAAAAAAAAATGATTATCACTTCCATTCTAACATCATCTAAAGGAGGAACATTAATGTCCTAATTCCAATATGAATCTTAAAAAGTGTACCTTTTCTCAAAGCAATAAGACACCCACATGGATCCTTGAATGTGATGCCTATGTGTCCATATCATCTGAGATAATAAAGAAACCTTATGTTTGTTTCAGGGACAAAAAAACAAAAACAAAAACAAACAAGATAAGAACAACCAAGATGTCTTTATGCAAGCAAATAGAAGTTAATTGTCAAATCTAGTTATGGGCCAAATCAAAGTTAACAAAATCAAGGCCCAAATAAAACAAGCCTACCCCATATATATATGGGCCTGGACTGGGATTGTCTTTGGCCCATTGGGCTGCTTCCACATTCCAACCTCAATGGAGCAAGAACAATTTCTGTCCCAAGCAGAGTGAAAAGATATTACACAAGTCATACTAAAGTAGAAAGGATAATAATCAATTATCATCAAGCTAAACTATTCTTCGTTATGTGCCACTGAGAAATCCAAGCCTTGGCGTTTGAAGATGTCGATTAGTGTGTTATAGATTGGGATCCTTCCAAAGTTTAAAGGGAATAATTCAGTCGTTTAGAGAATCCAGCAGCTACATTCTGGTGAGGTTGGGGACCCTTCAAACCAACGATCCCATAATGGATTTACAACACCATTCAGCCTGTAGACAAATTAAGCTGATGAAAAAATGTGAATTTAGGTGGATGAGAGAGGATATTGTGTAAAAAAACTTACACGGGTAAAAGTGGGTCTGATTTGGTTTCGATGCAGGGAAGCAAGCTGAGAGCGTGAGAAAAACATCATTCATAAACTTGTATTCAACATTTTTTTTGAAATGTAGTGATGAAAAGTTGCCTTCTTCTTTCTTTTTCCTCATGGAAATCCAATTGTACAACACCAGAAATGAAAGGGGAAAAGAATCAGAAGGATTACTCAACTTACTCCTTGCATATCGATGAGATGTTTCCCATTTTCTCAACTTCATCGAACTCTTCCTGGACAGAATTTACAGAAAGAAGAGCACATTTGTTAATCAGTAATCATCTCAATACTGAAAGGGTATTTATCAAAGCAAAGGAGAGGAATCAAAACTTGTTCACATCGTCCGTTTCTTTTTAATATCTATGAGTGTGAGCCAGCTTACTTACACCTCGACTAATTTCACGAGACAACTTATCTGACATTGCAACATTTGGATTAAACTCATTCTCTCTTGGCCTTTTCTCTAACAAGTCTTTTATTTACCACTAGCTAACTCAGGATGGTTTCCAGCCTTTTGTTTTGCTATTCAATTTTTCTATACAAAGGGATTGAAGTCTAACATATGGCACGGAGAAACTGTGAAAAACAAAAACCTCAGCTAATTCTAGAGCTTCACCAAATATAATAAGTTGCCTGAGCTCCAAGAGTGCAGATACGGGCAGCAACCTCAAATAGGCAGCTGTTTTCAGTATTCGCAATCAATGATTATACAAGCACATAGAGAAGATTTCAAACGCTCTCTGTCTGATCCGGTAAATATATGGGATTCAAAATTAAGAGTACCCTTCTGATGAAGCTATTAGCTCATCTTAGATTCATAGATAATAGATCTTATTTTTATAGGAATAATATCATCGAAGAGTTAGAAAGTATAAAACCTGGTATGCCGAATAGAATCTGAGTCCAAAAAATTCACGTTGTCGCCTTAAGACAATTTTACTCATTCTAGTGCTTGAGTTTTATGAGTAATTGTTTTTCAAGATAGAACAAATTAACTTTCTCATGGAAGCAACACCTCGTTCACAAGATCCAACAAACTAGACTTTGTAGAAATGAACCGAACTTGAACAAATGGAGAAATGTTTTATCAAAGAAAATGCTTATGAAAAAAGTTCTATTAAGCAATTTGAAGAAGATGTGTGTTTATAGATCATTAGTGACCATTCGAATAGTCGTGTCTCTCCTTCAAGTAACGATTTTCTAGAGGACATGTTCCATATATGAAACAATGTAACCCTACATGAATGGTCACGTACCATTTATTCTGACAAGTATTACAGGAAAGAAAACTTGAAATTATGAGAAGCAAGAGTAACTTTGTATAAGAAACTCCCATGTTTTGTAACAACACTTGATAACAAACTCAACCATTACTTTAACAAGAAAATTTCGTATAATAGACTCCCATATTTTGTAACTTAAAATTTGATAACAAATTCAACCATTACTATTAAAAGAAAATTAGCTGCCTACAACACAATGTGACATGAATAGCTTTATGTTTCATCCCCATGGTCCAAATGATATTGATAAATACAGTGACTCCTTTGATTTGTCCCAGAAGTTTTTCTATAGTAGACAACGAAAGATCATAGTTGAGTTGATTCACTCTAATTGGAGAGCTCAAGTCTGCTTACATATTCTCTCGTGACTCGTGAGACATCATCAATTATAGTTTCCAGAAAAGAATTAAGGTCTTGCGGTACTTGGTAGTCGAAAGTGTTGAGTTTTTGGCAAAATATTAGAAGTACATGGGAGAGAGTGCTCTTGTAATTGAGATTAAATTCCCGTTTGTATTCTAGTTTGAGAGTGAAATCAAAGAGTTAAGAGTAGTATAAGTGTTTTGACAGAGTAGTTTTGTAATTGGAATAGGGATTGTAATAATTTTTCATACAGTGAAATTTTTTCTGGTCCATGGGGTTTTCTCCAATTTGTAGTTTAATTCTTATGTTTGTAATCGAAGGGGAATCACAGTAGCTTACCATTTATAAGTTATTCAATTATTGAACAATTCATCTAACAATTATGTTAAAAATTTCGAAACCTACAAACAGAATGTCCGTAGCTTTCCGTTTGTGAGAGAGATAGCAAAGTAGACAATCCTAATTTCTCTTCGCGCCTTACTGTTTTTGCTATCATTGTTTCAGAATTTCATAGAAAGATTAATAACAAGCAAATGATTGAACTATCGGACAAATGCTCGAAACAAACAGCAAATAATTGGAAATTCAAAGGAAAGAGATGAACAAAAACCTGCAAATATCTGAGTTCTTGTTCAAGACGCTTGAGTTCGGCGAGAATGCGATGCTTTCCTCTAGAATCAACAACGGTTCCGACTCCAATTGAAGCGTTGGTGACAAGGTGTTCATCCAGAGACGACCCCATTACCGAAAACCAAAATGGAGCCCCGTAACGGCGCAACCCACAGTCTCCACTACACACACTCACTGTTTGCAAGTTCCATTAAAGGAAGCCAAATTGAATTGAAGAACTCACCGGATTTGAAGATGCCGAACCATTCTTGAACCCACAAATCTCATTCCACTGCGGAAAAAGGAAGGAAAATCCAAGAAATTGACGAGCAAATCAGCAAAGGAATCGAGATTTTGCTCCTTTTGTTTCCGTTTTAAGTTTCCAACACATCGCATGCTTCAACTTCAAAGAAATTTTGTGTCATTATAATATGAAAAATTAAAAGTATTTTTTTTTTAGGAAAATACTTTTTGAGTTAGTTTCAAAACCTTACACGTTCAGGACATTTATATAAGAATACATGTTCGGTATTATGTTTTCAAATTTACTGAGTTTGATTTTGGCAATAACATAAATTTTATTTTTGAAAATTGTTTTTAGATTATGTGATTTAAACAATATAAAATCTGAAATCAATATTTTGTGTTGTATCAAAAATTTGAATTTTACCTCTAAAAATGCAGAATTGTATTAGCTACGGAGAAAAACATTTAAAAATACTAATATATGATGTTATAAATCCAATTTATTTTGTTATATAAATTTTTGGATTAAATTGTAAATTTGGTGTCTATAATTTATAATTAAAAATTTGTCCCTTTGGTTTGATCAAATTATAGAAAATAGTCCTTTTTGGAGGGCTATATTTTAAGGTTTTTCAAATCATAAGAACCATATATGAGGTTTTATCAAACTATAGAGACTATAATCAAACTTTCTCCAATCTATATCGATTAATTTAGTACTTGAAACAATTTTGTCACCGTGATTTCAAATTTGAAACAATTTGAGAATTTTCTTCAAAAAAATTTACCAAACACTATTTTAATTCATCTCACAGTTAATTTTTCTAAAAACCCAACCGTTGAAAATTATGTTAAAAGCTACAACAATACCAAACTAAGCATTAAATCTTCATAATTTATTAAGAAAATTTATTCTTGATTAGTTTATCAATCTATCCATTTTAAATGATAATTTTTTTTAAAAATCATTTACAAATATAGCAAAATATCATAGTCTATCCGTGATAGATCAAAATAGACTACTATTTGTGTCTATCACGATGCATGATAGATAAAATGTGATATTTTATAAATATTTTGGTTCATTTTTTCTATATTTGAAAATAACCTAACAAATAATTATTAAATTAATACTCATTAAAATTTAAAGACTAAACCTCTAATCGACCTGGAAACATCACAAATCCTCGTCGTCGAGAGAGATTTGAGGTACAAATTTAGAAGTAAATTGATTATATCATTGCATAATAGTTAGGAGGAAAGGGTGAATTTTAACTTCTATAAAAATAAAACATTGAGATAGGATTTATTAATGATAATAATACATCCATTTTGTACTTAATTTATTGGGAAAAGCATTTAATTTAGGGTAATTGTTTTAAATGACAATGTTGAATGAGAAATTTTGGACCAATTGCAAGGTGTCACACTATTTTCCAATTAATGACAAAATTCCAAATAATTAAATTTGGGACTGATTTTGTATTGGGCATTTAAAGTTTGGAAATAGCGCGATGTTTGCAAGATGCCAAAACAGTAGCTAAAAACTTCATAAAACATGTGTAGAAGAACTCGAAATCACATAAAACAAGTATATAATTGCTTGGGAATTAGACATTACAAGTTTGAAAGTTGCGAGATACAAAAACAGTAGCTGAAAAGCTAAATAAACAAGCATAAAAGCACCCTAAATCACATAAAACAAGTGTATAATTGATTTGAGAGTGAACATTTGAACTTTAGAAACTGCAAGATGCTTGCGAGATAAAAATAAAAAAACAAAAAACTTACTAAGAATGTGTCAAACAAACAAAAATCACTTAGAACAATTATAAAATTGATTTAGATTTATACATTTAAGATTTAAATGTTACAGTAAAAAAAAAACATAAAACATAAACACTTACGAAAGAGCTCGAGAGCTTGATCAAGAGCGGCTAAAAATTCTACGAAATGACAAGAGAACTTGAGAGAAAATAATTTGGAAAGAAGGTAGAGGAAGAAGAAAGAGAGTTTTATGTTGTTTAGGAGGAAAAAGAAATAAAATTTCATGTAAGGGTAGATTGGACTATTCACATCCCAAATTGTCCTAAAAGTCTACTTTTCAAAATTAATCCCAAAAACTTAAACCCTTTAAAATTGGTCTATTTTTTATAATTTTCCAACAAAGAAGAAGATGTAAAGAAAGAAGAAAAAAAGAACCAATGGTTGCGTTTATTGGAAATTTGTGTAAAGAGGGAAGTAGCTCAGCGCCCCACAATTTGCTCGCGTGCTGACTCCAAACACATATTATAATAACACACAAACTATTATAATTCATCGTCCGCCCTAAACGGCCCAGACAAGTTGGGCCGTTGCGGCAGGTCGCGACACTTACTAAATACTTAAATTTGGATTGAAGTTTTGGAAAATTCCCAAAATTCAATTTTTGATTCAAATTTATTAGCGTTGCTTATCTTTGGCA
>JBBPDJ010000019.1:2858760-2884584 GCA_037974625.1 Cucumis cinereus | reverse complement strand
ACTGTAGTTACCGCTTCAAAATAGTTGATAGGCCTTCATTTTGTATGCAAATAAAGAAGGTTAAATGACCAAAAAAGAAAAAAACTTCTAAACTTTGCCCATTCTTTTAAAAATGCCCATATTCTTTCAAAAGTTTTAATTTTACTTTGGACCTTTTGTAAGTATTTCAAGACTACCTCTGCGAAGAAATCTGTTTGAATTTCGGATGGAAATTAGAACCTGAAATGGGTGTGGCGATGGCAGTGACGAATGATGTGGTGCTATTTAGGTCCCAATTTCCATGTTGGGTCACTTCGACACCATTCCTGGTCCCATTCTTTGTCTAACATTCTTGCAAATTTCTACTCTAATGGTACTTTTGAAACCTTTATGAAAGTTTAAGGGTATATTGCAATTTTTGAAAGAATAATGGTAGTTTTGAAGTAAGGGGCATAGCCACTAAAATTAGTCACCTTACACAATTTTCTTGTCGTGGCTAGTTAATTTCAATGATTTACTTGACTAGTTTTTACTGGTATATGCAAATGGTGGACAAGCATCAAATTATACAGAGACTTGGTTAATGTGGCTGTTCACTAGATATGAGGATGCTGTTGCTGTTAGACTCTAATTATAATTAACAATATTGGCAGGTAGGGCAGGCTGTACATGTTGGTGGTTTGGTAAGACTTGACCTTAACCAAGCTTCAGTAGAGACAATATATGTTACAGTTTGGGCATCACCAAATGTTTCTCTTCACTTGGGGAAGATTGAAAATGCTGATGAGATATGGAAGAAACACGCTGGTATAAGGTTGCAGGTAATTTTGGCTTTGTTTCACTCAATTCACATTTCAAAAAATAAATGTTGTTATCTCCAGAATGTCTCCTATATTGGATTTCTCTCGATTATTAGTTTCTCTAGGGATATCTACGCTTGCTAAGGTATTATCTTATCCATCTTCTGCCATTTCCTTTTAATCATTTTAGTTCACTGCATATCAATATCTAAGCAACTCACATTCATCTCCCAAAAAATTGCATTGATTTTGACAGTCAGGGAGGGGGAGATGGTTTTGGATGTTTAAAGCATGTTTTAGAGTGTTTTGAATATGATAAAATCACCCCAACATACTCTTTTATTACCATTTACGAGAAGTAGTACTATATAATTGTAATTATCATATTCTGTTAAGCAATTATACAAATATTTCTTGTTATACAAATATGCACAAGGAAGGAAGTAAAAGGTACTTGAAAACAATTTATTTTGAACACGAATGAAGTGGTTTTAGTCCTGAAAGCACTCCTAGAAGTGGCTATATTAGGTGGAAGGAAAGGAAAATAAAGCATTTTATGATTGTCACTTGATCAATATTTGCTTTTCTTGTTTCTTCTAGCCACCCATTGGCGTCGACCGTGCTTCTGAAATAGGCAAAGGGGAAGAGAGAGAGGTCAAAATTTCTGGCACAAGTTGGGTTGTCAATAGCATTGATATTTCAATAGCAGGTTTAGGCTGGTTTTCTTTAGGTCTCAAAGGTGAAGCAACCTTGACATTGTGGATAGACAATGGGATAGAAGTAACGTTGAGAGAACCGTTGGTTCTTGATCGAGCACCATTCCTCGAGAGACCCGGGTTCTGGCTACCGAAAGCCATATCAAATACCATTGGCAACGAAACAAAACTTGACGCACAGAGGAGAATCTCCGTAGAGGAAGAGAGTGCAGAGCCCATTGTGCGGGCTTCTACATGAGAGAAGACATGCGATGATACATATGTCTTTCCTTTTCGGGATGTGGTTGGAATTGAGGCTCCAAGGAAGTTGATCAAGATTTTGAGCTTGAAGTTTGTTCAACCGATGAAGTTTTCTGTATCTAGCAAAAGATCACAGTTCTTGTTATGATCGGCAAGCATACCACAATTGATTGGGAGGGTTTGGTTATTGACAATGAAGCTACAATAAACTGGAGGAGCCATAACCTTTTATGGTGACAGGTAAAGAGACATGTTTCCTTCGGAGTGTTTAATGATTCAATTGGAGTGAACAATTTATGAAAAATGTTGTAAAGTGAAGTTTTGTTTCTTTGACAAAGTAGTAATCTTTCTAATGGGTTGTCCTGGTGCCATCTCTTCTCTTTGCTTTTGATGTTTTTGAAATTTCATAATGATTATAGATGTTGTAACTTCTCAATCAGAATATATGAGCAGAAGTTTTTTGTTCTTTCCTAGTGGTCGTCCCAGTTGGGATTGCCATCGAGAAAACATAGAATTGGTGGTTCAAAGGTGCCATCAAAAGAAGCTTAGTTTTGTTTTAGTCTCGATATTAATCCTAACCGAGATGGCACAAGGACAACCCATTAAAATTTGCCAAAAGGTGTTATTTGTGAAAGGTAAAAAACTTTTTGTGCTATTTCCCTCACCATATCATTCGAAGGCGATGTGATAAGTAACCCACCAGTGCTCAAATTTTTTTTCTCTTTGGTGAGTCGCATCTTCCTTGAATTAATTGTTGTCATGTGTGTCTTTCCCTATATATCTAGATTTCGACTTCTAGTAACCTTTTATATCTGTATGTAATAATTGTTAAAGTTAAAGTTTAGGCTCATTTACCCACCCTTAGTTGTAACGAATCAATGAAAATTTAAAAATTTGGACTCACTTGATTACGTTTACATGTTTTCCATAATTGTAATGATATATGTGGCCCATTCTGACACACATATTGAATAATATAATTTGATTGACAATGAGAAGGTGCTCAATCTGATTCTGTTTACAATTTAGGCGTGACTCACTTCACTTTATTAAATTGCAAATTTGGTGCCTATAGTTTATAATTAGAAATTTGTCCCTTTGGTTTGATAAAATTATAGAAAATAGTCCTTTTTGGAAGGCTATATTTTAAGGTTTTTCAAATCATAAGAACCATATATGAGGTTTTATCAAACTATAGAGACTATAATCGAACTTTCTCCAATCTATATCGATTAATTTAGTACTTGAAACAATTTTGTCACCGTGATTTCAAATTTGAAACAATTTGTGAATTTTCTTCAAAAAATTTACCAAACACTATTTTAATTCATCTCGCAGTTAATTTTTCTAAAAACACAACCGTTGAAAATTATGTTAAAAGCTACAACAATACCAAGCTAAGCCTTAAATCTTCATAATTTATTAACAAAATTTATTCTTGATTAGTTTATCAATCTATCCATTTTAAATGATAAATTTTTTTAAAATCATTTACAAATATAGCAAAATATAAGCCGTGATAGATCAAGATAGACTACTATATGTGTTTATCACGATGCATGATAGATAAAATGTGATATTTTGTAAATATTTTGGTTCATTTTTCTATATTTGAAAATAACCCAACAAATAATTACCTTGAAAGTTGCGAGATACAAAAACAATAGCTGAAAGCTAAATAAACAAGCATAAAAGCACCCTAAATCACATAAAACAAGTGTGTAATTGATTTAAGATTGAACATTTGAACTTTAGAAACTGTAAGATGCTTGCGAGATATTTGCGAAATTATAAAAAAAAAAAGCAAAAAACTAAACTTAGTAAGAATGTGTCAAACAAACCAAAAATCACTCGAAACAATTATAAACTTTGATTTAAAAGTGGCTAAAAATTGTATGGAATGACGAGAGAAGTTGAGAGAAGAGAATTTGGAAAGAAGTTAGAGGAAGAAGAGAGAAGACGTGGAATTGAGAGAGTTTTATGTAAGGGTAGATTGGACTATTCACATCCCAATTTGTCCTAAAAGTCCACTTTTCAAAATTAATCCCAAAAACTTAAAAACCCTTCAAAATTGGTCTATTTTTGATAATTTCCCAGCAAAGAAGAAGAAAAAAAGAACCAATGGTTGTGTTTATTGGAAATTTGTGTAAAGAGGGAAGTAGCTCAGCGCCACACAATTTGCTCGCCTCACGAGTGGCATTAGCGTTAAAACTCTTTCTATTCCACACATATTATCCTCTCAACTGTCCTCTTCACTCTCCCTTCTGTTGTTGCTGTAGCGGCAAACTCCTCCACTTTCCCCTTCCTTTCACCATTGATATTATCAATTCCTTCACGCCTCTGCATGCATCTACACTCCCATTTCACTGCCCCTAACCGATAAACTAGTCGATTTTGGTAATTGGGTTTCTTGATAAGCTTTGAAATTGTCCACCCTTTTCTCAAATTTCGCTTTCTTTGCTTATTGGGTTGTTTTTCCCCCCCTTTAAATTATGGCTTCCGCAATGCTTAATGGAGCTGAATGCCTCAAGCTCACCAGAGGATTGGGTTTCTCTGGTTCCAATCTCCATGGGTGGAATTTCCCTAAACTCGGTTTAGTTTCCAGTTTTGGGTGTTCTAAGGCTGTGACTGTGTCCATGGCGCCTAAGTGCAGTCTTTCTGCTTCTCGACCGGCTTCTCAACCTAGGTTTATTCAGCACAAGAAAGAAGCCTTTTGGTTTTATAGGTTTCTTTCGATTGTGTATGACCATATCATAAACCCTGGGCATTGGACTGAGGATATGAGGGATGAAGCTCTTGAGCCTGCGGATCTCAACAATAGAAATATGATTGTGGTGGATGTTGGTGGTGGCACTGGGTTTACTACTTTAGGGATAGTGAAGCATGTGGATGCTAAAAATGTGACCATTTTGGACCAATCGCCTCATCAGCTTGCTAAGGCTAAGAAGAAAGAGGCATTGAAAGACTGCAAAATTGTTGAAGGGGATGCTGAGGATCTTCCATTTCGTACTGATTACGCAGATAGATATATTTCTGCTGGAAGGTTTATTGTTGAACTCTTCTCTTGTTTTCACTTGTGCATGCTGTTTTGTAATGTGTATTTTCCTTGTGTTAATTTACTAGTTTGAATTGAAGTATGAGGGATCTTGTTTTAAGTGAAAATTGTGAATCACCCTTAAAGAAGACCAAATTTAGAATATGTTTATCTAGAAGCATTGCAATATCAAGACTTAAGAAGTTAGTCACTCCCATTTGATCAATAACTTAGATTATGTGGCTGCATGTGGTTTGGGGATCTGTAGGAATCTGTAATTAGCTTTTTGATCTAAAGAGATTATAGCTGAAGGATGGAGAAGTGATTTTCCGTACAAGGACACTGTGTGTTATACGTTTACTCTTTTTTTTAGGATGTAAAAGAACAAGAGAGGGAGAGAGATTTAATGGTAGCACTGATCTTGTTTTATGATTTCTCTGCTCAGTATTGAATACTGGCCAGATCCACAGCGTGGCATCAAGGAAGCATATAGAGTCCTGAAACTTGGGGGAAAAGCATGCATAATTGGTCCAGTGTACCCAACGTTTTGGTTGTCTCGCTTCTTTGCAGATGTGTGGATGCTTTTCCCAAAGGAAGAGGAGTATATTCAGTGGTTCAAAAATGCTGGATTTAAGGACGTCCAATTGAAAAGGATTGGTCCAAAATGGTACCGAGGAGTTCGTCGCCACGGTCTAATCATGGGATGTTCGGTGACTGGTGTGAAACCATATTCTGGTGACTCTCCTTTGCAGGTAATTCTTTTCATTTTCAAATTTCAACCTGTAGTGTAGTTTGTTGTAATGCCCTCATGCATCATATCTGATTGCTATTGTGATATTGCTTATTACCATTTGTCAGGAGGGCAAGCCATTGGATAAATTGTTGTTTTACTTTTTTTTTTTTTCTTTGCCTCCTTTTTTAGTTTGCGTCGATAAACAACCCCCAATCCACACATACACACACAAAACATCAGCAGCCACAGAAAGGGCAAACTTCTTTTTCTGACTACCGTTGGTTGGAAACCATGTGCTTGCACGTTTTGTTAATTTTTCCCATATTAGTGTCAGGGTCCGTTTAACATATAACTTTTTTCTTTGGAAACTGGAAGAATAGGTAGTAATAGAGCATGTATATGGTATTACCGTATTAGTATAAGATCGCTTGTCTACTCTTCTGTTAAGACGTGCGGCATGTCTAATTAATGGTTTGCTCTGATTGATGTTATCATAAACTCTCAAAGTTGATAAGTTCGTGAAAATTTGTTAAATTATAGATCTTTATATGCTCTTATCTCATAGGATTTATAATCATCTCAATCTAATAGACTCTGAAATTCAGATTTCTGGCTCTGGCTCAAGAAGAGAGAATCTAGATGTTTGGGTCATAACTTAATAATATGTGAGGGCGATAGAAAGGTCGAACTTGAGTTTTAGCATTCACCATGTTTTTTTAAATTAACATTCTTCCTTTGGTTTGTATTTGACATGTTCCATTTTTTTTTGGGGTTAAATTTTAATTCATCTAAATCCATTCCTATTTACATATGGGCAATGGCTACACCTTTCATTTATCACATGACAAGAAAATAGTAATTTAACTTTTCTGAAAAGTCAAAATTTCTTGCCACACAGCAGTTTTTAATTAGGCAATTAGTGGGCTACACACAAGTATTTTTCTTTACATGTTAGAACGTGGTTTATGCTATTGCTGCCCCAAGACTTCTTGGGGTTCTGCTTTCTGCAAAAACCACCAGTACAATGGTGGTTATGGGTTCACGTTCAGTTGTTGGAAATCAAGACTTTGAATATGAACACTCAGTCGAGCCACAAACAACTATGAATGGCTGAACATGTGCAAAAACCAAGTACATGGTCATCATATGGAATTAGTTTTTGAAATTATGACATGAAACATGTACACTCAGTTCAAGCCACAAACAATTATGAACACAACCAACTGCATCAAGACTTTGAAATCATAAAACTTGAGTGATGACCCAAATGTTATAGGGTCATGCAAGTTATTGTTCGAAATTAGTCAAAGGTGCGTGTAAACTGACATGAACACTCACAAATTAAAAAAAAGAAAAAAACTGTTGTAATATCAAATCCAACATAACCAGTACATGTTCTGTCTATGTAAGTTTGGTTTTATTTCAAGTGTTCAACTTTCTGAGTGTTAAACTTATTTCTTTGCAGCTTGGTCCCAAGGAAGAGGACGTGTCGAAACCCGTAAATCCATTTGTATTTCTGTATCGCTTCATTCTGGGAGCCATGGCTGCTACATACTACGTGCTGGTTCCCATATACATGTGGATCAAAGATCAGATTGTTCCAAAAGGTCAACCAATATGAGCTGGGAAACATGGATGAAGCTGATATTTTACTCTTGGAGATACAATTTTAGTTTGCTAGTTGTAGCACTGTTTGTTTCTTACTACTTGTCGTTTCTACTTTGAGAAAGAATTATTGAATGCCCATCAGAAATGTGTATGATCTGGATTCAAACTCTTTGCAGGAATCAGAAACCTTCCATAGAACCAATCCTTCCAAATTAGAGCCCTTTACCTCATCTTGAGGTCAGAATGACTTCAGGAATTATTCAGATTCAAAGTAAGTCCACTTTGATTTAAGAGAGACGACCATTATTTAATGAGGCCTTTATAATAAAGGAGGTTAGATGTAGATTCAGCAAAAAAAAAAAAAAAAAAAAAAAAAAAAACCTCACCTTTTTTAGGATGTGTTATCTCTTTTTGAAAGAAATAAGCTATATTTTTATAAAAATTATTTAAAATAAAAACACTAATTATTATTTTTTAAAAAATAAGCTATTTTTGAATTATAATTTAAATGGTGAGGCTGCCAAAGGACTACGGCACTCATGGTTATATGCATTAATGGCCACTCTTCCACCATACTATATTTTGCCTGTTTTTATTTACACAAATTTCTTAATTATTATTTTATTATATTAGTAATTAATTTAACCAAAATTATTATTATTTTTTTTAAAAAAAAAATTATATTAAAGTCAATGGTCAGCATCTTGAATTCAGCTCTGAATATTCCTTATCTTAACCACGGAAGAAAAAGTCATCATGGTTTTTGGAGTTTGAAACGTTCACTTTTAGTTCTTAAGTTGTTAAAGTTTTTTAGTTTGATTTTAATTTAGTTCATAATGTTACAATTTTACTTTGAAATTTAAATGTGGTTTGAATTTCGTAGCTGAATTTCAAAATTTACCTTTTTAATCTTGTTTGCTTTATTAAATAAGAAAATTATTGTGAATATTTATAAATGTATCAAAATTTTAGAATGTCTATCATTGGATTATGAAATTTTTCTTTATTTAAAAATATTTTGGTTCATCTTGATATATTTGAAAATAACCTTATTAAATACTAACATTCAATATTTAGTATTAATGTCGATTAATTAATTTATAAAATTAAAAGAATTATAATTAATTAAAATTCGCCGTGTTCCATCACTATTGAAATTTCACTCCTTTCCTAGATTTAAATTTTGGCCTATATATATATTTATTAAATACTCAATATTTAGTGTTAATGTCGGTTAATTAATTTAAAAAATTAAAAGAGTCATAATCTTATTTTTCATCACTATTGACATTAATTTTATAATTTCACTTTGTAATTATGTTAAATTAATTAATAAACATTAATGCTAAAAATAAAAGTAAGTGTTAGTGAAAAATTGAGGTTAAAAGTTATTATCTTAAAACTTAAAGACTAGTTTGAAACAAAACTCAAAACTCAATAATTAAAAGTTTAACGTTTTGAAACTTAGGAACTGAACTAAGATCAAACTCAAAATTTAAGGATTAAAAATGTAAAATTTTAAAATCTAAGGATAAAAATTATATATTTTTTTTCTACCTAAGATATAATAAAAACGACATGTTTTTCAATCAATTACACCTATCGTCGTCTCAAAAGTCATGATCTAGTCTTCATTTCCACAGTTGAACTAAGAAAAACTTATTAATAAGTCTAAGAAGCCTTTAAATTTTCAATTTTGTTTTCTGATTGGCCTCTATTCAATATTATTAAATCCACGAACCAATTAGACATAAAATTGAAACTTGAATATTTTATTCGACAAAATTTAATTTAAAAATTGAAAAAACGTTGAATAAGTAGGGACCTACTAGACATAAAAGTTACAACCCCAATTAAACATAAACATAGATGTAGTTTGAGCTGAATCTCTTTATTACTAAATTTCATATTCCACGATTTCAAGAGGATTATTTTTTGTCAATGTTAATTATTAATTAATACCAGAAATATCCTTCATTGTCATCAATAACTTAGCTCACTGTACTTAAAAAAATCTTTTCAAAAAAAGAAATATCCTTCATTTTTTTTATTCATCCAAATCTTTTGCTAACCTGACCAACCAAGGTGCCAATTTTCAGTATAATTCATTTAGAGTTCCTCACTTTCACTTCTATTTCTAATCTTTAAATAATTAGCTTCCCTATTTTTTATCATTAAATAATAACAATATCAACAACAACAACAATAATAATAATAATAATAATAAAAGCCAAAATGGATTAAAACTCTCATTTCAATCGTTGTCCAAAATTCGAGCTTTCATCAATTGACATTTTACAAGATTTTTTATATATAAAAATTGATGAATTAATATCCATATTTTAAAAAAATTGACGTAAATTTAATAATGGTCCATAATTTTTGTGATCGATAAATTTATAAATCCTATTTTTCAACCAAGTTTGGTTGAAAATAAAGTCGTAATATTTTTTTAATATTTTTTTTTTAACAAAAAGCTTAAAGTTTGTGTAAACTTATGGATGGAAATTGATGGTGAGATGTTAAAAGTCAACACAAAATTTTATTAATTATTTTGACTTTTTATTACTTTATTTAATTTATATAATGACTTACATGCATTAATTAGTGGTGAAAATTATATATATATATAAACTAATCTTGATTCATTTTTGTACATAAATTTATAGTTGAAAATTAAGACTTTTCTTAACTTATTTTAATATAGAATTAAATGGAAAATATATAAACAATATTGGTGAATTAAATTTTATACTTATCGAGACAATTACAGTTCTCTCTTGAAGAGACGATATGATTTTGATTTTGCTTATAAGTTTGTGATTCTAAATATTTTATTGGTGTGGGAAACTCATACTCTTTTTTCGTTGTAGACTTCTTCTAGACTCGATTGTCCGTCCGCTTCTCTTGGTCTAGTTTCGCATTTCAAGCTGACCATCGGCGTCAAACCTACAACTTTTTTATGTCTAAGTTAGTATAAAAAGAGTGTGTAATTAAGTTAAGCACAAAAAAGTAAGGTTGTCGAACAAGGTTATTTATAATTCCCTTAACCTATACTTATGGTTATTAGGTGCAACTCTAGTGATATCATCGAAGTTGCACACTTATGGTTGAGGAGTGTCATACCAAGCACAATTCAATATTTTTCGGTCGCAAAGCTCTAGTTTGATTGGTGGATCTAAAACCTAAAACTCTAACATTTCTCTTTTGAGATGCCCGTTTTTCCTGTCTCCTTTCGATTTTCGTGAGTGTTGCATGGGACAACTCTAAAATATATATATATATATATATGAAAATAACTCCCATTTAAATTATATTAATCCATCCTTTTCCTTTCAATTAAACTATTTTATTATTGTTATTATTCTTAATTCATGTGACTTATCTGTCCGATCCAAATAGGATATAAAATAATTAAACTTGATTGCTAATATTATATACTGATAGGTAAACTTTCTAAGGTCAATGCAAATAATTTTTTTTTTTAAAAAAACTCCAAATTAATATGAAAATTAAATATATATCATTTACAAGTTTAATCTTTAAATTGGTTGGTTTGATTTAAATTAATCTTTAACCAAATAAACCAAAATGTGAATTAATTTGGTAGCGTTTGATAACAATTTTGTTCACTTTCTACCAATATTTTAACTAAGTCAAGTTTTGAAAACTAATACCTTGCTCGGTAAGTGTTTGGTTTTTTGGCTTTTGAATATTAAGCCTATTTTTTTTCTTAATTTCTTACAATTATTTAAAATTTATTGAGTAAAAGAGTTAAATTATTAGTCAAATTCTGAAAGTAAAAAGAAGTTTTTAAAAACATTTTTTTTCTTTTATCTTTTCAAAACTTGAATTGGTTTTTCAAAACATTAGTAAAAAGTAGTTAACAAAATAAAAAAATATAGAAGTCAAAATATGTTTATTTTTTAAAAATTAAAAAACAAAAAAAAATCAAATGATTATTAAACGGAGTCTGAAATTCTATACAAAATTTAAGTGTTTTTTCGAAATTTAGAATCTTACTCAAGATTCGAGTGTTTCTTCAACAAACGTGAAAAAAAAAATTTAAAACGTGAGAGGAAACAAATATGAATTTAAAAACATAAAACAAAAATGAGATCGTTGCCAAATGAGTGTTTATAAACCGTTTGATAATTATTTAGTTTTTATTTTAATATAGTTCTTTGAACAAAAGAGTTGAATTTTTTGTCAATTCTTTTCTTTAAAAAAGACATTTTTGTTTAGTTTTCAAAACATGATTTATTTTTTAGAACATTACTAAAAGGTAAATAACAAAACGAGAAATATAGACCAAAAGAGACATTGATTAGCTTATTTTTCTAAAACAAAAAAAATAATAATAATAAAGCAGCCTTCGTGTTCTTTTCTTGATAGAAATTCAATTTCTTTATCCTACGTTCATATTCTTCCAATCACTTCTCACTTCTCATTCTTGTTTTTCGTTCCTTTTTCTTATTCTTCAATAGGTACAACTGTAATTTTTATCTTCAATTTTTCCTTTGTTCAGATTTTTCCTCTAGCTTCTCGCTCTCGCTTCTTGTTTCGGCCTCTCCTTTCTCACTCTCGCTTCTTGCTCCTTCTTCTTGTTCCTCATCAGACACCTAGAAAAATACTGCATAACAAAGAGGAAGAGCAAAAAAAACTACAAAAGGATGAACGAAGAAGAAATAAAGGTCAAAGTGATAATTTCATCGACAAAATACCAAAAACTCTGTTTTTAAACTTGAGGCTACTTTTTGTTTGGGTCCTTAAAAAAGAATTATTTCTATAATAAATAATTATAATGAATAATAATTTTAAAGATAATAATTAAGACTATAACAAACATTTTAAAAAATTATAAATATAACAAAATTTATCAAATGATATATTTCAAAAAACTATGTCAAAGAAAGAAGGGAAGGGACAAAAAATAGTACAACTCAATTGACGTCCAACGTGTAAGAAACAACTCCGCAATCCAAATTTGTTTAAATAAAATTTCAGATTGTTTAATTATTATCTTAATTAGTCCCATTTAGTTGACCCCAAGAAATGGCCAATATCTCAATGACATGCAGCTTCATTCATTTATTTTATTAATTTTTGGTTTTGGGTCCAATTTAAATTTTCAATCTAGAAATTTTCTCATTCAAAGTGTAGAAAAATAAAATAAAATTTCTGGGAAAATTATTTTTCTTTTAACGCGTTTGACTATTTCCAATTTTTCATTGAACAATCAACAATATCATTCTCTTTTCTCGCTCACCTACTGATTGCAACAGTTATGTGTATATGTATGTATGTGTGTGTATAAGAATATAAACTTTAGAGTTCCATTGCACCACAAATTCCTTTGTTTTCATTTTTCTTCTTTTCAATTTTTTTTTTTTTTTTTTTTTTGTTTTTCAATTATTATGGCTGTTGAAGCTCTTACAGAAGATCAAATCGCTGATTTTCGTGAAGCCTTTTGTTTAATCGACAAGGATGCTGATGGTGCGTTCGTGTTTTTCTTCCTTTTTCGTTCTTGCCCACCAAGTGTTTGATATTTTTGCTGAATGAAACATGAGGCTCAAATTTATTGTTTTTTCATTCTTTTTGTTAGTGGGTGTTGAGATTTGAACCTCGAGGTGAGGGAAGAAGTGTGGATGCTAATAATTTGTATTGGGTTATACTCGTTTTGCTAAAATTTATAGAATCTGGAAATTCAGAGATTAGTAACAGATTGTATGAAAAAGAATAATTGGTTCTCTTCATTGGTGAGAAACTTGAGCATGGGTGATCTATTTTTAGTTATTAAGTTGTTTTTTTATCTTAGTTATGATAAGCTTAAGTTTTACAATTCAAAATTGGTTTAAGCGATGGATTTTTAATTTTTTGTGAGAACTGTTTTCTTTTGAGTTTATGGTTTAAGGATGACTGCTAAGTGAAACTTGTGGGAATATTTGTAGGATTCATCACTGTGGAAGAGCTAGGGGCAGTAATTCAGTCATTGGATGTACATCCCACCAAGCATGAAATTAGAGATATGATAAGTGAAGTTGATGTTGATAATAACGGGACGATAGATTTTGACGAGTTTCTAAGTGTCATGGCTAGGAAAATGAAGGTAAGAGAGCAAAACAATGAGTAGAGATGAATTGTCATGGCTATTTTATTTGTCCATGGTGGCTTAGGAAGGGCTGGGTTTTGCAGGACAATGTTACCGAGGAGCTAAAAGAAGCCTTCAAAGTGTTTGATAGGGACCAAGATGGTTATATCTCAGCTTTTGAGGTAAAATCTCAATCTTTTTCTTTAATTTCTCTCTGATTTGGCTATCAGAACACATAAATCTTCTTTTGCAAAAGGGTCTAGTTATGATTGTTGTTATTTTGCTTGCCCGTTGAACTGATTTGAAGGCCATTGCCATTGGTCAATGAAAACCAAAAGGCAGGCTACTTTAAAACATGAAAGTCAACAAACAATCCACACAACCTACATTATATTATTGTTCAATTAGCTTAATTGATAAGCCAAATGTCTTACCGACAAAGTTATTTCCACCATTTGAATCTGCAGTTGAGAAATGTAATGATAAATTTGGGAGAGAGATTGACAGACGACGAGGCCGAACAAATGATTCGAGAAGCCGATTTGGATGGCGATGGCCGAGTGAGTTATGAAGAGTTTGCCAGGATAATGACAATCAGTTGATCTCATTTTAACATGTGATGTATATTAGATGAAACATCAAATTTCTAAGAAGAATCTTTCATATATGTTTGTTGGTATCATTTGCCCTCACTGTATATTAGGACACTAAAGTTAGATTTATAATAAAGAGCAAATAAATGTGATTTTTTCAAAACCCTCTTTACTGTTTATCTTCACTTGCTTTCGGTAACATTTGTTTTGTGATAATCTTAGATGTCCATACTATAATCGTCTAAATTCTCATATTTGTTTTGTGAAGATATCATCCATATTTATAAGAACATATGAATTCTCGTATTGGTTTTGTGAGAATTACATATATATTGTTGATGCCAAATTTTGAACAGAAAAAAACGCAAAGACAACAATTGTAAATTTGTAATTTGGAAAAAAGAACCTCGAAAACTTTAAAAGGGAATATGATGCATAAGTTAGTGAGACACTAAAGAAAAGTGAAAAGTTCAAAATAATAACGTATAGTTGTAGTTGATCTATGTACTATGTATTTTTTTTAAAAAAACTATGCATTAAGGTTTATTGAGCATATTAAGAAGTAAAATTGGACGAAAAATATAAAAATTAAAATTCAACAATGGAAAGAAAATAATATTTTTATTCTAAATATTAATAATAGATATTAGATGCCCATGCACCGTGAATTTAGTATAAGTCAAAGAGGACTTGAGCTCCCCATCAACTTTATATTCTTTATATAATATATATATATAAAAAATTGAAAAAAAAATAATATCAGATGGTAGTCTAATGTTACAACTACTTTCTGGCCTTCTCTAGGTCCGTGTTCAAACCTTGTTTACAATCTATACGTACTTGTAATCTCTTAACCATACAAAAATAAGATTAAAAATCATTTTTTTAATTTTAAATTTTAGAGAGATGAAAAATGACTGTCGGTGCATTTCGGATGCGCCAAGTTCTTTCCAAAACAAAAGAAAATCTCTCTGGCTATTCACAAGTTTAACGTCGACGGTGACGATGAGTTTCGTGAACTCTCCGACGATGGATCCCTCGCAACCTCATAATCCCGACGAATACTCAGCCTCTTCCACAATTATCACCTTCCAACGCCCGATTCCTCTTCTTCGTGGCCCAATTCGAGCTAGTCAATCAGAAAATCCCTCCACAGGTCCATACTTGCTTGCATTTAGGGATCCCCAAGCTTGGGAATCTGCTTTCAAAGCATGCGAGTCGAAGATTATGGAACAATGCGAGGTCGGCGCCAGAATCGGTTGCTCAATAATTGCTTCCGATAAGTGCAAGCCACCCTGGTGGGGATTTTTGTTACGGTCGAAGAAAGGGTTGGATTTGAAGGAGAGGGAGCAGTGCGAAGAGCTAGAAATGGAGGCTTGTTTGGCTGCCGCTAAGGAGAAGTGTGTTGGTTTTGCGAAGGAGAAGTGTAATAAACCATTTATGGAAGCTAGAATTGTGAAGAGGGGGAGGAAGTTAACAGAGAAGGAAGCGAAGATGTGGGTTTGTTGGGCTTCAATGGCTAATAAAGATTTTGTTATCCCTTTAATTGACATCAGAAGAAATCTTTCTGGAGTTGGTCTTGGGGAGACGACTTATCGAGCTAGTGAATTATTGTAGACAACTACTCCTTTTTTTTTTTTTTTTTTTTTTTTTTTTTTCTGGAATTGGTCTTGGTGACGGTGCTTCGGAATTTTTCGAAGGGTCTGATCAGTGAACGAGTAAGTATTGGTTCAAAGTTCAAACGAATATGGAGCATTTAGAGGTATATTGTCTAATTCTTTAGTTGATTAGTTAAAATAGAATAGCATTTAATGCAAACAAAGTTTCCTGGTAAATCACATTGTGGTTTGAATCTGTTTTCATGATCAAATGTAGAACCACTAGCTTATATGTCATTTCAGGACTTCCCATTGATCTTAGTATTGAAGATTTTGATGCATTTGTCAACTGGTATAATATTGATTATTGAAAACACTATAATTGAATTGTTCTATGTGTTCATGTACAGGCAAGTTCCTTGCTTGTACTTAATAATTGGAAATATCTGTTCGGACGGCCATACGTATTCCTGTACCACAAATCCGGGTCAGTTTCTTGGTAATTCCATGGTTCACAAACATTTATTTCTAGTTGGTTAAGTGAATATTGTGTAGGGAATAATATCATAGTTTTGTTTTAATTGCAAATTTGCATAATTGATATACTATCTTATGTTTAGTCAAATTTATTCAGTATACTACTTTAATTAATTTGTTAAGTAAGTTTCCTTGGAATTCTACAGTTTTTTCTTCCCATTTCTTTATAAGGCTATAAAAAGCCAGTCTGTAGTTAGAATGAAAATCTAATGAATACGATGAACTAGACGAGTCTTCTTCTATTGGAATATTTTGTTTTCCTTAGGATGGGTTTCCCATTTCTTCATGGCTTTTGATGTCCTCAACCTAATGTAGTGCATGTGCATCGAGTAGGATCAAGATCAACTGATCAAAGCAGCCTATGCCCATCAATCTACATGTTAATTTGTTAAAATATAAATATGAAAGATTGAGTTTATCTGGCCTAATAACTTGAATGTTAAACTCTTAGGTTCAGTAGTATTTATCAAAGTAGGAATCTTGAGTTTTTAATTCCTGCCATACTATTTTCTTTCGAATCTATATTAAAATAACCGAAGTGTTGGATTGAATCACGTGAATCAAAATTAATGTTCAAGCCTAACACCTTGAACTAGGCTTTTTTATCTAGTGCTGGTTCAGCGCTACTAGAAAACCAATCCTTCGAGCTGAAATCGTTTGGTAATGTGTGTGTGCATTTTTTCCCCTGAAAATTAAGTCTTGTTTCTCTCAATTTCTTTTCATGATTTGCATATTTTTTATGTGAGTTAAATTCTTGGCCGAATTTCAAAAATAAAAAAAAGTTCTTAAGACCCCGTTTGGTAACCTTTTTTTCTTTTTTGTTTTTTAATAATTAAGCTTATAAATACTACTTTCACCTCCACCTTTTTTCCTTTGTTATGTACATTATACCTATGATTTAAAAAACCAAGTCAAATTTTAAAAATTAAAAAATAGCTTTCAAAAGGTTTTTTTTTTTTTTTTTTGGAATTTGGCTAAGAATTCAACCATTGTATATAAGAAAGATGTAAATCATTGTAAGACATGAAAACAAAATGGTTACCCAGCGACGCTTAAATATTATGTTTTTTAGTTTTCAAAATTTGACGTGGTTTTTTAAAATATTGGTAAAAGTAGATATCAAAGGAAAAAACTTAGTAGTGAAAGGAGTGTTTAAAAAAGAAAAAAACTAATGGTTACCAAATGGGTTGGCTGAGATGAGGTACACTGAACCTCGGTTTTTCATCAAATGTCATTAGAACAGAACCTCTTTTCTTCTTTCATTAATCGTCATTAAAAACAGAATGACAGCAAAGCATCCCAATTAGAGCAGCTTCTCAATCTAATTTGGTTCTGATCCTTTGGCAGCTGTGATTAAATCAGTGTGACTTTAGTATGAGTACGTGAAAATAGTTTGCTTGAATAACCCAATACGTACCATAGTCGATTTGGGTAATTGTAGATTTTATTGCAGATTGGTTGGAATTCAGGGAAATAAAAATTCATTTTCATGATATATCTGAAGTTACAAGATATGTGTATGAAGATGCTATGTAAACGAGATAGATTTGTGAAAAGACAGTAGTCTAGGCCCAATTTTGTGGGAAAAGAATATGCTTGTTATCTAAATATGATGTGGATTTTTTTCCTTCTTTTTCTCCTTTTAATGAAAGACCAAACTTTTGAGTTTAGAACAGAAATGTGCTATATGAAAAGAAAAGCCCAAAATGAAAGGCTCCTCATAAACAAACATTGAGAAAGAAACATTACACTTAAGATTCGAGAGACAAATCCTCCTGTTGACAGTTGACACTCAAATACCATGAAACATTCTCCCAAGACTTAAGTCAATTCATACCTCTCCATCTGGATTCTGTCGATTTTGATAGTTTCGAGGACTCTTGTCCCTACCAAACCAACCATTTGAATGCCAGGATGAAAACCAACTCTGTCATTGTTTGTGAGGTTTTTTCCTTCGACAAATGTGAGAATTTGAGATTCAAATATCTGATTTCTTGATTGAAGGTATATATTCTGATTTGCCAAGCTGTACTCAACCTGGTTAGTTAGTTGTTTGGTTTGCTAAAAATTAAGGAAAAAATTATAATAATAAAGTTTAAGAGTTTGAATGGAATTTTTTGCATTAATTTGGAAGGTTGTCTCATTACCACTTTGGATTTGGAACGATCTTCAAGGAAACTTCTGGACTGGGTTCAACCACTCCCACTAGGCATAGAAGCTTTGTTATTTTGAGTTTTACACTCAACTGAAGGACGATTTCCTTTACAGACGGAGTGCACATCGCGATGAATGATGAAGGGAATTAGTTGCAATAATTAGAATAATGGTTAACCTTTAGTTAGTTGAGTTGGGTAAGTTTATATGAGTAGTTTATTGTTGTTGTTTTTTTTAAAATTAATTGGCACAGATTTAATGAGCTTAAGACTGAATTTTGAGATCAAGAAGTAACCTAGATTGGCACAATACATGTTTGGATTGTACCATAGATGAATTATGTAAGTCTTTCTTTTGGTTTTTACTCGATCTCTTTTGTTGTTGAGTCGGTCTTTGATGTTTTGTGGAGGATAAGATTCCAAAAAAGCCTAAGTTCTTTTTTGGAAAGTTTTGCTTGAACGTGTGAACACGACGGATAGGCTTTTGAGAAAGATGTTTTGGTTATTGGGTCCTTGGTGTTGTATCCTTTGATGGAAGGCGCAGGAAAACCTGGACCACCTGAGGGGTGTTCTCTAGAAGTATCAGTACGCAAGATATGTGTGGAATGACTTTTCTCAGGAGTTTGATTTTGCGTTGCTCGTCTGAGGGGTGTTCGTTTGATGATTGGGTCCTCCTCTTTCTGCATTTTGAAGAGAAGGTTGTTTTCTTTGGCTTGCAGGGGTGTGAGCGATTTTGTGGAACTTTGGGGGGAGAAACAATAGAGTGTTTTGTGGTGTGGAGAAACTCTAGTGAGTTTTGGTCCTTGGTGAGGTTTCATCAGTGAGGTTTCATCTTCCTTTTTGGGCTTCGATTTCAAAGATTTTTTGTAATTATTCCATAGACAATATTTTACTTAGTCGGAATCCTTTTCTCTAGGGCCTTGGGGTCCTAGTGGGCTTGATTTGTTTTGTCCATCCTTGTATTCTTTCGTTTTTTTCTCGACTGAAGTAGTTGTTTGTATATAAACAAAAGGAATTATAGAAAACTGGATTTATGCGTCATTTTGGGGGGTTCATACTTTGTAAAATTTAAATCCTAATACAAAAGATAGGTTTCGTTAGCCTAAGTTTACGTACCTGTGGAAGTAATAAATTCATAAGCTGTTATCAAACATAAATTCAACTTTGAACTGCAAAGTTAACATGTAATTTTGGATTACTTCCGTTGTTTCTTAGGGGAATTAATTTCATCCCCTTTGAATTTATTTTTCTTTTTTACAGATAATCAAACATGATTAAGACTAATACTGAGAGAAAAAAGAAAAGAAAAGAAAAGAAAAAAGATGGAGGAGATGGGATGAAAAGGTGAGTCGCCCTTATTAAAGCAAGACTGAAAATGCTATGGTAGGAGGCCAACCCAACAATTATAGCTGTATACTGTTCAAAAGTGGAACATAGGTTTTCTCGAGTCCATTCAGACAAAGCCTAAAATTACAAACATCCACAACTGTTCATGTTTGGGAATAATGGAATATAAAATCCCCCCAACAACATGGAAACAGTATTCATTTATATTTGTTTAGTGCTTCCACCGAATAAAACAAAAATAACCCATTAGTATAAAGTATTCGGATCACCATCCCTCAGGAGCTTTCAACTTTTAAGATGATAGATAAGATGTGGAATAATAATGCCTCCAATTTCTTGAAAATAAATTATTGAACCGAATTCTTGATTCCAGTCCGATTTAAAATTTTTGTATATATGTATTATATTTTATAAAAAAAATAATAAATAAAAGGTGTGTAGAACTTCAAAGCAATAAGCATAGAGAACAAGATCTCAAAAGCACCAAAACCTCTTTGGATAAGAGAAATTCTGTCACTCAAAACCCTAACAGTAACATCAGTCGAGAGATTCCCATAGCAGAGAGCCAAGCATTTATTCCACTTGGATTTGCAAGTGCAGATCTGCTTCCTACCCCCATTTCTAGTCAAAGCTCCAAGAATCTCCGTTGCTCTCTCCCACAAACTCTTTCTAGAAATATGTATATTACTGTCCACAACATGATCAAATTAAGCCAACCTGCAAGACAAGAGAGAGAAAAAAAGTGTCCTTTTTCGAAGTCGTTAAAGTGAATTGGATGAAACACAAGTAGAAGTAATGAAAAGAGCTTTGGTTTAATCCACGAGGGCCACCTACTCATATATGAGTTTTCATGGTATCCAAATGTAAGGTCAGATCGATTGTCCTGTGAGATTAGTCGATAAAAAAATGAAAAAAAAGAAGTCAAAAGTGTTTTTCTTTAAATGTTTGATTAATGTAGAAGAATTTGCTAAAATAAACTGAACTCTGCAAGGAAGAAGAAATGGGGTAGTGGTTAAAACTAGTAAAATTGAAGCTTTGCAGCCAAGGAGCTATTTGGTAGGGTTGGAATGAGAAAACAGAAAGTGGGTTAGGCTTCAATGATGGAAAGAAGAAGAAGAATATTAGAATGAGGGGTTTAGTTAAATTTTCTCGTGATACCATCAAAAGGTGAAGCTACCATATGATCTGATCTTTCCTTGGCTTGTGTGAAGAGCAAGAAGAAGTTTAGATCATGCTGGCAGCTTCAACTGCTGGTGATTCACGGCAAAATGAGAGGGAGAGAAAAAGAGAGAGAGTTTGTACTATAATTTGAAGGAAGACGAAGGGATATAAATAGAGGAAGAAAGTAAAGTATTGTCTCCATTTTTGTTGTTGAATTATGTTATTGTAAGGGTTTGGAAAAAAGGCGATGTATATGATAAACTAAATAATGAACAAAAGAGAAAGAACCAGATGGCAGATTGAGAGTGGTCCAAAGGTAAGACAAAATTGAATATTGTGAAGCCCCAAGCGATTCACCAGCAGACAAGGTTAGTGAGTAGCTCTAAAATTTTACTCGATGACTTTTTTTTTTTTCTTTTTTTGTTTTTCACTTTATGCAGCTCTCTCTCTTTCTCTCTCTCTCTCTTTCTATGTCTCTTATTGTAAAAATCTTGTATATGAAACAGAAGAAAGATCAAGACAACAGAACACGAAGTGAGCAGTGTCTCTTGGGGACCATGTGCATGGCTTCTAACAAACTTTCGGAGAAAGAAAGACTCAGAGCATCTTAAACCAGCCAAATCATGCATGTGACTCTCTCTCTCTCTCTCTCTTACTTTGTTGGTTTCTGTTTTATATATTTCTTGTTGAGTATTTCCTTAGCAGTGAGTGAGATCTATACCCTTTTTTCTATTTTATGTCCGTGAGTGTTCGACCTTAGTTGAAGTTGGTGGGATGGGCTATCTAAGAGGTTCCTAATATAATAGTATACAATAATGGTGTTTACAACTATATATAACCTATAATTAACTAAAATAATACTATTTGAAATTCCTTTTTGTTATAGTGTTCACTATTTCCTATCCAGACTAAAATACTATGTACCCCAAATATGACTATAATAACCAACTCAGTGACCCAAATACCCTCTTAAATGTTACATTAACTAATATCATCTGACAACTTAGGCTGACAGTAAATGTACAACATTTTAGCGCTAAGTCACTTTTAGGCAAGAACATGTGAACTAAGCCCGGAGATGTTCGTGGATGATTGTAAATCAAAGGTATGAAATTGAGGACACAAGGCTAAGACATATTAGGCTTAATAATGACTAAAGACCATTGAACAATTGGGAAATAGCACTGAACGAGCCAAAGTTAAAAGCTTTGTTTACCCAAAGTATACAGATATGACGTGTTATGACAAGTATAATAACGGTGGACTATGGGACCAAAAAAAAAGAAAATCCACTCGGTCTTAGACTTAGTGCAGCCCAAGGACATTATTCTCACTGGTTTGCACACCCTAAAAAATATTTCGAAGGTTTACAAAAGATCCTCAAAATGTGCTCTTTGATTTCTTTTGATGGAGGTTTCCTAATTACTAATCAAGAATATCAGGGAAAAAGAAATATTGCATGATTCTTTCTACAATTTCATCTTACAATGTACACTACCGGTTTTGATAGACGTTTTCAGGGCCCAACTCATCAAAATCAAAAGGGGTTTCGACATAAAAGGCCTCAAAACAAGGACTATATTATATTAATGTCTTTGAATATTTCATTTTTTTTTACAAAAATGTCTATTGAACTTTATTTTTCTACTAATGTCGGTGACTATTTACAATTTAGACCTTGCTCCACACACAAATATTTATATGTATATACACACACACACATGTGGCCTATGCAGGGAGGGGAGCTAATCACAATTTCCATGAAGAAAGAGAGAAAATCACAATTTGTGATTATCTTTTCTCCATGCAAATGTCACGTCCATTAATGTTTCATTTTAATTTTATATATTGTATATTATAATATATACTCTTAAATATTTTGTATATGTTCTAAGGTATATTGACAATGTTTCAGGATATATTGACATACATATCAGAATATATTACCGTACAAGTGGTATATATATCAAACAAACAATGAAATATATTACATTAAAGTAACTAATACTCAAAACAAATAATCACATAATGTTAAAAATCAAATATGAAAAACAAAGAGACGCTAAAAACCGTGAATTAGAAAATAAAATAATATGTTCTCACCCTCTAAATTGGAAATGAAAAATACAATAAATGCATTTTCTATCCCTAAATTGAAAAATGGAAAGAAAAAAAAGTACAATAATTGCATTTTATCTCTTTTAAAATGGAAAAAGTTTTATTAAATGCATTCTCTCTTGTTAAGATAGCTTTGTAACAAGGGAAATTTATATATACATAAATTGAATATAAATAAAAGAAAAAGGGTAAAATTGTAAAAAAAAACATTAAAAGTTTTTTTCTTGAAAATAAATTAAATGTTTTATTTTGAAAAAAAAATAAATTTAAAAACATTTATGAAAATATATAACCAAAGATGATTTTTTATGTAAAAATCTCAATTTGATTTATATATAACGTAAAACAAGAAAAAACTAATGTTTTGATTTTGTCTTCCATGCACAATCGTAGGATTTCGTGCCTATTGATGTTACTTTTTAAAGTAGAAAAAACTTTAAAATCCTATTATTTCTTCTTCCTCCTCCTCCATCTCTTTTTCTCCTTCTTGGTGGGTGGTTGCAAACAGACGGTGTGGCTCAAGGCGAAGCTTCTGACGTGGGGCACTAGATGAAGCTTCGAACATCGTTCTTTTATTGGTCGTTCATTCAGTCGGTGACACAACTTATGTACGAGATGAAGAGACGAAGATAGAAAGGGTTCTTAAATATACAAACCGATGAATAAATGTGCATATGTATACTGTAATATATATAGTCATTTATTTTATATAAACAATGATTGTTTTTGTATTTAGGCCCCTTGTTTTTTATGATATATGCACTTTTATATATATATATATATATATAGACACACACGTACACGTACATGTATGTTATATGTTGAACAATAAGTTGAATGTGATTTATATACATTGGTAGATATTTTGTATATTTTTTACTACTTTAATGAAATTTATGATATATATTGTGATTTATATTGTATTGTCAGATGGATACAATAATTACTAGTATATTTCAAATATTTGTTTGAACATTTTCAAACAAACAATAAAATATCTTACATAATATAAAAAATCAACGCGAACAACGAAATGAAAAATAAAATCATATTAAATGTCATTTTCTCCCTCCAAATGAAAATGGAAAAAAAATATATTAAATGCATTTCTCTTCAGAATAAATATCTACTTCTCTCTCCATCAACGTAAAAAGGATAAAATTATCCATAATTATCTATAAAATCATTTATTGAAAAAATTCAAATGTAAGAACATTCTTGAAATATAGAACTCGAAGAGAATTCTTTACGTAGAAAAAAAAAAACCGGTAGCGTACTTAATCGTAGATGGATTGAAATCATTGTTTCTTAGCTCTCTTAGAGTCCATTGTTATACAATGTCCCTTATCTATAGTAACATATCGTATTAGCAAAGAGGGATGGCATTCTGTTGAGTCTCAAATAATGGACCTAAACTTAATTAATAATGTCAAAAGTGGTCAATATGGACTCTTAATAAGCCATCTGGTGGATGCATTTGTAGTGAAAATGATAGGATGAAATGAAAAATGGGAGTGATAACTCCATTTGTTATGAAGAAGAAACAGATGGATGAAATTGTTTTGCATTTATTGTTTTTGACATTGACATTCTGTTTCTTTCTGTATTGTTTTTGGTTCATTTGGTTGGTTGAGATTATGAGATGATGCTAAGATCCCATCCCCAAATAAATATTATTTCTATTGGGAGTCATCAAAAATACTGTGTTGGGAAAGTTGTCCATTCCTCATCTCCAAGTTGGGTTTTCATCAAATATGATGGATCCAAACCACAACCTCTTCACTGTTTATTACATTGATATTGCAAATTAGTCCTTTTCTTCCATCATATTTGTGGTTTTCACTGCTTTGGCTGCCCAATGTTCTCCATTGAGTACTCATGAATTGATAAATAACTAAAGGAAATTTATATTTATATACTTCTAAATAATAGTTTATTTTAATTTTCTAAATAATCAAACTATGTCATCATCATAAGAATATATATATATATATATATATATATATATATATGAATGAGTGTCTAGCAATGCTTTTATACAGTGACTCACTCCAAATTCGTCCATTCTCGTTTGATTACGTTACTGTTGTATTTTGAGTAACGAGTCATGGAGTTTGATTTTGTATTTTTATTATGTATCTTTAGTATTGGTAAAGTTTCGATTGTAGTTCATGATCTTTTCTTTTGGGTCGGGTTAATTTTTATATTATTAATTTTGTTATCATCTTTTAATTAGGGTGTAATTGTTTTTTTTTATAAAGCAAGTGTAATTGTTACTACCGTCATATTTCAAACGTGTTTCTTTCATTTTTCTCGTGGTTTTTATACTTTATTGTTGTTTGTGCAAACTAGGTGGAATATGTAATTAATATATGAGATAACCCCTTTTGAAAAAGTTGGTCCATGCTTAACAATAAATTATGATCTTAGGTTGGAAAAACAATGGATTAAGGAAAAGATTATTTGGACCCCTATCTCTTAAAGACTCATAAACTTTTACTTTTCCAATTTCCATGGTAGAAATTTTGGTTTTTTTTTTTTAAAAAAAAATTATGGGGATTTAAATATTATTTAAATTTTACATTTTAATATGTATATTTATATATTATTTTAATTTTAATATTAAAGTTTGCATTTTAAATTCAATACAGTTAAGACCTATTAGAATTTTGGAATATATAAATTTGGGTAATATATACTTTTAGGTACTTAAAGTTTGGTGTTAGCATCGACGAGACTTTTTAAATAAAGAAAATTGGTCAAACCATTTAGAAATTATAGCAAAGTTTTGTACATTCTTTACAATTCAGATAGGCGTCGATAGAAACTAATAAAAGTTTATTATTGATAGAGGTAGGGGTGTGCATGGTTCGGTTTGGTCCGGTTTTGAGCCGAACCAAGGACCAAACCAAACCTCTCGGTTTTCCTACACATTGAACCATTGAAAACCGAATTTCATTGGTTTTGGTTATTGAACCGAACCAATTTTTCTCGGTTTAGATTGGTTCGGTTCGGTTCGATTCAAACCGTTTAGAAAATAGAAAAAAAAACATCAAATCATTCTTAAGTTGGGGTTGAGCCTAAAGAAAAAAATAATAACAAAAGTTTTGTGCCGA
>JBBPDJ010000019.1:2826983-2858660 GCA_037974625.1 Cucumis cinereus | reverse complement strand
CGAAGACCGAACCAAACCTCTCGGTTCTATTCCATAGAGAACCGGTGGTTCCATATTTTTTAATAAAACCGAACCGAGATTTGGTTCGGTTTGGTTCGATTCGTCGGTTTTTTCCGGTTTTTGCACACCCCTAGATAGAGGCAGTGATAAAAATCTATACAAGTCTATGATTCATAGAGCCTGATAGAAGTCTATTAGTGTCTATCATTATTTTTTTTCTATTTCTTTAAATATTAGGTATCTTTTTGTATATGTGAAAATTTATATAGTATCTATTTGGTCTTTGAGATTGTAAAAAGTACATTTTAGTCCTCAAGGTTTGGAATGATCATTGAACTTATTTAACTGTCAGTTGACTGTTATAAAAGATGACGTGGCAGAAATTGAATGACTAGAGTTAATTGATGTGTCATTTTTTAATGAGTTGGCTAAAAATGTGTTTGAGATGGCATTCATTTCTTCTCCATCTTCTCTACCTCCTCCCGTCTCTCTTTCACCTTTTCATCTTAACAAGACCGGCCCTACCATGTCACCATCTCTTAGAAGGTTCAAGTTTGTCCAATGGAGAAGAGTCTTAATGCCTCATGACCCACTTAGTACAATTTCAAAAGCTGTTAGAAAAGAGAATGTAATGACTAATGCTAGTGTGTTTAAACATTTCATTGACTCATTCACTTCATGATGCTTTCCTACATAATTTTCTTGGACCTTTGTAATTGCACACCACATATGGCACACATTCGTTATGCCATTATAACATTTAAACTTGGATAAAAGTTAGTTTTAGAGTATTAATGTCAAAGTTTTTCTAAGTTTCTTATAGTTTACATGCATAGTTGGAAAGAACACGAAAAACTGAATGAAAACAAGCGATCATTTAACAAAAGGGGAGTTCTATCGACGAAGATATGGCCAATACAAAATTGCTAAGTGAGAACTTAGCAATCATGTGTCGGCGATCACATACAATGATGTTAGCAATTGCGCAGTTTTTGTACGCAACAATAATTTTGTTTTTGTCATATCTGTTGTGGCTAAATTTTAGCCTGCTTAAGATCATCCATGGGAGAGTCTAAGCGAGCTTAGAGAGTGTTGATGGATCCATGAGGTGACTTGATAGGAGCTTAGAAGAGAGCTTGAAAGCACCCTTGGAGTACCCATGAGCTCATAGAAGCCTAGGAGCAGAGCTCATAGGAGCCCAGGAGAGAGTTTAAGAGCACCCGGAGAGAGCTTAGACAGCTCAATGGGATTCATGAAGTAGGCTTAAAGAAGAGCTCAAAAGAGCCTAGAAGAGAGCTCAAGAGGAGCATACATGGAGGAGAGCTTAAAGATCTCAGTGGGATCCATAAGACAAGCTCAAGAAAAGTAAGCTGATAGGAATCTTAGAGAAGCTCAAGAGGAGCTCAACGAAGCCTAGGAGAGGAGCTCAACGAAGCATAAGAGTCTAGCCTCCTAAGAGGAGTTCACAAGAGAAGGAGAACTCACAAGGGAGAGCCTAGCGTTCTAAGAGAAGCTCACAGGAGGAGTACCCACTAGAGAGAACCTAGCCTCCTAATTAGAACTTGTGAGAGGAGGAGGACCAACAAGGAAGAGTACTCTTAGAGCAATACCAAGGAGAGCTTAAAAGACCCACATAGGAAGACAGAGCTTGAGAGCATTCATGGTTTGTTATAATGATAGTGTAACTGCTCATTGATTATCAATTCAATGGTTCTAGAAATTTAAGAGGGGCAATTATGAGCCTGAGCATCAATTACGAGGTTGACTGAATACCCTACTATTTTCGCTATTGTTTAGTTACTCAAAAGCACAAGACTCACTTCAGTTTTGAAATGTGTGTGGCTAGACTCCACACTCGTGCTTACCATCTTTTGTCTTAAGACACTTGGACTAATCTCCTCGTAATTGTTTTTTTTTACGGTTGATCCATTTTTTTTACATCAATAATATTTTTGTGTATACAACTTCGTTTTAAGTAAATGACCACTTATTTTAATAAGATTTTTCACGTTTTTTCCAACCATGCTTATAAAGTGAGCAAAATGGTAAAAAATCTATACTTTTAAATGAAATTGAATTTTTGTTTTGTGGTTGTTGGAAGGGAAGACCATAAAAAACATAAGAAATACATAAGAAGAGGGTATTTAATATTGAGGGTAAAAGTGGTATTTCAATTGTCAAAAAATGTCAATAGCAAACAAGTTTTTAGAAAAAGGTCAGTCGTACAAAATTTTTTTTTTTTTTTTTGGTCCATTTGTGCAATTTTTTTAGGGATTATAAGAAAAAGAGGGAACAAATGAATGTCACTAATTTTTTTTATAGTAAATTATTATTTTGAACCAACAAATAAAAAATGACATATAAGCCAATTCTAATCTTTTAATTTTTGCCGCATCATATTTTTAACGGTCAACTAAAAAATCAATAAAGAGATACCAACCCCAAATCTCAACGCCAATAGTGTATTTTTCCTATAAATGTGCTACAAATTTTGCATTAGAAATTCAAAAGACGTTAGAAAATTCTCTCTACACAAATGACCTCTTCAAATTATTTGAAATAAACTCGTATACATTTGAAATTTAAAATAAAATGTAGACTGAAAACAAGATTTTCTAGACTGAAAACAAGAACTCACGGAGAGAAAAACCAAGACTTTCTAGATTGGAAACAAAGATCCTCATAGAGAGTTCTACAACAAAATCTACAAAGAACAAAGCAAAAACTTCTAAACCGAAAACAAAGATTCTCATAGAAAGATCTAAAATGAAACCCACTAATAATGATATTAGGTCAAATTGCTTCTACTGTACGATCATACTCTCTTTCATATTAAAGAAAAGGATAATTGAAATATGACTTGAATCAACAAATCACCCTCTTGAATCGAGTATGCCTTTTATATATAGAAGCAAACACAAGTTTGAACTCACCCTATACTTTAAGCACAAATAAATAAATAACATTAGCCAACACCTACATTAAGTGTATCAGGTAAGATTATTTTGGATAGCAACCTTATCTAGTTGCTATGTATAGATACTGATAGATTAAATTTTACTATAACTTGTATTTGATGAAAGTTATGGTTTTTATTTAACTAATCTTTATTAAAAATAAATTTGACATACTAAATTTAAGATTTATTGAAAATATGCAAATGTTTAATTTAAGATTCATTAAAATATATGAAATTAAATTAAACAATTGAAAATGTAGTAACTAAAATGAAATGCAACCAAAGTATAGGGATTAAAATAGTATTTTAATATATATTTTTTTATTATTGTATTTAAATTAATACCATGACAAATTGTGATAGACTAAAATTACTATTCCACGTGTGATCAAGGATTTTAAAAATTTTGTTAAAAAAAATACTCAAGAGCATCATAGGTTACACTCACATGTTTGCATCTATTCACTTATCCAATCATAGTTTGTCAAGTGACTTGCTTTTTTGTCCTTTTTCTTCGAGTATTTTTCGTGTAATATTTTAAAATCAACATTTAATTTAACCTTATTAAACAAACTAACAAAAAACACGTATTTTAAACAACAAACTAATCTAAATCATATTATACAAATCTGAAAATATCACTAAACAAACTCATGTTTAATGTACATCAGCATATGAAGTAAGTACCCCATTAATCCCCCCAATAATTCTCACAATGCCTTTTCTTTTAATATATGAAACATCATAAGACAATTAAAAAAGAAAAAGAAAAAAAAAAAGGGGGTAATGGGATGACCAATGAACACCATTTGCATATGATTGTAAGGTAGTGAAAGGGAATGGAGAAATATCTGGGATTTTTTTCAAGTGGGATGATAATGAAAACTCAAGCTCAACACCGACCATTTCAAAGCAACTCTCACAAATGGACAACACAAAAACAAACAAAGAATCAGACCGACCCACACTTTTTAACTACCAACTGCTTAAAGAGAAAAAAACCAACTTGGGTCCCCCTTCCATTTTGGCTTCTTCTGCTGCAACTTTCCTCTATTTCTGGCCACAAATTACCCTTCTTTTTATTCCTACAAAATCCACAAAGAAAAACTTATTGCAGTAATGGGTTTTCAATGAGAAACACACCTTCATTTTACATTCATCTTGTGGCTACCATTGTCCTTCTCCACCTAAATTTGCCTGCAACTTAATAAAGCCAGGAGAAAAAATAATAAGGGGGGTGATTTGTTGTGGGTAAATGAAAGACAGAGAGAGAGAAAAGAGAGAGGAAAAGACAGTTTCCCTTTTAATACTGTGCTTGCCAAGATTTCCCATCCTGTTAATTCAAGACAAATCAGAAGAGAGTAATGGGTTTTGGTGGAATGTTTGATTTAATGTCATTAAGGCCCATTTGATCATCATTTCGTTTTTTGTTTTTGAAAATTAAGCCTATTTACTTTTTTTACAAATAACTTCATCTTTGTTGTTCTAAGAGTTCGAAGTTTTAGTCAAAATCTAAAAACAATATAAAGTTTTCAAAAACTACTTAATTTTAGTTTTCAAATTTTGACATTAAACTTTTGGTAAAAAGTAGATAACAAAACGTCAAATGAGTGTTTATAGGCTTAATTTTTTAAAACAAAAAACCAAAAATCAAATAGTTACCAAACGGGTCCTAAAAGAGTAGGATGTCATACAAAAACAGTATTTTCTTACCTAGAAGAAATGGAGATCTGAAATGAACCAAAGTGCAAAAATGGCTGTCAAATTTGTGTTTTCCAGCTACCTTACTTTAGGGGGTTGAACCTAAATAGCCGAAGCGATCGCTTAAGGCTTTCACCACGTCGTCGTTTTCGTCTTCTTCTTCTATTCTTCCACTGAAAAACTCTTCCCAAAATCCCTCATCCAACTCTGTATCTCCACTCTCTGAAGGCTGTTGCATCTCTTTCTTTACTTCTGTTTCTTTCTTAACTGCCTTCCCTAATCCTTGCATTTCCAAAGCAAGTGCTTCAAGTTCAGATACTTCATATCCACAAAATTCTATAGGCTCAATCTTAATGGGGTTTGAGATGCTTTCTTCTTCACTGCTTCTGGAGCTGCTTGGTCCTTGGTCAATAGGCCTTCTCCTCTTCTTTGTTGCAGCTTCTTCAATGTCCCTTTTCTTCTTCTGCTGAATTAATTGGTGAATGAAGTCTGGATTCTGCATTGCTCTTGCTAAGAACTTCATCATCTGTCGCTGTTTCATCTCTGTCCCTTGCAGCTTTTGTTCCATTGCTTGTAGGTAAGCTCTTGTATTTTGCTGCTCATGCCTTAGCTTAACTAGTTCCATCATCACCACTTGCTTGTCCCGTTTCAAACGGTCGAGTTCGACATCGAGTCCAAAACGACCGATTTCGACACAAGCACCGCGTTCTTGTTCGAAAGGCGAAGGGTCAGTGGTTGGTGGTTTTCTTCTCCTGATAGTTCTAAGGAGATGCTTTTGGCCTCTCAAGAAACCTTCATTTGCAAACTCCCATCTCTCTGGATTAATCTTCCTAAAACCCTGGAATCATAATTCCTTTTCAAAAATCCCCACCCCAACTAAAGAAACTCTAAACCAGAATTCACTAAACTAGAGAAAGAGCACAAAATACTAAAAAAACTTATCATAATATATCACAAACTTTAGAACCTAAAGAACCTCTAATCATTCTATCTATAAATTAAATTTACTCGATCTTAGACGCAATATTGAAGACATTTTGAAACTTACGTAAGTGTTGAGCTGTCGGATGAAGCTTGAGAAGTTGTTATGCTTGAAGAACCGAGGAAGCAAATTAGCAGAGAAGGCCTTGGGATCCCATACAATAAAGCTGATTCCTCCCCTGCCCCAAGAGATAATGTGATCGGTAATTGGATCATCCACAATATCAAATGTCTTGATCAGAAATGGCGGTGGACCAACATCGTGAAGACCCTCCATCGGCTGCGGCGGTAAGCCATAACCGCCGCCTAACTCCGACGAGCATGGCCCCCAGTCCTCCTCCTTCACTGGGTATTGGGGATTCATCGTTACAAGAACTGCAAAACAACGACATTCAATTCAAGAATCAAATAGTATGATTAATGTAGAACCCCAGAATGAGAAA
The DNA here is from genome assembly GCA_037974625.1 of Cucumis cinereus. Lineage (NCBI taxonomy): Eukaryota > Viridiplantae > Streptophyta > Magnoliopsida > Cucurbitales > Cucurbitaceae > Cucumis > Cucumis cinereus. The sequence goes on along the minus strand of JBBPDJ010000019.1, from coordinate 2,852,576 downwards.
TTGGGGAAAAATTAGAAAATGGGTTTAGGTGAATTGAGTTGAAATAAGTGGAGGAGGAGGAGGAAGAAAACTCACGCGATTATGTGAAGTGGGTATGAAAATGTGGAGAGTGATGAGAGGAAATAACTAAAATGGCAGAACGAAATTGAAAAGAATTAAATGGAGAACAACGACGATTTATTGAGAAAAAAATGACAGAAAAGCCAAGGTGGTGATTGCGAGAGGACAGACGCGGTTTCAATTCTTTCTTCATATCAAAAATTTAAAACGTCCGTTCGCATCACAAACTCGAAGGGAAAAAAAAAATCTCTTTTTGAGGGGCGGTTGTTCTTTCGCGGTTTCTTCCTCCCTTTTAAACGATTTTTCGAGTCAGCTCCTCGAATTGAGCTCCTCGAAATATCAAGACATCTCGAATTCAAATCTTCACTTAAAAAATAATTTAAAAAATTCTATTATCATGTTATACTTTTTTTTTACTTGTATGTAAAAGAGAATAAAGCATAAAATTATACGGTAGTTCATAATTTTGATTATAGTAAAATGTGAGCTTTGCTTCTTGTTTGGTTTAAAGAATCTGTGGGCTACTAAAAAAGATCAATTTTGTAATTTATTATTAAAAATTTTCGTTATGGCTTTTATGACTTTGCAACTTTACATACTTCGTAATTTCACTTATTATATCGCTTACTCCTTTAAAATTTTGTACCATAACTAAGTTATTCACGAAATTTAAGTTTCTATACTAGCCTCAAACTTTTTAATAAAAAGAAATTTAGTTTTAAATGAAAACCATTTGTATTTTACTTCAAAAATATCCTTGAAAAGATCCAAAGTTTTCCTAAAAATTTAAAATAACTTTTTTTATGAAAATAATTTAAAACTATTAATACATACTATTAGTATATAAACAACAATTGTTAATATCACTTTTTAAATATTTATTAATAATAATAGTGTTTTTGGATTGTTTTCCAAGTAAAATAAAATGTCAATGTTTATTAGTAATAGACTCTGATAGAACACTATCATTTATCACTAATAAACATTGATAGTTGTTATCGTCTATCACCAAGATATTTTACTATATTTGTGAAAAATTTAACATTTTTGTCATTTAAAACAAATATCCTAATTTTCTAAAGGTTAAAGATATTAATGTAATTTTTGTTAGTATATAAATATTTTTTAAAGTATATGTGTGTGTTTTTTTTTTTTTTTTAAATTTAGGGTTTAGAAGTCAATTGAAAAAGAGGGAGATTAAGGACAAACAATGCCCTTTTATGAAAATAAATAAATAAATAATTAATGCACAAAGTTATGGTATTTGTAGAGAAGCGGACCGATATTATTATTCAAATTGGAGTTCGACAAAAGGGGTCTTGTTTTTGTACGGACGAAAAGGAGCTTTGTCCTCAAGTGCTTCCACATTTTTAAATAGTAAATACATGGTTTCTTTATTTACATTATAATTTAGTTTTAAACCATTTTGTCTACTTACTTTACATTTTGTAATTTTAATTTTAATAAATAGCTAGCTATTTATTCTTTTATGCTCTGAAATTTGTCACAAATTTAATTGATTTTTTTAATTAAGTGCAACCCTTCTTTAACGGTAATTGACATAACTTTTTATTTTATAACTTGAAAGTTTGATCTTACCCCCACAATTGTTGTACTAAAAAAGTTATAACATTTATAGTTTATAAAAAGAATTAGGAAAAATTATTTTAAAAAACAAAGAATTTTATGAAAAACAAAAACACAATGTATTCGAAAACATGTTTGGTTCTAATTTAAAATTTTGAAATTCGGATTTAAAATTTAAAATTTGTGTTTGGTTTTGAATTTGAAAATACAATAGTGCATCCATGTTCACAATTTCTGAAAATAAATAAAACAACAGATTATTGTTTTAAAAAATTGGTTATCTCGAGCATTGTTTTTAGAAATCGTTTTTAAAACCATGTACATTTAATTATTTTCTTTGTATTTTTTTATTTTTTAAAACATAAAAACGAAAATGAATCACGGACCAAATAATACCTTAATTTCCAACAAATCTATAGACTTAAAAGGTTTCATTAAATCTTAATTATATTTTTTAGGATGAGACTATATTGTTTATTAAAATTAAAGGGTTAAGTTATTACACATTTAAATATATAAGGATTAAACCGTTATCAGTAAAGTTTATTATAGGTAAAAATTGTTTTTTAACCAGTAATTTATTTATTATTTAATATGGTAAATATATGTACTAAATAAACAAAATAGTTCAAAAGAAAATTCTAGGCCATCTTTGTGAATTTATTCCTCTATTTCGTGCACTACTTTTTTTATAAATGGTAACTTCTACGAGAAGGTTCTGGAAATTCTTCTATAATTTTTTAGTTATTTTTTATAATTATCTTTAAAAAAAAAGAGTAAAGGTTAATATTGGTTAATTATTAATTAATTTAGATATTGATGTTATATTTTAGCAGTTTTTTCAAATATAAAGAAAAAAAACAAACTATTTATACTTCATAAAAAAAATCACTAAAAGACAAAAATCAACTATACTTTATATTTTATTTTTCTATGAAATGTAAATATTTTATAAATTTTTCTATAGAAGGTAAATACTTTATACTTTATTTTTCTACAAATTATTACTCATTAGTGAAATTGAGATTGTTAAATCTTGCTATAGAGTGTAATTATTTTACTTGGGTTGAGTTGTTCACATTTTTTATACAAAAAAAAAAGAAAGTTGAAATAATTACACTCTATAGCAAAATTTAGCAAAACGTAAACAGCTCAACCCAAGTAATAGTGAAATACCCAAAAAAAACCCCAGCCTCGATTGATCGTACTCATCACTCGATTCTTCTTGTTCTTCTCGTGATAGTTATCTTTCTCAATCTATCTCACCCAGTTTCTTCTTAGTCTTCTTCCGCTCCATTATCCCAATCTTTCTCACCATGATCAACTTCTTATTCTTTTGCTCCACTGCTTCTCCTTATTTTGTTGCTTCATCTTCTTATCTCGATACTATTGTTTCTTTTCTTCTTCTTCATTTTTCGTCCAATCTTACTATTTTCATTGTTGTTGCATGTTAATCATTGCAACCTACATCAAACAAGGTTAGAATCTTTGAGTTAATAAAAATAATGAAGCAACATCCATAACAATAATGAAATCAGTCAATCCTTAAAACTTAAGAAGTTTAGCCACACGTGATATTCAAATATTTAGATCTAAACATGTTGGACAAAATGTTAAGGAGAGAAACTAAGGAGAAGAGATTATTGTTAAGCTTCATCCGTCACTGGCACAAAATCCCCATTGTCCTCTCAATTTGCCTTGCTTAATCTCCATGTTTTGGCTCTCAAAATCACTATGAATGGTGGCCTTTCAGCCTTTGTGGTGAACCCTAGCAATCTTCAAAGTCGAACTCCCCCAAAACAACAACAAAATCACAATTTTAATGACATGAAACAGTCGAAGTGCATGGGGCTCTAAGGAGGTGCCGCTACACAATGTAAAACGTAATGCATGTGACATAGTTGGAGCACCACGATGTTGCATTGGTTTTTTCTCTTAAGAATCTACGTTGTGCATCGCGTTGCTGCGTGCCATGTTGTGTTTCTTTTGCACCTTTTAGCCCCATTTTGACATATTCTTTGCCTTAGGTCCAAGTTCTGATCTTTTCAAGGGGTATTTTGGTCTCTTTACTTTGCATTTGGTTCGTTCCACTCTAAATACTTGTTTCCTACAAAATTAGATAAGAAAAACGTCAAAGCACTCACTTACACATTAAAACCAACAAAACTCTTAAGAACACACTTTTGAGGTGTGTTTTGTAGACCTTTCAGTAATTAGCTAAAGCAACAACACATTAGTTTCAAACATCCATGATCAAATTGATGTTGAGGAACCCAAAACTAAAATCAAGAAGTTGGATAATAGATAGAAAAGGAAGCTCTCCGTAAAAATAATACTTGAAAACTAGTACCACATTCCTCCAATTTCACTAGTTAGATGCAAATGGGTACTCAAGACAAAGGAATTCATATGGAAGTGTTAAAAAACTTAAAGCTAGATTAATTGCTAACAGGTTTCATCAAAATCCTGGTGTAGATTTCAAAGAAACCTTTATTATAGTAGTTAAGGCCTCAACTATACGAGTTATATTAACATTAGCAGCATCACGTGGTTGAAAAATTAAACAACTAAATGTTAGTTATGTTTTCCTTAACGAAAAACTTGAAAAATATGTTTACATGGTACAACCTGAAGGTTTTATTGATGAACAAAAGCCATAATATGTTTGCAAATTAAAAAAATCTATATATGGGTTGAAGCAATCTCCAGAGGCGTCATAAAAGGCCTAAAAAAACATGTTTATTATAAGTTGGGGTTCTAAAAAAAACAGTTCAAAACTTCAAGCCCTTATGAAAATAAAGAAAATTCAAAGTTATTTTTTATTTTAAAAAGGTCAATTTTTTTAAACTTAACAAACAAAACTTGTTTTAAGGAGGAAATAAAAATATGATATTTAAAAAATGAAAAAAAGAAAATCTCCGTCACCACCGCACCGGCATTCACCCACTAGAAGCAATCCCGCCACCGCGCGCCCTTTCGTACTTCTCATCCGTTTCTCTCCTTCCAATTTCCTTTGTTTTTCACTCTCATGACTAGCCATGGCTTTCCAGAAGATCGAAGCAACCAATTTCTGTACGGTTGTTCTATGGTTTATGGTCTACGAAATAACCCACTGCTTTGCGGAATCGTCGACGTGCTTGATGGTGTACAAGGAAGGCGGCGCTCCGGCGGTATTTCAATCCCCGAAATGTCCTCTTTGGAAGCTCTCCGACTACACTTTTCAATCTCCCAACGCGCCTCGTTGCCAAATTGCAATGCATCAGGGTCGAAGAAGGTATCAGGAGGATCGCACTCTTTGCGCTCTCGACGTCCGAATTCCCTTCCTAAGTACTGCTCTCTCTTCCTTGTCTGATTTTGAATATTCATTCATATTTATGACTATGCACGTTCTTTAACGGAAGTACGAGCTCTGTTGAGAAATCATGGAGTTAGGAGCTTATGCATGCCATTCACTTAGCATATTTGTCCAAGGGTGTGTGCTTTCTTTTTATTTGCAGGAGTCCATGGACTTAGGCGGCTAGTTTAGTGAGGTTTTCTCCATAGAAATGTCTCTCGTTTTTACTAATTTATGTCTTTTTTTTGTCCTCTCTCCAGATTGCGTGTTAATTTAATGGTAATTAAATCGTTGTGGAATGTCTTTTCTTCTTGTTTGAGTCTGAGAAACGGATATCTTTAATATTTTGTAGGTAGAACAGGTCTTATGGAGGTGCCTGTGGGAATTATAGCAGTTTTTGATGGTCATAATGGTGCTGAAGCTAGTGAGATGGCTTCAAAGATATTGTTGGAGTACTTTGTTGTGCATACTTATTTTCTTCTTGATGCCACTTATTCTGGAATTTTTAAGAGATCCTTTAAGACGTTTTCAAATGAGAGGGAACGTGGTGCCATCTTGAATCAACTTAGTTGGAGGGAAAAAAATAGTAACCGTGATCTGGAACCTGGAAGGTGCTTGTGCTCATAGCTTTAAATGTTTTCTATTATGATACTTCGGTAGCTATGGATTTAATAGCACTATTGTTTTTTTTTTTTTTTTTTTTAAATTTAAATTTTAGTTAGTTTGTGTTTTTTTGGATAGGAGACAGAATTTGCATTCCTAGTATGAAAGTTAACTATCAAAAGACTATATTTCCCTTTAAAATTTCTATTGTCTACAAATCTTCCTTTTCACTTCCTTTGTCTGAAAAATCCCGTTGTCGCATTCTTGCAACAATTTCCGAATCCAAGCCTTCACCTGGTTCATTAATTGAATTCTACCCTCATTGGCACGTCTACAGCTGCGTAGTAGTTGAAGCCATCCCATTTTGCCTTTCTATAATTGTTGGAATTTTTTTTAGTTCGACCATGTGTGGGAGATCCCATGGATACTCTAGATCACTGAATTTCAAAGAGTATTGGATTTTGACTTGGAGTCTCCACAACCATTTTGTTACCATAGCCTACCTTCTGTGTTTTCTAATTTTATTTTGTAGCTTTCAGCAACCTTGCAAGGTATTCTGGAGACTGGAAAAATATAGCGATGCATTAAGTACACATACTGTGCTACCGCTTTCAATCACCTATTGGACAATTTTCTTTTCCACCTTGAAAGTTCTGCTAAATTCTCGCCTATTTCTGGGCATCCATTCTTCTATAACAGGCATAGGAAGTTAACTTCCTTGAAGCACATTTTGAAAAAATTATTGGAATAATTGATAGAGATTTTTTCAATGGTATGAATCGCTGTAAGTAATACAGTTATGACTGAGTAGTTTTGTGTCTTTGGGAATTTTTAATTTACTAATGAGTAATAATTATCAAATGAGTTAGAAGTTAGAACTAGGTCTATGTGATTGATCTTTTATGTAGCATCTACTAGGCCGTGGCTCATGGCCTGAGCTTCAGTGCCATACATACATATCTATGTGCGTGTGTATGCTGTATATTCTGTGGATGAGGAGAATTGACACCTAAAATAGATTGAAAATTAACTTAATAGGGCTTATCTCATGTTTGTATATCTCAGTATATAAGAGTATTTTAATCATTGTGTTCTAAGTTTTATCCTTTTCCAGGCTCAAATACTTACTTCCAGCCGATTTTGATGATGATTTTCATTTGGAAATTTTGAAAGAAGCACTGTTGAGAGCTATACAAGATGTTGATAAAACATTTTCCAAGGTAAGTTGTATCTGATGTCTCTATTATTCCTGTGAGAATTGTTGCACTGGATGCTGACAAAATCTGTTGAATTATGAAGGAAGCACATAAAAATAATCTCGTTTCCGGTTCTACTGCTACTGTTATATTATTGGCAGATGCACAAATTTTGGTTGCAAACATTGGTGACTCAAAGGCTTTTTTGTGCTCTGAAAAATTTCAGTCACCTGCAGAGGCTAAAGGTCAGCAGGAAAGTACTTGAAATAGGATCTTAATAAACGTTCTTCTTTGTGCATTGGGCTTGGCTTTTCTTCCTGTTTGTTTCTTTTCCTTCTTATTTTGGGTTTTTTGGGGGTCTTCTTATCAGATTTCAGCATCAACTAGAATCGATCTGTTGATTAATCTAGTTACATTGTCTAATTTTCTTATTCGTCGTCTTACCTTTCTTAAATCGGTTATGTCTAAACTATTAATTTGGTTTTTCTTTATTCATGGTTATTGCATGTTCCTTCCTTTTAGGATAAACTATTTTGGCCCTTGTAGAATGCATTTATTTTTGGTCTCCAGAAGTAGAACCACTTATGGGTACTCTGGGCAGATGGTTTCTTCGAGTCTTTTGTCATTGGGATGTTCAAGTATTTTCAGCCTGCAATATTTAAAATTTAATATCTTTTACTGAATATAGAATTGATACTCATACTATTTTTTGGTCATTTGAAGACCTAATCAAAACTGATCCGAACTAATTAACTTTAAGGGTAATTATAGTAGGTAACAATTTTAGGGATAATAATCGAGTGTGTAGCAATATTTTAAAAAAATTGCAAATATAGCTAAGTCTATCGATAATAGACCAGTATTTGCAAAATAGTCTATCAGGGATAGATTTCTATCATTGATAGACTGACAAATTTTGTTATATTTGCAATTTTTTAAAAATGTTGCTATATATGCTAATACTTTGAATGTAATTGCTATATTTTCAATTGTCCCTAACTTTAATCTAGTTTGGCCATGATAGTATTTCTGGGGAGATCAGTGGGTGGGGAATAGCCCTCTTTGCTCTACCTTTCCTCATCTCTATCATTTGTCTTCCTTAAAAAATCGCCCGATCTCTGATTTCATGGTTTGGTTTGGAGACTCTCTATCCTTTTCTTTTGGGTTCCGTCGTCATTTTTCCAATAGGGAAACGACGACGGTTGTCTCTCTTCTTTCTTTATTGGATGAGTGCAATTTTTTTTTTTTTTTTGAAGAGGAAACAAGTCTCTATTATTCAAAAAATGAAGATAGAGACAAAGCTCTAAGTACAAGAGGATTATACAAAGAGCAAGGAGAAAAACACAGAAACTTGAAACATATAAACAAAAACATAAAACTTAACACATAAAACATAAAACAAGGATCAACGGGTGCACCCAGGCATCTCAACTAGGTTGACACCCCCTTAGCACCCTCATCATCTCCACTAATACTACTAAATGGATAGTTCAGGGTAACCGGAATGAGGCTTTATATGTTTATCCTAATACATAATACACCATAATCAAAGCATTTAGAAGTAACATCTATTGCTTTCACTTTGTTTTGTTTTGAGTGCAATTTTAGGGTTGGGAGTTTGTCTCTCATCTTTCTTTATTGGATGAGTGCAATTTTAGGGTGTGGAGGAGGGATGCCCGTGTTTGGAGTCCGAATCCTAATGAAGGCTTTTCTTGTAAGTTTTTCTTCAAGTTGTTGTTGGATCCTTTCCCTGTTGGGGTTTAGGGTTTGATGGTTGGGGAGTTTCTCGTCCATTCGCCTTTTAGAGAGGAAGGCCATTTTTTGTGGTTTGCTGGGGTATGTGTAGTGTTATGAGATATTTGGGCGGAGAGGAGCAATAGAGTGTTTAGAGGTAGAAATAAGGACCCTTGTGAGGTTTGGACCATAGTGAAGTTCAGTGTTTTGCTTTGGGCTTCAATATCAAAGCTTTTTTTTTTTTTTTTAAATTATTCCCTTGGTAATGGTTTACTTAGTTGGAATCCCTTCCAAGAAGGGGTGTTTTGGTGGGCATGTTTTTCTGTATGTCCTTGTATCTTTTCACCTTTTCTCAATGAAAGTTGTTGATTTTATTTAGAAAAACTATGGTCTGATATTGTTCCCCTTGGGGGCAAGTCCCCATGATTTTGCTTTTGTTTCCACCCAAATTATGCCATAAATTTGTTGATTAACAAACTTATTACCTTGGCTTAAGTTAGAAAAGAGCATTTTTTTTTGGAATGTTGGAATAATTAGGTCCAATTAAGCTAAGTTATGAAAAATCTTAGTGGTATTCATACATCAATGAAATGTTTGTATTACCAAAAAAACAAAAGTTGCCAAAGTGATCATAGCTCAGCAGTAATTGACATGATCTTCCATCCTAGAGGTGGGAGGTTCGATCTATATCTCCACAAGTGTTGTACTAAAAAACAATTACCAAAAACTTATGAAAAATCTTAGACTAGTGGTACCCATTAGTTGAATATATATACTCTTTTATGGTCATCATATTTTTTTTTAATCTGTTCTTTATCTTAACCATCGCTTTTCTCATGTCTGTAAAATCATAGTGAAAGTTTTCTATTAATTGTTTTTGTTGAATTGAAGCCACCTTTTTAAGGTTATACAAGCAAAAAAGATATAGCGGTGCCTCACGTGCAAGGGGCTATGGAAATTCTCGACCAGATTCATATGATGGGCTGAGGCATTTTTATGTCAAAGAATTGACTAGAGATCATCATCCGGATAGAGAGGATGAAAGATCTAGGGTGGAGATTGCTGGGGGTCATGTTGTTGATTGGGGTGGTGTACCAAGAGTAAACGGTCAGTTGGCAATAAGCAGAGCAATTGGTGATGTGTCTTTCAAAAGGTGAAATCTACAAAATAATTCTCTTGATTTGAGGGAATGGTTCCTTTAGTTTATCATAGATCTCAAACTCGATGCAAACTAATTTAAAAATCTTGGCAATGCATGATTAACAACTAATAAGCATTGAGAATTTATAATCATCAATATTTGTACGAACTTGATGCAAACTAATTTAAAAATCTTGGCAATGCATGATTAACAACTAATAAGCATTGAGAATTTAGAATCATCAATCTTTGTACCGAATAACTAATTTACTTTATTCAATGATCAGTTACGGGGTTATATCTGCACCAGAGGTGACTGACTGGCAACCTTTGTCTGCTAACGATAGCTATTTGGTGGCTTCATCTGATGGCATTTTTGAGAAACTGAGCTCCCAAGATGTTTGTGATTTGTTGTGGGAAGTACACAATGATGGCATGTCAAGTTTTGAACATTCTCCTTCATGCTCATACTCACTGGCGGATTGCATTGTTAGCACGGCTTTTGAACGGGGAAGTATGGATAACATGGCTGCTATTGTGGTTCCTTTAAGACCTGCTAGTTCTTCTCGTAGATTTCAGGACGGGAGCTTTGTTGCACAGAGAGACTCAAGTTTTCCCATATGTGGAATAGAAAATCTTATTAAAGAGCACTCAGGTAATTCTTTGGGATGTTAAAATTATAATGTCTACATTGATATGATTTACAGATGAAAGGAGTCTCAGCTCATAGAAGTACCATTTTTCTAACTTTGAGACTTTATGTATTTACTTATATAAACCGTGAAAACTGAAAACTACGAATTATCAATTATGAGATTTGGTGTCGGGAAATTCTGAAGTTATAGTGGAGATGGGCAGACAATTAAATTTGTTAAGATAACTGGGTGGGTGGATGGTTACAGTTGGTCTACTTTCAAAGATTTGTAAGCGGGGAACCAAGATTCAGGCTGCCAAGTGATGGATGGGACTCATGATGGAATAGTTGGAATATCATTATGAGAAGTTTGTTGAAGAAGAGGAACGTGAGTTGCTGACAGTTCCAAAATTGCTCAAATTAATAATTGTGAATGATGGGAGTGTTTGGTTGTAGGAGAAGGAAAGAAGATTCTCTGTGTCGGTTATTTCCTTTTTTGTATTATATTTATTGTATTGGTTGTATTATATTTGCCAATATTATTCTTTCCTTGTTTGTACTGGGTTTTTCTTCTATATAAGAAAATCCTTCTTCCATTGTGAAATACACAATAAATATATTATTTTTGGCATGGTATCAAAGAATTTTTTGAAACCCTAAAAACCTAAAAAACCCTAATTCCCTTACAGACCGCCGCCGACAGCAGCCTTTTTCTTGCTGTAAGTTGGTGCTTTTTTGTGGTTTCTTGTGTGTCTTCGCTGGTCGCCCTTGTCTGAGATGTCTGCCGTCGGTGACGAGTTTGGTTTGATTTTTTTTTTTCAAATTAGTTTTGTCCGTTTTCTGCTTTCTGTTGCTGTAGCTATGTTAGATACTAAGTTACCCATGGCTAAAGTCGACAATCGTATTCATTCCAATAGTCCCACAATCCAAATAACCACGATCCGACTTAATGGAGACAACTTCCTTCGTTGGTCACGAAGTGTTAGGTTGTATATTTGTGGACAAGGAAAAACTGGCTACATTACCGGAGAGAAAACTGTCCCAAAACTAAACGATCCTTTGTTTGCTACATGGGATGTTGAAAACTCAATGGTTATGACTTGGCTTGTAAACTCCATGGTTGAAGACTTCAACTGCAATTATATGTGCTACTCTACAGCGAAAGAATTATGGGATAGTGTGACACAAATGTACTCGGGCAATCAATCACAGGTATTTGAGTTGAATCTCAAATTAGGAGATATATGCCAAGGATGTTACTCGGTGACTCAATACTTTCACTCCCTAAAAAGGATTTGGCAAGACCTAGATCTCTTTGATTCATACGAGTGGAAGTCTGCCGATGATCAAAAGCATTACAGGAAATCTGTAGAAGATGGTCGTATTTACAAGTTCTTGCTGGTCTCAATGTTGAATTTGATGAGGCTAGAGGTCAAATACTTGGGAAAACCTCTCTTCCATTTATTAATGATGTGTTTTTTGAAGTTCGCAAGGAAGAAAGTCGCAAGAATGTTATGATTGGTAAAAAGCCTAATGATTCAATAGAAAGTTCTGCGTTGATGACCGAACAAACAGCCATGAAGGCCTCTGATCTCTCCAACAAGACATATGGAAAGCCTCGAGTTTGGTGTGACCATTGCAATAAACCCCGACATACATGTGAAACTTGTTGGAAGATTCATGAGAAACCTGCAAATTGGAAAAGTTCCAAGCAAGGGGAGAGAAATTCCCACCTACAAACCTCGAATGCAAATGTTGGTGATTCCAACCTGATTAGCTAGGAGCAGATGGATCAAATCCTGAAACTGCTGAAGACTACTTCTTCATCAGGTAATCCTAATGTTTCCTTGGCATAATCAGGTATGTTTCCTCGAGCCCTCTCTTGTATAAACTCATCTCCATGGATTATAGATTCTGGAACCTATGATCATATGACCAGTTCCTCATCCTTATTTGCCTCCTACTTCCTTGTATATTGCAATGAAAAAATTCGCATCGTTGATGATAGTTTCACTCCTATTGTAGGAAAAGGAACTATTCCTCCGAATACAAAAATTATGTTGCATTCTGTCCTTCATGTTTCAAAATTAGCTTGCAATTTGTTATCTGTCAGTAAAATCTCTAAGGATACTAATTGTCGTGTTGTCTTCTGTGACACTCATTGTACCTTTCAGGATCAGGACTTTGGGGAGACGATTGACAGTGCTAGGATGATTGGCAGTGTCTGTTCTCCTTCAGTCTAAGAAACTATAATGCTTTGGCATCGTAGATTAGGGCATCCTAATTTCTTTTACTTGAAGTATTTGTTCCCAAATTTATATAGAGGTCTTGATTGTTCATTATTTCAATGTGAAAGTTGCATTTTTGCCAAACATCATCGTTCCACCTATTTGTCCAAACCTTACAAAGCTTCTTCACCTTTTTGCTTAATTCACACCGATGTTTGGGGTCCGTCCTAAAGTTTTAACTCATAATGGTAAGCGTTGGTTTGTTACTTTTATAGATGATCAAGTTCGTTTAACCCGGCTCTAGGAGTTTGGTAGATTGGAGGCTTGAGGGTTTCTCCTTGAAAGATTTTTAGTTTTTAAGATTTTCTTTGTTTTCTTTGGGGTCTTGAAGGTCTTAGATCAACTCTTTTGTACTTTTGTTGTGATTGTTATTTAAGTCCTTTTCTGTCCTTTTTGCTCTTAGTATAATTCTCTTGTACTTTGAGCTTTAGTCTCACTTATTATCATCAATTAAGAGGTTTGTTTCCGTTTAAAAAAAAAAGTAAAATCGAAAGAAAGAAATCTTCAAAGATTTTCCCACATTGTCTCAAGCCTTTTTCGAAGTATTTCATTAGAAAGAAAAAAATGAGGAAGATTTTGGTTAAAAGATCCACAAAGGCCCAGCTTACCTTCACCTCAAACAATATGTACACTTTTGAGAACGTGCATTTTCTTAGGATGAACCAACATCGTTTAGAGTATCCTTGCTGAGATGTTCTACTTGTTGCATGTATGGAAGTAATGATAGAATTCCATTTTAATTTTAGAGGCAAAATAATCTTTTTCTAGGTTTGTAATTTGTGTATCAGGTATTTACCTAGAGGTTTACAATCTAGTTACTTTATTGACTATTTATATGCTCAAATTTAATTTTATTTATTGCACCAAACAGGCAAGGGTGTCCCTTCCAGTGCTGTGCAACTGGAGCATTCTCATCCAGTTATGTCCAAGTTCAACAGATTATTGGTAAGGCTTAAAGAAAAATGTTTATTTGATCTTTCTTCCTTTCTTTAAGCTATTTATTTAAAAAATTAATGGAATAATCTTTCTGTTGTTTCGTGGAAATTCTGGAGACCTTGTTTATTTTTTGACCATTGGCGTTCATTGTATCTTTGCATTTTCCTAATTCACGGGGCTATTGCTATAGTTTGAAAGATGGAATGGTGAATTTTGATAGGCAAAAATTAAGGCCCCGTTTGGTTCGTGGTTCATTTTTGTTTTTGTTTTTGTTTTCCATAAAATTCTTTGATTTCCAAAACAATTTTCGGATCACGAACCAAACGGGGCCTAATATACTTTCTTTTTGTTTTTGAAATATTTATTTTGTTTAAATGCTAGAAGTTATACTTGGGAACAATTTTTACTTAAAAAAAAAAAGAAAGAAAGAAAAAAACTTTGGAACAATTTCCTTATTTTTTCACATTTAGCATGGTCGTCAACGTAGTAGCCATTCTTATGACCATATAATCTCTTCTTCTTCGCAGTGCACTTGTAGATGTTTCCTTTTGGTTGAATATTTGAGTTGCCTTTATGTCCAAACACTTTCATTTTTTTTTTTAAAAAAATTTATTTTTGATCTGTTGGTAGGTGGTTTGAGGATGCCTTTTCCCCTTTGCAATTTGGTATTTATAAATGAAATTTTGTTATGATGAAATGGGCGTTTCATTATTTACCTGTGAAAAAGTTCGATTTTTTCAGGAGGGACTAGTCTTTCCAGTTCTCTCTCTCATTTTTCTTTTTCTGCAGTAATTATAGCTTGCTCAATGAAAAATATTTTACCTTTTAGTGTGTCAAGGTTATTGAATGTGTTGTTCATAACTGCACTAAATCTTTCCCATCGTTTCAAAAATCTGGTTTATGATCGGCAATGTGGTCTAGGTTGAAGGAAGACACAATAATCTGGGATGTTTTTATCTGTCTGAGAATCTGGATGAGTACAAGGATTACATGTTACAAACTCAGAATGAAGAAGAAGAATATGCATGTGATCTACCCCATGCTCTTCCAGATTCCCTCAATCAGCCATACGGTAAGTGAAGTGCTTAATGGTTAATGGTATTTTTTTTTTTTTTTTTGTGTGTGTGTGTGTGTGTTGTTTAATGGCTGACCACAAGGTTCTAGGAACTTTGTAGTTTACAAGAAAATAGGAACTTGTAAGGGACCAAGTTCATTGCTGTAGATTTATGAACCATTTTCTTTCTTTAGCTTCAGTGCTAATATATCTTATATTCTCTCATGTATTATTATTGGCCAACTACATATTTTAGCTAAAATGTATGAGCACCGTATAGTAAAGAGTGTTTTCATCTTAATGGTTATGAAACTGACACATGGTGGTTCGTCTGATGGTTTTGAAATAACACTTGGCTTTTTTGGTTGTAAAGGAATTGGCAAACTTTCAGAAATTGTTTATAATTTTTCGTTCTTTGGTATTTAAATAAATTGTTACTTTTTTAGTTCGACTCCTTTGGTTTGTTGTGGGTATTTTCTTTCCTCTTCCTGTTTGTTTTTTTCCCCTTCTATCCAGGCATCTGAGTTTTCTCCTTTTGTGACTGTTACTTCTTCTCATTCTTCTCCTTCTTCTTGCATGTTGTTTTTCTTCTATCCAGGTACTCCATAATTTTTTTTTCCTGTACTGTGGTTGACTGGTTTCTTCACTCTTCTTCATCTTATTTGTTTTGCGTGTTTACTTCTTCTAGTCATTTCTTTAAGCTTTCTCCAATGTATACTGTAGGTGGATCTGTAAATGTGTACACTGACCAAAGCTTGTGCTTTCATCTGGGGATGATTGGAGCTAAAGATCAGTGCTTTAATCCTGAAGGCTTCGCTAGTTTTATTGGTTTGCTTGAATCAATTCCTTTTCACGATCCTGGTCCAGATTATCAACTATTTGAGCATTCACCATCTGTATTGAGGTGTATAAATTTTCTGGTGTTTTGTTTCTTTCTTTATTTATTTTTTATGTAAATTTTCTGGTGTTTTGTTTCTTTATTTATTTCTTTTTTATGAAGAAAAATAATTATATTGGTAAACAAAACATGGTTGTAATAAATAAAATAAGGATTCCTCAAATGAAAGAAATTATAAAAACATTAGCCATGTAGAATATATTGTGGCAATCAAAAACCTAAAATCTTGGAAATTTAAACTTAAATCAACAATGAATGAAGAATTTTATGTTATCTCAACGCATCATATTCTCTGATTTTTCTTCAAATTTATGTGGTAGATTAAAAGATGATTGTAAAAGATTCAAAAGGATAAAGATTCCTGAAAGGAAAAACAGTACAAAAAAATTAGCTCATCTAGAATAAATTAAGGCAATTAAAAATCTTAAGTCTTGAATATTTTCGCTTAAATCAACAATGAATAGAAACGTTTATGTTGACTCAGTGCTTCCTAATCTCTGGTTTCTCTTTAGATCTATGGTAAATATTGTACGGTAGAAATTGCATTTGTGGGATCAGTTATAGACTGCTCTCCCCCATTTCTGAAACTAGGCGTGGTGGATAATTGTGTCGTCCATTGGGTATTTTGTTTATTCTTGTGGATTAATCCTTGATTGATATTGATGGAGGGGAAGTAAAGAACAGTAGTCTTTAGAGATCTTGGATTTTGCATGTAATTTCGTTCTTCCTTTTGAAGGCTTGAATTTCACGTGTAAATTCTCTTCTCCCCTTTTGAGAATTTGTATCTTCAAACTCTTCCGGTGAAAATTTTCTCCATTGTTGTAATCAATTTGAAATTGTGCCCCTTTAACTCTTCTTTTTTACCCCCTTATATTTTCAAGTTTCATTTGAATATCTATTTTCTTGGAGGGTAGCCAAATGGTGTGCCCCTGGGTTCTGGATCCTGTGTACTGCTGCATGCATGTTGGACTTGCCTGGAGGATTTTTGCTGCGACCACATTTTCCTGAGAGAACACAGACACACAGACACACACACACACACACACAGATATGTCTAACTGTAGATACTTAAGATTCTAATCCTATTGATTGTATATATTTATATGCAGTACAGTCAATAAACTTTCCTCGTGGTCCTTAGGTATGTGTTGAAGAAAAGGTTTGGTCGTGGTTCCTATGGTGAAGTATGGCTGGCCTTTCATGGAAACTGCCAGGAAGCATTTAGTTCAGTTGGAGAGAATGATAACGTTTCGTACAACTCATCTTTTGAAGACTTCAGTGCCAGAAACTATAGCTGCTCTTCAAATAGTTCTCAAGCCTATTCTCTGGAGAATAACTTGTTCATCATGAAACGTGTTATGGTAAAGTTTTTTCCTGTAAATTTCACTTGTTCACTTAGATCCATAATGATTCTTTCCATTCCACATTACTCTCTAAGACACGATCAATGGCGTGTCTTATACTTTAATCAAATACTTAAATCTTCATCATAACCTTGACAATTGAGACTACCTGGGTTGATCTTGGTTAAATGCTATAAAAATAAATTTCTCAAGGAATGGAACCCTTTAATTAACTAAAACTCTCTTGATTGTCCACTAGAAGAAGCTTCTGAAGTTGTTGCAAGTTTGCAATGCTGATAAGTTAATGTTCATGAACAGGTCGAAAGAGGTGCCGGAATCTATTTGAGTGGTTTACGGGAGAAACATTTTGGTGAAATATTTTTGAATGCTTCTACACGACTGGAAGATGTGTTATCAACTGGAACATCAAACTTTGTCTTTGAAGAATCACCATGGGGATCTAAGGACTTATTGACAAAGGATGAATCACTGCGTTATAAAGTAGGGGAAACTAGGCATTTTAAAAATATTTCTCCAAATCGTTTTAAAGCAAAGAGAGTTATCTATGAAGATGGTTTAAATCATATTGTGAGATATGTTGAATCTTTTGAATCTCGGTCTAATGAAATATGGCTTGTATTTCATTACGAAGGCACGTCCCTCTCAAAGCTCATGTATTCTATTGAAAATGCTGATGAAGAGAAAGTTGAGCAAAAGAACCATGCCCAAATTTTGCGACCTTCTAAGTGGTGGCATTGGTTGAAAACAACAGAAGCAGGACAAGAGGAGATGAAAAATTTGATACGTCAGTTGGTATGCTTCCGACAATTAGTATATATATATTTTTTAAGTGTCTTTCTTTATCCAACTAAGTTTGTTCTCGAATATTTAGTAGCAGTAGTATATACAATTAAATCTACTTTTAATCTCCGGTTAACTACTTTGTGTAAGAGACAAAGTTCCATTGATATATGAAGTCTACAAATGGGAGCTTTGTCAAAAGGCACTCCAATGAAAGTTAAGGTGGAAGGGAATAATTGTAAAATGTCTGAAGCATGAAATCAAGAAATAATGAAGGAAAAAGTTTTTCCACAGAACTGGAGAGTCCTTGAGTTCTTGCAGAAAGATCTTTCTATTTCTTACACTAGGGATCTCCTGAAGAGGTATCCAATATCTTTCAAACACTTGCACGATGAACTGAGGATGGGGCGTTTTAGCTGAATGATGAAATCTCCAATTGAACTCCAGGATTAGGTGATTTGTCTAGACTCTAGAGGGTGGCCAAGTCGTCTAGAGAATGAACTAAAAGAATAGTTGATATTTATATTTTCACTACCGTTTTCTTTCACAGAAAATATAGATATCCTGAAGGAGAAACTGCTTCAGATTGTAGCCTGAATTTAATTCTTATTGCCCCACGTACAACATCCAAAAGAAGGGAAAAGGAAAAGAAAAAAAATGGAGGAAGATAAAAAGCTTCACCCTTAAATTTTTATCCTTTCGAAGAATTTTGAAAAGATCTTAAGAAAATAGAAGGTTTGCAGAACAGGGAGACTTGCAAGTGGAATTAAGGTTCAGAATCTGCTGATTCTCATTTTCATTTAGGAAAAAGTTCTCCAGAAAGGTTTCTTGGTCACCTACACCTTCAATATTTTCCTCAGTAAAAGTTATTTGAAATAAAACACCAGTAGCAGCTTGAGAGGGATTTCAGTACTAGAGGGTCAGAGGGTGATGCTTTGGAAAGACCTATAAAACCCTAATTTTTTGAAAACCTATAAACCCTAATTTTTTGAAAAACCTAAAAAACCGTAAAACTCTTACAGCCTGCTGCTGCTGCCGCCATCCACGTGCTTCGCTGCGTTGAGGTTTTCTTCGACGGTTGCTCTACTCTGACCAATTGCAACTGCTAACCACAACTCGCTGGACGTCGCCGGCAGCTGCGTTTTCTTGCGATTTTTAGCTGTAAGTTGGGTTTTTTTTGTCTTTGCCGTCGTTTGTAGTGGTCCTCGCCAATCGCCCTTGTTTGAGACGTCCACCGCCGATTTTGCCGCCGTCTGCTGCCGGTAAGAAGTTTGGTTTGTGTTTCAGATCTGTTCTCTCCATTTATTTTTATTTTTTCTGCTTTAGCCATGTCTGATACTAAGTCACCTATGGTTGAAGTCGACAATCATTTCCATTCCAATAGCCCCACTATCCAAATAACCATGATACGACTTAATGGAGACAACTTTCATTGTTCACAAAGTGTTAGGCTGTATCTTCGTGGACAAGGGAAAATTGGCTACATTACCGGAGAGAAAACTGCCCCTAAACCAGACAACCCTTTGTTTGCTGCATGGGATGCTGTAAACTCCATGGTTTTGACCTGGCATGTAAACTCCATGCTTGAAGACATCATCTCTAATTACATGTGCTACTCTACGACCAAGGAGTTGTGGGTCAGTGTGACACAAATGTACTCTGAGTTAGGTAACCAATCACAGGTTTTTGAGTTGAATCTCAAATTAGGAGATATACACCAAGGAGGTAACTCGGTGACAAATGATCAAAAGCATTACAGAAAGATAGTTGAAGACGGTCGTATTTAAAAATTCCTTGCCGACCTCAATGTTGAATTTGATGAGGTTAGAGGTTGAATACATGGGAAAAGCACTCTTCCATCTATTAATGGTGTTTTTTCTAAAGTTCGCAAGGAAGAAATTTGCAGGAATGTTATGATTGGAAAAAAGCCTATTGATTCCGTAGAAAGTTCTGCGTTCGTGACCGAACAAGCTACCATGTAGACCTCTGATCACCTTAGCATGACACATGAAAAGCCTTGAGTTTGGTGTGACCATTGTAATAACCCTGAAATACACATGAAACATGTTGGAAGCTTCATGGAAAACTTGCTCATTGAAAAAGTTCTAAACAAGGGGAAAGAAATTCCCACCTCACCTTGAATGCAAATGTTGGTGATTCCAACCCGTTTAGCAAGGAGCAGAATGATTAGATCTTTTTTTTTAAACGGAGACGAGCCTCTTTATTAAATGTATTAACAAAAGAGATTAATGTTCAAAGTACAAGAGAAAGCAGATTGATTGCTTCGAAAAAGCAGTTACGAGCTATGGATTTAGTCAAAGTCAAGTCGATCATACGATGTTCTATAAACATAAAGGAAATGACAAGGTTTTGGTTTTAATAGATTATGTTAGTGATGTCATTCTTACCAGCATTGATGATACAAGACTGATTTTTGTGAAGAAAAAGTTAGCCGATGATTTCCAAATAAAAAACCTAGGATCTTGTTTCCTTTTCAAAAAAAATAAAAAATAAAAAACCTAAGAGCTTTAAAGTACTTCCTAGGCATGGAGTTTGCCATGTTTAAAAGTGGCATTCTCGTCAACCAAAGGAAGTATATTCTTGATTTGCTAAAAGAGACGAATTTACTTGGTTGCAAGGTAGCAGAAACTCTCACGGCGAAAAATCTGGAATTGGAAACTGCAACAAAAAATGAGATAAATGTAAGAGAAAAGTACCAGAGACTTGTAGGGAGACTCATATCTTTCTCACACATGTTCTGACATCGCTTTTGCAGTTAGTATGGTAAGTCAGTTCATGCATGCTTCTAGGCCATCTCACTTTGATGCAGTTTATTTAACCCTAATATATTTGAAAGCTACTGCAGGAAAAGGCATATTGTTTTAAAGACATGACTGTCTCAATGTTGAAGTTTACATTGATGTTGATTGGGCAGGTAGCACGACTGATAGAAGATCTACTTCTGGTTACTGTTCCTTTGCTGGAGGAAATCTTGTTACTTGGCGAAGTAGAAAATAGTTTGGTTGCAAAAAGTAGTGAAAAAGCAGAATTTTAAGCTTTAGCCCATGATATTTGTGAGGGTATATGGATAAAAAGACGGTTGGAAGAATTGAGATTCACTCAGACAATGTCCATTCGCATTTACTGTGATAACAAGGCATCAATTTTCATTGCCCACAATCTAGTCCTTCATGACAAGACGAAACATATTGAAGTCAATAAACATTAAATAAAGGAAAAGATTGATGCAAGAGTAACATGCATACCCTACCTTCTGACAACAGAACAAATATTTGATGTGCTGACTAAAGGCCTTCCAAAGTGGTAATTCAACAAATTGATTGACAAGTTGGCAATGTCTGATATCTTCAAACTAGCTTGAGGGGGAGTGTTGATTATTTCTTTCTTATATTATATTTTATTGTATTGGATGAATTATATTTTCTTTTTTGTAATGGGTTGTTCTTCTATTTAAAAAAATCACTCTCTTTGTGAAATACACAAATAATTACATTCTTTGGCTGATGGTGAAGGTGAATTTAATATAACGTCTAACACTTCCCCTCACTTGTGGGCTTGAAATATGAAGAAGGGCCAAACAAGTGGAAATTGATATTAATTGGGGAGGAAACAACATTGCTGGCCCAGAACATCCTGGAACAACTTGGCTTTGATACCATCTCAAATTACCACTTCAGTCCAAAAGCTGAAGGGTGAAGGTGAAATTAATATAATATTTAACCCTCACTCTTAGATGAGCTTCTCACAATTGGTAAGAAATATAAGTTGGCAGGTAATACAAGCATTGAAATTAGAACTCACTCCAACCTCCACGAAGTCATCATAGTTTTTTGTAATTTTGTACCGAGAAAGAAACGTGTGTACTCAGGTTACCATTACCAGAATCGCTTTTGTAGTGGCATCGAATTTATGATGGTTAGCTTTAAGAGCTGAAGCATGGTAAAGAACTTTGGTCCGTTTTAATAACCTTTGAAATTTCACTGAGGGTAAATAAAAGCAAGAACGTGTTGGTGTGTTGGTGGTAAGTGCTTTCGGTCTTAAGTCTCTTAAAGCTACATTTTTCTTCGTACAGTCACTCATAGAGGAGCTTCTCAGAACTGGTAAGAAATATAAGTTGGTAGCTAGTACAAGCATCGAAATTAGGACTCACTCCAACCTCCATGAAGTCATTGTTTTTTGTAATTTTTACCGCGAAAGTCCATAGGGCTCTTTAAAATATTTACCATGCATGGAGTTTGTCAGGTTCAAAAGTGGCATTCTTGTTAACCAAAGGAAGTATATTGTTGATCTACTGAAAGAAACAGGTTTAAAGGTTTACTTGGCTGCAAGGTAGCTGAAACTCCCATTGAGCGGAACCTGAAATTGGAAGCTGCCATGGAAAAAGAAATAAAAAAAAAAAGTACCAGCACTTATGGGACGACTTGTATATCTCTCTCACACGTCCTGACATCGGTTTTGCAGTTAGTATGATAAGTCAGTTCATGCATGCTCCTAGACCAATTCACTTTGATCCTGTCAATGGAATCTTAAGATATTTGGAAGGTATTTCTGGAAAAGGCATATTGTTAAAAAACATGACCTCCTAAATATCGAAGTGTCACTGATGCTGATTTGGGCAGGTAGCAAATTGATAGAAGATCCACTTGTGGTTATTGCTCATTTGTTGGAGGAAATCTAGTTACTTGGCGAAGTAAAAAACAAAGCGGGGTTGCAAAAAGTAGTGCAAAAGCAGAATTTAGGGCTTTAATCCATGGTAATTGTGAGGGATTATGGTTAAGAAGACTGTTGGAAGAATTGAGATTCTCTCAGACAATTTCTATGCGCATTTATTGGGATAAGTAATTTTCGTTGCCCACAATCCAGTACTTCGTGATAGGAGAAGATTGTTCAAGGAATAATATGCATCCCTTATCTTTTGACAACAAAACAAATCACAGATGTGTTAACTAAAGGTCTTCCAAGGTGGCTATTCAATAACTTAATTGACAAACTGGCTATGGGTGATATCTTTAAACCAGCTTGAGGGGGAGTGTTGATTATTTCCTTTTTGATTATTTCCTTTTTGATTCTTTCCTTTTTGATTCTTTCCTCTATTATTAATATTTTCATTGTATTTAAAGATATATTTGTGTATTTATTTTCTCCTTATTTTGTATTTTCCTACTTTGTATTGATATTTTTTCTATTTTGGAAAACCCTTTTCTTTCTACGTGAAATAAGGGAAAATGCAATTTACACAGGACCTTCAATCCCTCCAAAGCCATTCCTCTTTTCCAAGAAAAAGCATGAAGAAAATCCCAATCTACTTTGGAAATGCATATTTAGTACATTGGCTTTTTTCCCCTGGACATGTTTGTCTGGTTAGCCTTGTTCTTCCAGTCAACTTGGCAAGAATGAAAATATCTGAGATGTTTGCTTGATTTTTCTCAGTTGATGGCACTCAAGTCTTGTCATGACCGCAATATCACTCACAGGGACATTAAACCTGGTAAGGGAGACCGGGCATTGTATCAATGATTTAAAGCAATATTGTTGCCTCTTTTTGGCTTTTTCTTTCTTTATGTTATTTATTTATTTTATTTATTTTTGCCTTTTCTCATTGCATTTATCAACTAAATTTCTGGTTTGTTCATACGGAAACTCCTTATGTTAATTTCAAATTGTGATTGTTGTTCCATCCTTTGTTAAAGGAAAAAAAAAAAATCTCACCAGGGGCAGTTGAAACACTAGCTAAATTGAATGAGCACGGCTTTAATTATGGCTTTAGTTGAAATACAAAGCCCCCAACGCACGCACGTAGGCGCACACACATGCAACACCGGCACTTTTGTTTAAAACGAAAAGAAAATAATTGAGTAAGCCAATGGTTTTCCTTTTTTTTTTTTTTAATTATTTTGTTAATTTTAATTTTTTTTTTTTTTTTTTTACTTTTTCATTGCACTATCGGGAATCCTAATTCCATTTTCGAGAAAGTGAAGTTTGAAACTAACCCTTTTAGCATTCTGTGCTGGTTTTATGCTTTTAATTAATTAATTTATGTATTTATTTTTAAAAATTTGATAAGAACTCATGAATATAAATTATTGGCTAACCCATTAACTTTTATATGGAAGAGAACATGGTGATATGCTTTGAAGATCAGGCTACTGGAAAATGCTTGAATGGAAGTCGAAGGGGAGATGAGAACTTCTCTACTAAAATGTATCTATTATTATCGTTGTCATTGTCATTATTATTAGGTTAAAATACCATTTTAGTCCCTGTATTTTAAAATTTGTTCGATTTTAGTCCTTGTAATTTTAAATGTTTAATTTTAGTAAATCTTAGTTTAGTCCTTCGAAGTTAATTTTTATTGAAATTGATTAAATAATCACAATAATTTTCATGCAAAGGAACATAAGATGTGAATATATTTCTTAAATCACTGGTTGACCCTAAAGTTTAAGCTAGTAGGTGAAGGTAAATTTAATATAGTATCTAACACTACCCTCACTTGTGGGATTGAAATAGGAAGAAGGCCTATAAAAGTGAAAGTCAATATTAAATGGGGTGAAATTATCATTGTAGGGGTTTGAACACATGACCTCCCTGGACCACTTGCTCTGATACCATCTTAAATTACCCAAAAGCTTAAGCTAGTAGGTGAAAGTAAATTTAATGTAATATCTAACAATATTTTTAAAATTTATAGTGAAAATGCTAATAAAAAAATAAAAAGAAATGAAAAGTTCTATAATAAACTAGTAGTAAGGGCTAAACTTAAGATTTATTGAAAGTCTAGGGATTAAAATTGGACACTTGAAAGTATCGAGACTAAAATTGAACAAACTGTAAAGTATAGGGACCAAAACAATAGTTTAACCTTATTATTATTATTTTGTTTTATGTTTTATTTTATTGAAATTTCTTCGGCTTCATGTGAGTGTGGGGTGAAAGTTTGACATGTCCAATGATCCCTCGTGATTACCTTACTAGCTACCTCACATTTATCCGAATTTTTGTTCTGTGGGCAGTTTACTGATATGATCTTGCCGACCATTGCTTATGATTTGTTTCAAGTACAATTCCTTTTATTTGGATGTCTAATGGTTTAGCTGACATTGGCACTGACCGATTTTTCAGGCGCATTATTGACTTTGGTAGTGCTATTGATGAATTCACAGTTAAGCATCTTTATGGGTCCACGGGGCCTTCTAGGTATCTCATTCTGCTTTGAGGGATTACTTTTGTTTAAAACTTTTGTACCGTTCTACCTGTATCATCATCATCATCATCTTCTTCTTCAGTCATTTTTTCCAAGTTTAGGTGTTTGTATCGTTGATTGTTCACAAAAATTTGCTGTGTAGAGCGGAACAGACTTATGATTACACACCTCCTGAAGCCTTGCTTAATTCAAGTTGGTATCAGGATATGTCAGGTGCTGCATTGAAGTAAGTTCTGTTTTATTTAATTACAATTACAGTTTTCTATGATCTTACTTTAACAGGAGCTGTTCTATAGGTTGTACATTTGTTATTGAGTTCTAAAAAAAAGTTGTCAATTTTGCTTTTATCAGTTTTGTTATCTTTATTGTTTTGTATTTTTGCTGTTTTTTGCTTTCTGCTTTCTTATTGTTGCCATTTAGTTTCTTTTCTCTTTGTATTAGCTCTTTGTATAACTCTCTTGTACTCAGAGCTTTGTCTCTATTATATTAATAATAATAGAGCTCGTTTCCTCTTCAAAAAAAAAAAGAAAAAAAGTTACAAGTTTTCTATTGTTTATTCATGTATTTTCTTTTAATAATACTGTAGCAATGAACTCTTAATCGCTTACTTTTTTTTTGAAACGGAGCCGATCCTCTTTATTAATAATACTAAGTGAGACTAATGGTCAAAGTATAAGAGAATTATGTAGATCAATAATTCAAGAGAAAAGTATTTACTATCTTTATAGAGTTATGGTACAAATACATATTTATAGAGAAT